>VWZY01012424.1:1057967-1078497 GCA_013399075.1 Chloroceryle aenea
GGGGAGGGGGGGAAGGAGAGAGCCTGCGGCGCCCGTTTGGTGATTAAATCCACGGCCGAGGGCAGATCTCGGGCGCTGGGGGCAATTCATTTTTAAATTTTTTTTTTTTTTTTCTCCGTTCCTCACTCACACTTGCCCTTGGGTGTAGACTGGGGTCTTGCTGCTGAAAGACAGAACTTTCAACATGCTTTAGAAAAATCTGCCTTTATATGTAGATCCCAGCTGCTGTGGTCAGTGTTTCTGTCCCAGCTGCTGTGGTCAGTGTTTCTGTCCGACTACACGTGCAGCTAAAAGGGCTTAGAAGAGCTGTCTCATAGTGTTTTAGTGATGATGCACAGGTAGATAATACCTGCCCTTATTATAGAAGGTGACAGCACCTGGGCTTTCAGCTGGTGTTTTGGGGTGCTGGGGTTGTCAAGTGATTGGTTTGAGCTGAGGCAGAAATTTGGATGAGGAGAGGCTATGAGGGAGATGGAACAGTAACACATACCTCTCTTAATCATTGTCACCACAAAGTGTTTTTTTGACTGAGCACATATTACAGTGTGTCCTGGATCTGGTATTTGGCCTGTGTCATTTAGCAGGCTGTAGTTCTCCTGTGCTGGGTTTGCTGAAGGTTATGAATGTGCATAGGTTATGAATCTGTATTGACTCTGATATTCCAGAACAGGCCTGCTAGCAGGAAACAAAGCTGTGACATGGCCTAAGAGCAAACTATGCACACTTCAGTTGAACAGAAGTCACGTCAGTGAATGTGCAGGAAAGCCCGTAGTGTGAAGGAAAGGGAACGATGCTTTGATGCATTAAAATGAAAAACTAATGATGTGCTTTGGTTTCTTCATGTTTTGTTTTAAGACCATGTGTGTATGATCTTGACAAGTATACTCTTCATTTATAAATACTGTGTTTGTGTAATCTCTTCCTTTTTTCCACAAAAGCAGCTGGAAGCCATTTGTGTCCAAGTTCAGCCAGGACAAATGAAGGAAACTGAAAGGCCAATGCCATCACTGGCACCAATCCAGCCCAAAACTATAACGCTGAGTCAGACGGTTGGTAGAAATTCTAACATACCAGGACTTGGCATTATTAATCCCCAGATTATTAGGATACAGCCTGTTACAGGAGCTGAGCAGCAGCAGCTCTTTCTGCATAGCTCTTCTGAGTCTCCAGTTCAGGTGCTTATGCAGAGACCTTTACCAGCTCATGGATCAGTGCCTGTGAACAAGATTCCCAAGTCTAAGATGCTAAATGGACAGAAAGCTGCACGTGCCACAGAATCAACTACGAGGTCTCCAAATATTACCACGGTTGCAGCCAGTTCTGCAAATACTTTGACACCATGCCTTGAAAAAAAACAAAAAGATGACAAGTTTAAAAAGTCCTTGAAAGTGAAAACTCGTTCTGGACGGATTTCACGCCCCCCAAAATACAAAGCTAAAGATTATAAATTCATTAAAATGGAGGATTTGGCTGATGGTCATCAGTCAGATTCTGATGACTATTCTGAGCTCAGTATAGAAGATGATGAAGAAGGGAAGGTCAAGGGAAAGGATGCATTATTCAGTTCTTCAAGTTATAATCTGAAACCTAAAACGTTTAAATGTCAGACTTGTGAAAAATCCTATATAGGAAAAGGAGGATTAGCAAGACATTATAAACTTAATCCAGGCCATGGTCAGCTGGAGTCTTCACCTCAAAAAACACCTTTAAATAAGCCTAATGGAAGTTTGTTCATGGACAATGCCTATGGAATAAGAGAGGAAATGATGAGTCCAGCACATTTGAATTCTATTGCTGTCACTTTAAATAATGAAAATGCACTGGCTACCAGTCTGGAAGAAACAGTTGACTTGAAGGCTGGAGAACAGGTAAAGTTTGTTACTTAGAAAAGTCAGTTCTGTGGAAAGTAGAATGGCAGTTTTGTAGCCACTTGGTCTTGTACTGCTTAGTAATATCCACCAATATACAAAATTAAACAAATTTCTCTTTGAAGTGCTTTAAAAATCAAATTACTGTCTCTTGCAGTGTTGCAGGGACAGGCACATAAGATGTTCACTGAGTGTTGGCTCGTTACTGGTTTTCTGATATGCAGTTTTTGTCTTTATGTGTAAAGAGCAGCATTCTCTGCATTTGGATAAGAATACTGTTTTGTTCAGTTACAGCCTTTAGCATGACAGACAGCAAGACAGTGTCTGGTTTAGCAGTTTCTGTTACTGAAATAGAGGTTTTTCCTGTAATGGCATTTGGAATCCAAGAGTCGACTGCAGCTTTTCCTAGAGCAGGTGGCTCAGCTACCCCTGCAAACCACTTCGGTGAAACTCAATTCTCTGGGCTGGAAGCTACTTCAGCTGCATTTCGTTTTTCCCCTGTGATGTTTAAACCCATCACTTCAGAGTTTCTCTTTTCACATTGAAATGACTCTTAACATCTTGCAGCAGAAGCTGATACAGCTGCTGTCTAGGAAAAAATACTCTTGTAGGTGCAGCAGTGTCACTTCTGTTCATTTAATTTGTAAATGTGAAGTTGTTCTCAGAAGCATGAAAATTTGCTGCCAGTGCAGCAAACCTCCCTCCCCCATCCTCTACAGTCTTCTATCATCTTTGGGAAAAGAGAATTGCAGATGCTGAGGTCTGCTCTCTGTATTATTATGTAGTTGTCACTTCCCTGTGCAGCACTTGCTTTACCCGGGATGATGGGAATTCAGACAAATTTCAGCCGGTCTCGCAGGTAACAGCACTACTGACTGCTACTCATTGCCATTGTGCAACCTGCTGCACTTAACTAGCAAATACAGATTCTACAAATCTGCACTTTGGCTCATTGATCTGTTACAGTTTTTGGCCAGGTAAATACGTTCTAGAAAGAATGGCAGGATTATTGAAACTGGTATGTTGGTACAGGCAGGAAGGCAACCAACATCCCCATGCTCAACCCAGTCTGATGTCATTTTTAGAACTAGTTTAGTAGTCTAATCCCTGGGTAGAACTGACATAAATTTGCCCTGTTTAGCGCATTCCTCATCACTAGAACAGTAGGGAGCTGCTGAACACTGGGATGAAAATTCACTGGTGATGAAGAGGAGCCCAATGCACCTCAGTACTATCGTAAACTCTTCTCTTAAAAAGCACTGGGACATTCTTAGAAATTCCAGCTTGGCAGGGAAGATGTGTTCATATGAAATCCCTGCTTTGATCAGTAAAAAGGTTTTGCACTGAAATCACAATGATAACTTAAAAATAGAGAATGTACTTGGAGTTTGCCATGCAGTCTTGTAACAGAAGCTACTTAGCTGTGTTCTGACAGAACACTAAAGGTTTTGAAGTGTGGAAACTGGGCATTATGTTTTGATTTTTAGTTACTGCCTTGTCACTGTTCATGGCTGTTCAGAGTTTTTCTATTCCACAGAAAGTCTTCATGCTTTGACATAGTTACAGTGAAATCCAGATCTTTCTTTGGGTGTGTTTTACTGCTAACGAGGATTTATTTCTACAGCATCTTTATTTGAAGAGGATATCTTTTACTTCAACAATATTAAACATATTTAACTGACATAAGCCAGTACATTAATTATATTCCCTGTGTTTTGTACAACTTTTTGTGAATCAAAAATGCTAACCTTGCAAATAGTGGCACATGTGTGTTATAGAAGTAGCAGTCGTACTAATGTGTTGGATTTATTCCACAAAGTTCTTTGCAGTTATGCTTGTATCCAGCTTTGCATTTATTTAATATGCTGTTTATTGTTTGCAATAAATTATAAATTGTCATTATGTAATTAATTATAAAACTGTCTTCCCCCAAACACTGTTTAAAATGGTGAATAAATACTTGTATCTTTCTTTTAATTAAGACTTGTAAGCCTGCAGAAAGCAGACGCTTGCTGGCAGAAGAACAAAATGACACCAGCTCGGGACAGCGGGGACCCAAAGCACCAAAAGGACCTGGAAGACCCAGACGACCGAAGAGATGTGGTCGACCAAGGATGGGTGGAAGATCTAGGTGTTCTGGAAGGCTTAGCAGACCTGGTCAGTCCCCTTCAAAGTCCCTTAGTAGTGTGTCAGCAGAACACAATGTATTCAGAAGAAAAGCTAGGTTAAAAGAGGTATGGTTCTCTTCTGCAATTACTTCACAAGTCTTTTCACCCTGCCCTTTTTTTTTGATTGCTTATTTTCAAGGAGTCATTTTCAAAAAGGATTATTGCTTTTTGTGGTTTTTTTTTGGTGGTTTGGTTTTGGTTTTGTTTTTTGGGTTTTTTTTTTAACGTCCTTGTGTACCAACAAGATGAAAGCCTAAGATATCTTCTAAGTAGAAAACATTAAGTTGTCTTCTAAGGAAAAATGACTTCTAGCAGAACACTGGACAAAGGCATAATGGGAACATGGTCTGGAAAGGGGCTCTTGGCATGTAGATACAGTCTCAGTACCCTTTTACTGAAGAGGGAAAGTTTCTAGCTACTATTATGTATCTTCTTCAACACAGTAAAAAGAAATAAATCCAACAGGGATCAGGCAACATGAAAAACAAAGAAACAAACAAACAAAAAAAACCCACAAACATGGGGTTTAAAATCAATGCAACTAACACATTTGTTTGTTTGTTTCCTGTGTGTTGTGGAAGATGCCCTTATGGCTATTAGATCTACTGATGTTTCTCTCTCTATGAATTGGCAACATCCGTGGGACTGAATTTTGTTCATAGATGGGTAGTAACTGTTCTGAGGTTGCCTTATTTATCTCCTCTTTTGGTGTTCTTTTTGCATCTATTCTCAAAGCTGCTTAAGCATAAAGTGTATGTCTCCAGAAAAGGGATGTTGTATGTTCTGAGTGTGGGATGCATAACCTCTGTAGGCTGCTTTGCTCTAGTAAACTCCTTCTGGCTTTTGACAGCTCATACAACAATGTGATAATGAAGACCTAATGGAGCTGGCTCTCCCACGTCTTACAAAGCTTGTTACAGTATATGAATTTCTGTTGATGAAGGTGAGTTGTTTACGTAGAAACATTCAATTATTTTGGGGTGACTTCCATTAGTATACATGAAGAGATTCCTTCAGAGATGTATCTGAATGTTCTAAGTTAGAACTGTGCAGAATGTAGATCTTGTACACATTACTACAGTCCTACACAGGCAAAATGCTGGTAGGTGTCTTGATTGAAAGCTTTACTTTTTGCTGCCTGGTTCAGTGGCATTTTTGAATATTCCATAATATTTTGACCTGAATGTTACCATCTTAAAATGTTGAGCAAAACTAACTGACGGATTTTATTTTAAATTTTTTTTAAAGATAGGGAGGGGAAAGCAAAACTTTTTTTCCCCTCTTATTTCTAGGTTGAAAAAGGTTATCCAGCCAAAGCTTACTTCCCAGATGTGTATAGGGAGTTTGAAGACTTGCATAATATGGTAAAGAAAATGGCTTATGATCATCTCGGTAGTTCTGATTTGCTGAGTTGCCAGCAGCCTGTTGAAATAAAAGATGCTAAGGTAATACAGCACTCTATTGGAATGGTGATTTGTTTGCTTGGTTTGTTTTATTTATTTTAGCTGGTTTGCATTTTTATTTTTCTCTGCTAAGCTTTGTCATGCTGCTGGAGTCATTTGAAGAAAACGTGGGGTTTGATGAGCGAAAAGAGACCTTCTTGTAAAAAGTCAGACAACTAACCAGCAAAAAGATGTTCAAATACAACTACAAATCTGGTTTATGGCAGTAGATACAAGTCAAAATATGTGTAAAATAAGTAAATAAAATTCTAACAATGCTGGTATCTATCTTGCATATCTAGGGTAGTATGAACCTGTATGTTCCTGTAAGGTGTATTTAGCATTAACTGCTAATGAAAGCACAACCTGATGTTTGATTAGAAAGGAGGGGACTATAAAATGGGTGGCCTTAATTTAAAGGGATAAATGGTTTCATTGCAAATTGAGGACAAACTGCATGCTGTTCACAGTCTTACTAGAAAATATGAAAGGTTGTGAATACAATAATGAAACTGCAAACTATTATTTCAGTGACTTTTAAGGTTCATTGTTTATGCAGCTGTATCTAGAAAGAATGTGGTTGTTTTTTTGGGGTTTTGCTTTTTTATGTGGATCTGTTTAGCCTTATGAATCCCTATCTCTGTTCCCCTTGCTTAGAATAAACCAGCTCTTTGTACATACCATATTTTTGCATTTCCCTTCTCCAATACTAGTAGTGAAAACATTATATTGTATACTATCTCCAACAAAATTTCTGAACTATGTGCTTGTTAAGGCACATCAGTGCTGAACTTGCTGCTTCTACAAGAGGGGAAGTATACTGGAAAACTCAGAGTAGGGACGGTAGAGATAAGATTTGGGTCCTTAGAATAATCCTGGGTTTAAAAATGAAGTCCTATATGGATGTTTAGCAGTGGTTAATACTTATTTTTCCGAATAAATCATTATGTTCCCTGTGGGTACTAAAAAACTTTCTAGAATTACTGCCTGCTCATCTGGCTGTTTTGTAACTAACATGTATCCCTTTGGAGAAATGAAGTTAAAGGTAAAGGGATGCTGTAGATATTGGGAGTCCCAAAATAGAATCTCTTTCTTGCTTCTCTTCTGTGGTAATGTACATTCTTAATATAGAATTATGCTTTTTTTAAAAAAAAAAAACAAAAAAACAAACCCACAAACAAGCAGAACAAACCCAGCCTTGAGAAGCTGTGTAGTAGCACACCCACGTAAGGGTGAAGCACACCTACATAAGGATGCCTGGGGGGAAGTCATCCTTAAACAGGAAGACTTGAATAATGGAGAGCATTGTCAGTGTTCCTTATTAAACTCTGCATAGTAACTGCCTCTGGATTCTATATATAACCATTGTACTCCTAATTCTTCTGAGTTTGCCTGTTAATGTTCACCTTCACATGAAGGTCGTGCTCTATTAATACAGAGGCTAGTAGAAAACATGGGAGTCTAAATACTTCACGGAGCTGTAATGATTGATTGTCAGATTAGACCCTGTGTATTTCTAGTATTGATTGTCAGATTAGACCCTGTGTATTTCTAGTTCAGTTTTAAGAAAACAAATCACTGTTTCATCATTTATGTATTCAGATTGGAGAGGCTAATTTTCACTTTTTTCCTGTAACTGTTTTGAAAGGTTGCTGAATCACTAGGAATCACAGAAATACTCTCTGGAGAAGGGAAGATGCAAGGTGTAAACTGTTCTTCACAGTGTGTAACTACAATGACTAGTGAGCAAGTGCCTGTGGAGATACTGGGACAGAAACGGTTAGCCGAGGTATGGAATACCTTTGTGAAAACTGAAATTGAAACAAATACAAATTAAAACTTGTTGAAACAGATAATGATTTCTTACAAAAGCATCTTAGTGTTCTCTGCCATGTGTTAAAGTAAGGCTTTGATGGTGTTTGGAGCTTGGAAGTACCCAAGGAAGTACTCTGTACTGTGGCATTGTAGTGGAGTGTATTGACTAGCATGCTAAAGATGTACTTTGGAAGGACACTTGGTAGCATGTGGGACAGAATCTCAAAGGTTTACAGGTAGTCTTACAATGCATGCAAGAAAGAATTTTGTTGCAGCACTAGGGCCCCACAGGCAAAGGGTCCTCAGATTCTAATAACTTGTCTTGGAGTAAATGGGCTAATCTACAGCAGGTTCAGACATTGGAGAAGTGGTTGCTCTGCTAAGAGCTTCTACCAGGTGGTTGGTAGAGGTGTCTGAAAACAGTTCTGTTCTTTCTAACAAGTCAGTTGACCAGATTTAGTCTGCTTACAGGTGTAGCAGGGAGCCATGTTTCCTATTCTTGAAAGTCACATCTCTATGGTCTCTCCCCTTAACTGTTCCAATTTTTATTTAATCCAGAGTTGTTTCTGGTGGTGGATAAATAAGACCAGTGCCTTTCCATTTTAGGCCTGTGGTTAAATCTAAAGAGCTGATCAGTTTTCATTAACCAAACACTTTCAGGTGGGCTGTTCACAGCCTGAAGCTGGAGAGAGAGCTTGTAGCAGGTTTCATGCTGTACAGCTAATCACAAAGGCTGAAAGAGAGCAAAGCAGATTGTTTCAACCAAACATCAAAAGCGATCAGTGGCATTTTGGTGTAGTGTGAGGGTTGTGTTCAACCACTCACCTTTGAGGAGGACCTGCAGTGTAAAATCCTGTTTTCAAGGAGACTGTCAGTTCACTGCCATGAAGTGCCTGCAGTTAGCTTGTAATCGTTTCCACTATTGTCCACTGTCACTGAGGCAGCCAGTTAATGATCTCCTGTATTGACAGAGCTCAGGGGAGGAACTGTTGCCATCAGCCAAAAGGACCAAGTCAGAAGATGTAATGGAGAATGTGAATAACGCTTATGCCGGTCAAGATGAAGTGAAGGAAAAGAGTGAGAATCTGTGTACACTGTTGGAAAAAGATGGTAACCTCTTCAGATTTTCCAATTCTGTTCTGTTTGTGGAGGAGCTGAACAAATACCTTTGTTTTTCTAGCTACTCTGTTTTTTGTCTTAAGGTTTCTTCTCTTAACTTGCTTCCCAGGTCCTTCAAAAACAACTGTTTAACTGAAAAGGCCTCATGGGGGGGATGTTATAGATGATGCAGATCACAGCAATAGCTGAGTTCTGAATCCATGATAATCCAGATATGATAGTACTGCAGTACTATGAGAACAGTACTGTCCTCTACTGCATGCTTTCTCTCCACCCTACTGCTTACAGGTGAGATGGTGCACAACCTTTGTGTCAGCAGGGGAGTAGAGGAAGAGCAATCAGTGTATGTGTTCTTCCTCTTTGCACCAGCAGGCTGCATAGCAGAATCATCAGAGCTTTGTGGATCCTCAGGGAGAGGGAAAGCTGGTGCAGGTTCTCCTGTATCCCAGGGGATATATGGAACCTGGAGAGTGGAATCAAGGCACCATTTTGCACCACAGTCTTTGGGTGGTTGCCTTTCTTTTTATCCCTTCTTTGTCCTTATTTCCCCTGCCTGTCAGACAGGGTAACGGTGGATTAGAAAAGAAAGTGAGATGGGTCCCCACCTGGAATCTCCCAGAACTCCACCAGTCTTTTATGCAACAGTGTTGCAGTAATTCAGGGGCATTATGATCACTGTTAGGAAAGCTTCCAGCCCTTGCCCACCTCTAGTAAGGTGTGCATGTCAGCACTGGCCTCTTGCTTTGTAAATACTGGGTTTGGTGTTGCTGTAAACCACTTTGGTTTTGCCCTTTGCACTTCTTTTTGTCAATGGCTGGTTGGTTTTTCTTTCCCCCTTGATTTTTTTTATTTTTTTTCTCCTCTCTGTGAAAGGGTCTCTGCATGACCACAATTATTTCTTGTTGTATTACAATTTTCTTTTAGCCTATGAGGTTTTTGAAATTTTGTTTCATTTGCACTTGCTAGGAGGGCTTTTGCAAGTCTGCAGTATGAAAGTTAAAAATTACCCCTTCTGCAGTGTTAGGCCTCCTTTGTTATTCAGTGATATCTTTCAAAACAAAACCCAAAACAATGTACTTGTTCCTTTTGATCTTCAATAATAAAAACTGACAGCTCATGCCACTGCAGCTTAGTAGTTCTTGTTAACTACCTACTGGGTTTGTGACCTGTCTCTCAGTCCAGGCCCAATAGCTGGTAAAACACACTACATTTCTAGTGCTTTTTAGCTTTCGGTCACAGGACGGAAGTGCTCCTTGGGGCTGTTAGCACAGCTAAGCAGACACACAGTACCTTCATGACATCTCTGAGCCCAGGATGAACTTGAATATCAGCAGAAATTTTCTCGAGTTTAAATATTTGAGAATACAGCAGGTGGACTGTCAGCTTCTGAACCCTGCAGCTCCCTGTTGGAGAATGCAATGAGCAGAAAGAGCAGTAACTTACCAGTGAGGAAAGAAAAAGGTCAGTTTGCTCATGGTAATGGGGATGAGCAGCTGACAGCCTTGGGCCCGGTATTTTCTTTATCTTTTAATGTATACCAGGTGGAAAAAAAATAGTTTGACTTTCCACTCAGGTTGTTTTCAGGGTTAAGAGAAAAATGCTGCTTCTAATGCTTTCCCTTGGTATGGAAATAATAATATTTCACTTGAGTATTTTTATACTGTCTTACTCCTTGGGAAGTGCTGTGAAACTCCTGTAAGGTGCTTCAGGTTTGCTAATTTGCAGGAAGAAAGCAGGAAAGTAGTCTAGCTTTTTCTCCAAAATTATTGCTGAAAAAGAGTATTTTGGACATGCCATATTAGATTGCCCAACAAAACATTATTTCTTTCACCTTTCAGGTTTTAATCCATTAAATGGAGAAATCCTGCTTTCGGAAGATAGGCATATCACTTGCTGCACAACTGGAAGTGCATTACCAGCATCAGAGGAACATAACTCACTTGCTGATTCAGGAGTTAGAATTGATGCTGAAAATTCAGGTACCTTCTCCCAGACTGTGAAAATGCGGATACAATATTCCCAACCCGTGAACATACAGGGACCAGATATGGCAGGGGACTCATCTCTGCTACAGACTGAAGTTGTATTTCCTGCTGAAGCCAGTGGCTCACCTGAATTAGTTCAAGCGTGCTTTGTGAGTGAGAACAAAGCAGGTGGACCATCAGGTCCTGTACCCTGCAGCTCTGTGTCGGGGGATGCCGTGAGCAGGCAGAGCGCTAACGTAACGAGCAAAGAAAACAGTCACAATCAAAAATACCAGAAACTTCAAGAAGAAAACAGTAACTTTGCAATTGAGGAAAATTCTGAACAACTTCATAATGCTGATATGACTGATGAGATGCAGGAATTTGAAAAAGTTTTTTCAACAAACATTGTGCCAATAAACTACCCACACAGTGCTCAGACTGAGTCGCACCAGAACCCTGTCCAGGAAGCCTCCCTGTCTGCTCAAGTGAACCATGAAACCTCTTTTAAAAACATGAATGAATTTTCCTGTGGAACAGAGGAACACCATGAGCTGGAGAATACAGTTACTGTAGATGAAGCTGTAGCCTTTGAGATTACTGATGAGAGCCATGATTTTTTGTCTCAGGGACATGAACAGATTTTTATTCAGACTTCAGATGGGCTTATCCTGTCCCATCCAGATACTGCTCTTTTGTCTCAGGCAGAAGGCATCGTTATTGTAACCGATTCCAATGGTACTACAATGCACATTCGCACACCCGAAGGGATACCTTTGGAAACTGTGGAAGCACTACTGGCAATGGAAGCAGATGGCCAAAGTGAAGACATTTTGCTCTCGCAAAGTGAATTGGAGCCATAAACAGAAAATGGTATATGCTTTCTTCTGGAAAAGACTGACTATAAAATGTATATTTTTCTAATGTGAATACTGAAATAATTGAAATTTAACTTATTTGTAAACTGTTTCTATGCCCTGTACTTTTTATAACTTATGTTTATATAAATCTAGCAGCATTGCAACCAAAAATTCTAGAATTAACATTGTTTTATTTGCTTTATATGTTGGAGGTGGGTGGAAAGTGGAAATCTGTCAACCCTAAAACTGTTGCACTATTCCCTTTTGTTACATAATTCCTTTTCTCTCTAGCCATTTAAAAATGCAGTTAAATTGTACTGCTGTTCAGCAGTGATGTGCTGTGTACTGGCAAGCTGTATATGGGTAAAATAAAAAATATTAAAAACCTGTGTTTTCTGTGCCGTTGAGACTGCAAAACACTTTTGTTATTGCACTTTCTTAAAGCTAGCTTGAATGTTCATTAGCATCTAGAATTGAAGTGCATACATCTGCTGGGAAAAAATGGGCAGTTTAAATATAAGCCACACTTGTGCTTTCTGGGAACAATGTGACAGCCTAGCTGATCCTTACTTAAATAAGCATCCACTGTGTTAAGAGACAAAATTAGCCTCAAACAAGATCTGATTTGTACTGAACTGTCTTGGGAATGTATTTAAATATGCACTTGTCTGATATTCAGCCACACCTTTAAAAATTGCTGTTACTTAGAAATGGGAAGGTGTGGAAGTAGTGATTTGATTTTCCTTCATGAGATACCAAATTCTTCTTTTACTTTAGTCCATGATGGTCTGGTTTTGTTAGATTTGTATTGTACTTTTTTTCTTTCAGGTGATGAATCCTTTATCGGTTCTAAGCTTTGACCTTCCCATTAACTCCACAATGCCCTGCACTAATTAATCATAATGAAAAGGTATCCTTGACTATGATCTGTTTCTCTATGCAGACAGAAAATGCCAAATTACTGATTAACTGTTATATTTTTGTCACGCTTTCAGTATGCTGCTTGAATGATATTTTTGTGGAAACCTCCTAGCAGCTTCTTGTTGAAGGCATTATCTTTTCTTTCAGGAAGCTTCACAGATGGAAAAGAACAACCTTAAATGACCAATCTCTTTATTTTGTTCATGAGACGTTACTGAAAACTGGTGACACCTTTAAAATGTGTGTGCTGCCTCTTTGCTAAATGCAGGAGGCTACTGAGATAATTGTACAAATAGCTAAAAGGACATGTGATATGCAGGAGAACTGTTCATAAATCAGGTATGAACATTGATTTTTTTTCATGGTCTTGTTACTGAGGAAATACCTCCAGAAGACAGAACAATTCAGAGATGAAACAATCTGTTCTACTGTATCCCTTTAACATAGTCATTTTGGGGGTTTTGTTGTTGCTTGCCTAAGTGGAGGATTAATTTGATTACCCAGAACTCTGCCTTTTATGTGTGGATGTGAAAGATGTCATTATGTGTTAGTGAGCTCTCTGGTGCTTGGGTTTATGGTGTACTTTTTGGTTTGTGGTTTTTCTCCTTTTTTTTCCAGGAGGTGGTAATGGCTGGAGGATACAGGCCTACCTTTTGAGTGACGATACCACACCAAGCAAGATTCTGCTGGTCTTTCGAAGTCTTTGATTGCAGTGAGCAATTCTTTATTGCACTCTTCTGTACTGACTGTCCACTAACTCTGTCTGAGGGCTTCAAATATAACAATCAACTGCTTACAGCTGTAATGACAAAAGATCTCAGCAATGATATTGTAGTAATCTTCTTGTGTCTGGTAGCAGTCAATGAGCAAGGGGGTCTATGAATATGAAGACTCCTTCCTGAAGAGCTTATTTCCTCTAAGAACAAGAAACCACCACAATTCCTACCTGTGCAGAAAATGAAAATCTGCTTCAGTTCTGCCTTCCCTATTGATTTGCACATGCTGGGAAACACAATACACCTACTCTCACCCTAAAAGAACAATTCTATAAGTGAACCAATGTTTTTCCTTGGAAAACTTTTGTCAAGTATGAAGGTGTTTCCATAGTGACAAGGGCCTAGCCCTACTCAGACAAATTAAGGTGGCTGTTAAACCAAGTGGAACGCTTGCACAGGAAAATTATAAAACCCAGCATAGCTATTTATAACTGATTGTATTCTGTGAGCTACAGCAGAATTTCTTCTTAGACGCTAGAAATCTGGCATAAGAATAGAACACTATTAAGCTGTCAGAAACAACCTGGTTGTTGAGCTGAGCAATTATGTCAGGATTTAATTTTCTAATTCATGTCTGTCCCATTATTGCAGGAAATTCATGTATTTCCCTCACTAAGCTTATGGGGCTTCGGCTTGGAACTGGTTAAGTAAGTGACCCTTCTTTTCCTATCAGAAATGTGTTCCAGAATCTCTCACTGTTTAAATTAGATTTTTTTTCTAGTGTCAAACCACATCCATTATGGTCATTTCATAGCAGTGTGTGTTTCATGTCACTGTTTTTTACCTTTGATTCTCCTTGAAACCGTTATTTGAACTGAATGACTCTTGGGGCACAACGATGAGTCAACAGCACTTAGAAACAGTAAATAATTGTGTGAACTAGATCTAAACAGTTTATATAGGAGCAGGTCACACAAGCAATCAGTAAGTAGGAGGAATTTAGATTATTAATCATTATGAACTATGCAGAAGGTCTAAATTCCCTGTGTAGGGATTTAAGTAAAAACTCTGACACAGCTGTGCAGTTTTCTCACTGTCACAGGCTTGTCTGAAAAGTGGTAATTTGCAGTAGCAGCTAATGGTTATTAAAGGCAGGGTAAGTGTAGCTGCTTCTCCCTGCTACCCAGGTCTGATGTAACAGTATGCTAGAGTAATTATGTATTTAGGAGTGAAAGCAAATAAGGTATTGAATTTTGCTTCAGCATTTAGCTTTTGCATTAACTGTCTCTTCTGAACACGCTCTCTGATGTCTTTTCCAAGAAAGCAGCATGAAAAAGAAGAGCAAGAACTTGAGCCCCCAGTTCTTGTCATGTAAGCTGCTAACCAAAAATACAGAGGGGGCACATCCTAAACTAAAACTGCTTGACATTGGAAACAGTAATCCAAGGAAAGGCTCACTGAGCCCTACAACAGAAAGCAAACACTACAGGATAAGGGCGAGTGGTACTAAACCTGCCCAGGGTGCTAGTTCACTCTCCAAGGATGATGTACTTGAACATACTATAATCAAAACCAAACCAGAATTTACACTAGTCTCTCTGACAGCATTTCAGAACCACATACCAAACTATGTAGGTCATTTTGGATCCTGTCTTTTGTGCTTTCCTTCTCCCATTTAGAAAACAACTGCAAAGGCATTAGCTCTGTCAAGTCACACAAAACCAAAAAACAAACATGAAAAATCAAGAAGTGATGAATTTCTGTGGTGAAAGAGACAACTTAGGTATTTTAGACTGTTAAGACTTAGAAAATAGTTATGTTCTTTGCTGTGTAGGTGTCTCTGTGCTTTGAATATCCCCAGAGTTGCACCAAGTGATGCTTAACCCTTTGATAATAGGGGACTTGGCCTCCTGTAGCCTTTCTGTTACACTTAAAATGGATAAAGAAACCAGGTTGTCCCATGCAGAAAAAGGTGTATCAGCTGAGACAGAATAATAAATACAAATAGAGAAAAATATTTTTAATAAGCTTTTTTCAAAAATTCAACTTACTTGGTAAACCTTGCAATTCACCATTTCAGTTTCCTGGAAGCATCATCTGAAATTCTAGCACTGTCTATGTCCTGTCTCCAGCAGCATGGCTTCGAGGAGTAGTTTGCTGCTGTTCTCAATGTAAGGCTGGTATAACCATGATGATAAATAGACCATCATCAGATCCTGGTCAGCAGAATGAGCAATTTCTTGTACAATTGTTTGCTTGAGTTGTAGTTCCTTCTTGTACATTTCCGAGAGCTTCAGAGAAACCTCATCTGAAATGGATTGAAAACTCAAGCACGTTGTCCAGAACCTTTCAGCAGTTGTCTAAAAGTTAAATTATGTTTGTAGTATGTTGATGATTAAAACCCCCCTATCTTATATTCCCCATATTTAGACATCTTGGTTTTTACAGCATTAGTAATGTTTATACACTAGAATAAATAAGTGCTGAACAATTTCCTCAGCTTCTGGATATATTTTATAAACTTGTGATTTTGACCTGAATCCCCTTTAAATTCTAGAATAAGCAGTACTATTGATAGTCAGGACCCACTGTAAAATTAGCAGTTACAGCTATTCTTCCAAATAACTGAAATTTGGCTTCACAGTTTGGTAATGCTGTCTTGAAATAAAAGCTTCACATTTTAGAGTCACTGTTGATTATAGCTCAGCTCATCTAAAGGATGTCTTCACATGCTGTCAGGCACTTTAGCAATGCATGATCACCAATGAGTGATACCAATAGTAAAAAATAACAGTAAAACAAACCAACAGACTACAACTGAAGTGTATAATGTAAAACCTAATATTATTACTAGTTATGTTAGTAATTCTCAAAGGGGGGTTAAAATTTATTTATGTAATAATCTTTAATTGTTTGACTTTCTAAAAAATTGCCACAAGTTATTTTTAAAAAGCAACTGATCTTGTGTTTCTAACTTAGCCTGAACTATCGCTACCTTCGGGAGGATTTAGTCTTTCAGGGAGTAGAGAGCATCCCTAAATGGGTCAGTCACAAGTGTTGACAGCACTTGACACTCTTACCCTTTTAAGCTGGCAGAAACCAATACATAAGATTTCTGCTGACTTGTTGTAGTGAAGTAAGAAGCAGGGCTTCACCAAGCTGTGAGTTTCCCTTCACAAAGGTGGCAGTTGGTCTGCATGCAGTCAAGCTTCTCTTCACCTTTAAAACTGCAGTAATACCCATTGGGTGGCAGGACCTTCTGCCATCAAGGGAATGCTGAAGGATGGGTATTAACAGTAGACAATAACTGAATACTTCCTGACACTGAGATCAGAGCTTTTTCTGTCTGCCTGAGAATTAACTGAGGTAGAGCTTGTCCTCTGCATTCAAGGATTTCATTTTGGTGTCAAGTAACCAGTCAAGTCAGTTAAGCCTACAGCTTAACACTACAAGTTGCAAACATGTCTCTCCCTACAAACGATGTGGCTGTTGCAGCTCGGACACTGTAAGCTGCTGACAGGCTCAGTTTTAAGCTGTAATTGTTGCATGTCAGACAACACTTGGCAATTCATACAAGCAGTCATCAGCAGTAACCCTAAGCCAAGTGGTGCATTCATGTGTTTATTGATTAGTCAATTATAAAGGAGACAGATACACTCTCCCTCTCTCTAAGGCAAGATACCCAGATAAAAGGGTTTATTTTTCAGTCCTAAATTAGATGACATCAACGACACAATGCAATTAGCTAAGATAATCAATATTTTACTTACAGAAGTATGGTGTGGGCCATGTGTGAAAGAAGGGTGCTGTGCAATTCCCAGCTCCATGGTGGAATTTTTCCAAGTCACAGATTGCTTTAGTAGTCGAAGTAAGCTTTTCCATTTTCACTTGTATTTTTTTCTGAAAACATGTAATGTTAATGAACATTAGGAGATGATAATCTTAAACATTTTTTTAAAAACCCACACTATTTCTGAATACTGTTCAGTCTATAACTGTGCTAATTCTCTTTTAACTCCACACAGGAATCAAAGTTGGAATTTATATAAAGAGTTAATATGAGATATCTGCAGTGTTCAGAATTTTAGGGTATGACCTAGTGACTCTGATTTTGCATAATTCTTTTGTTTCTCCCCCGTAGAAATATATTAATGCCCTTTCTAATTTTTCACCTCTCTCTAGGTTTTTCCTGTACCAATTTAGTATTGGGGAAAAACATCAGACTGTCTACAACCAAGTGTGGCACAAGTCCTGTGAACACATTTTCTTACATTGCCATGTCAAGACTTAAATTTGACTTCAGAAGATCGACAGCAGGTGGGAAAAGCAACTCAAGCTACTACTGACGCTCTATCTAGGCTGATTTAACAGGTTGCTTTGAAAATCAGGTCATTCCATACACTTCCTTCATGTGACTTTGTGCATTAATGATGGGAACTAATTGACAACAAAATGGAGCTTGCAGGCGTAAGTCAAGAAGCTGAAATACAGGTATTTCTATAAACTCATAAGCCAGTACAAACTCATAAGGAATGAAAAATAAAATGTATCCAATCTAACACTGTCTGCTTAGACTCCTGTTACTCAGGAGTAATAAAAAAAATTCATCAACACACCTGGTAGTCTGAATACAAAATAACCTCAAGAAAAACAAAACAAAACTGTTAGGTTTTTTTCCACAGCACAAAATTTCATTAAAATCTATCTGCTTTCCTGCTTTTTCTAAACACTGGACTGGTATCCTGTCATAAAAAAAAAAAATTTGATCTATCAGCTTTTTGATGGCTCTCCACGTTGGCAGAAGGCTGTAGAAGTTATTTTTAGTAAGACTTTTAAATTACAGCATCAATATTATTTTTTGCTTCCTGTCAAACTGACAGGTGACATTAATTCCTAGCACTGTATCCAGAAAGAAATGTGGGTTACATAATTATCTTACTCTACTTTCTAGAGAAGGAGTGCTGCACAGAAAATGTAGGGAGGCAGACTAGAAACATGACTGCATTATGTCTGATCAAAGATAGCTGCAAGAATATCATGACAGGTAAAGCACTGCTTTGTGCTGTGCTGTTTGCTTTGTTCTGAACAGACAGAATATTCAGGATGAGAAAACAGCTGCAGTTTTAAAATGCATTTGTGTATGACTCATTTTCAGATCACTCTGTAAAGGGAGGATTAGAATGGTAAGAAGGCAGATGTAAAATCAACTTTCAAATTTTCCAATCAGTCAAATAAATGCTGCACACTAGATTTATAATTATTTAGGTTTGAAGCCAAAGTAGTATGAATAAAAATCCCAATTTTCTGTTTACAACAAATACTTGAGAACATTCCCTTCTGTAATACTTGAACACATCTGGAATTGATTCACATGGACTAAGACTGAAAAATGAGCATTACCATATGCTTTAAAGTCTCCAGCAATTCTGAACAGTAATTGTCCAGTTCTTCATTGTATTTTGGAGTTGGCTTCTCAGAATCCATGGCACTGTTATCACATGCTATCTCCAGTTTGTTGTCTTGAAATCTAAACGTAGAACCATAAAGCAGAGTGAACAACTGCATGTAGGTTTACTCAAGCTGTGCAGATTTAGAATCCATGTGGTCTGATGTGACAGATCTCTCTCTTGCAGGCTGTTCATAAAAATTCCTACATAAAAATTCTAAGAGACATAGCTAGGCATGTGAGCAATTGTGGCAGGCAACATAATCTTCAGAGGAACATAGAATTACCCTACCTTAGAGCACATGCTTGAAAAAAACAGTTGCAGGTGTTAAGATCTAAGATCCTACCTTTTCCCACTTTACCTTGCCCCTGTGTTGGAGGTTATTGTCTCATCATGGACAAGTTATGACCAGGCTTCAGCTGTTCCAGCTGACAATCTGGTGCCTAACCACCAACTCACCTTGATGCACAATTTAAGCTAAGACCCAGAGCAGCTCATGTGCAGAAACCCATCCTGTCTTGCTGACTTTCCCACAGAAGCTGTAAACTTAGACAGGGGAGAGGCACTTGCGAGTGGGTGAAAGCAACAGTTGACACCATTACAGCAAAATGCTTCTGAGCTTGTACCTGTCAGAACCCTGTCAGGCGAACTGTGTTCAGCTGCCAGGACTCTGGAGAAGTTAATGTGCAAAACCCTGTTATTTATAGTCTTTTCTTTAAAACATGAAGTTAACAGCTCTGCCAAAGTGCAGGTGTTTTGTTTATTTTGTGCTTTGTTTGTTGGGTTTTTTTGTGTGTGTGTGGTTTTGTTGTTTCATTTTAAAATAATCAGTTATAACTATTTTGTCTGTATAAATCAATGATTCTTAAAATCTGCTGAACTTTTGACTTGAGCAAAATTGGGTAGTAGTGGCCTCAGTGTAAAGAAGCAAGAGAGTAAGGGAACTCACATGGGCTGAGATCTATATGACTAGATTCTAACTTTGTATTTTATATAAAATATTTTAAATATACTTTATGCTTTATCTGCTATGCTTGACTCTGTATAATAAAATTTTCCATGTCTTGCAAATATCATTACTTTATGAGATTATTTTAATCTTTGAGACATTTATTATTTGAATGTAAATATTTTATGTAACCAAAGAGTGCAGCTGCTGAGTTTGATCTAAGAGGTAACTTATCCACTCTGACATGTTCTTTCCCCTGTCTCCAAAAAGAACTTTCTAGTGAAGAAAACAGAGTAATTTTTTCAGTGAAGGCAATCTCTATGCTGCCTTTACTTGTATCTATTAGCACACTTACTGCTCACTGATCTTCATGTTGACTATTTTATTTGCTGTAGTAAATCCAGTATCATTCAGTCTCTCCCATTTCATCATCAAATTATGCCAGTCTGCTGCATTATCTTTAATTTTTCTTGCACTGACAGGTAAAACAGGTCTTCTCGGAGTACTATCAGCAGGACTTTTTGCTGTATGAAAAAAGAAAGAAATTCAAGCCACTTAAAGCATACAGGAAAAAAAATCAATGTGCTGTCTGGCAGCTGTGTATTTTCTTGCTTTACTATGAGTATTGATTGAAGTAAAATGGAATTTACATTAGCTGTCTTTAGTCATGAAATCTAATTCTTCAGCTATCAGCCTGATTACTATTTACAGGAGAATCCCATTATTAAAAAAATGCAAGCATGTTCTGAGAGACGTGATACTGTGACATGGGCAGCACCGGTCCCCTCGCAGTCTTCTGTCAACGCACGATCGTCAAACGCTAAGGCAGCCTGCGACGGTAAGAAATCACGGCAACGATTACAGTGTGCATGCGATGGATCAATTTATGTTAACGAACGAGCCTGAAGCCGTGGGAGAAGGCTGGGTCCTGCTGAAGACGGTGGGTGCTTTACCACTGAACGTAATGCCCATGTTTTGCTGTGTGTCCTTAGAGGACTACAGAGCGATGGGAACCCGCCACACATTACTTCACAGGCGAGCGTAACCTCAAGAGGAGGGCTTCGAGTCGCCGCTTCTGCCCAGCGCCTGCGGCCGCATCCTCCCGCCTCGGGCCCTGCCCCAGCAGCGAAGGCCGCTGCACGCCCGGCTCGAAGCTGAGGGATTCTGCCTGCGCAGCGGCGGCTTGAACTTCTATACACGGAGACGCTTGAAGAGTCGTCACAACTGTGACGCCAACACGCGTGGCAGGACACGGGTATCA
>VWZY01012424.1:1078675-1116315 GCA_013399075.1 Chloroceryle aenea
TCCTGTCACGAGATATAACCCCTCAAGTGATAGAAAGCAGCGTATTTGGAAGGACTGCTTTGAAACATCTGCCAGAGTACAGAAATGCATTTAAGGAACGAAGTTTGCCTAGAGAAACTGGGTGTCCCAAAACTGAGTGCATAAAGCTTGCTTTCTGCTGCCCCTCTTAGCCTGCCTGCGTGCGCGGTGACCCCAGGTGCTCCCTTCTCTGTCCTCCCCGTCTCTCTCGCCTCGAGTTGGTGATGCCCGCTCTCCTGAACCCAAGCGCAGCATCTCCGGAGTCTCACAGGCGTGTTAATCAGGTAACCGCCACTCGTGTGCTGGCTGGCCCGGCACCTGCAGACGGGACTTAGGGGAGCAGAGCTCCTCGTTTCAGTGGGGTGTGAGTTTGTGTTCTCCCTCTGCTTGGCAGCCCTTTGCTGTAAGAAGCTCTGGAGATGTGGCAGTCGGGTAGCCTGCTCTTCAGGCTGAAAAATGCGAGAAGTGTTAGAAAATAAAAATGCTATTCTTTTTAGTTGTCAGGATTTAGTTGAGATCAGAGCTGTTGTGTTTGGCTGTGGTGATATATCTGAGTTTGTCCATACCATGAAGAGCTTAATTTTTAAGCTTTTATGGCAAGTAATAATAAACAAACAAATAACCCAAAACACCAAACTTGTGCAGACAGCGCGCTCGGGCTCAGAGAAATGCAGCAATAGCTTTAGCCTCCTGCAGTCAATCTGTGGCATACCCTGGCAGTGAACCTTTAACCACAGCCTATCTGTTTAACCATGGGATTATCCCTTGCTTTAGTTGCTTCTGTTATGCAGCGTGGGCCCTTATTCCTGTTTCTGAGACCAGAGAAATTAAAAAAAAATAAATGTTGTTTTTCGAAACATGGCCTTAAACACGATATCTAAAAGCTTATTATGAACTTTGTGAGTTGAGAAGGAAGGACTCTTTTTGTATGGTGTTTTTGTTAGGTTTTGTTTGGGGTTTTTTATGTGCAGCACAGGGTGTTTTTCTCTCCTTTCTCGCTGCTGGATAGCTGCTTAGCACAAGCTGATTTGCCCTACACGGCTGTTAACTACTTCAGAGTTGCTGTGGCGGACACAGGGTGCACGTGGTCCAACGCCAGCATGTCTCTGAGAAAAGATATCCGCTGTTTGCCTTTGATTAATGAAACAGGAAAAACAGATAACAAATAATCCTAAAGCTGTTAATAAAGAGACTACCTATGATACACTGCTGTGATTAGGGAGATGTTGAAGAGTTTAGGCTCAAAACCAGAGAATTGTGTTTGTGAATTTTTGAACATAGGGGCTATGCTACAGTTCTCTATTCCTTTATGCATTTGTGTTGTGTAGATAAAATTACTTAATTAGCAGTATTTTTAGTGAAGTGATGATGACTTGAGCTTTCAGTTACATGTGTTCATACAAGATATGCAATAGGGTTGTTGTAGAGGAAAGAGCAGCAGTCTCTTTCTGGATAATACAAATTTCCATAATTCCATAGCTTATAATGAACTGCTGTGTTTTTAGCAGTTTAGTTGAGCTGGAAGGATGGGTGATGGAAACTAAGAGGAGGAGTGAATTTCGAGGACTTTCAAGGTCCTTTGGTAACTGGGGAGTGTGAGGTGGTTCCTACTACAAGAGCAGCTTTGGATGATAACAGATGTGAATTGTAGGAGTGACAAAGGGGATTTATAAAACAAAATATGTGAAATTCAGGATGCAGTAGCTGGAGAATAGTCGAAGTTGAGATTAGAGGAAGATTTGTACATGTGGGACTCAGGACAAAGACTGGATTTTATTTTGTTAGAAAAAAAAGAAAGGAAAAAAAAAATCCTAGCAGCTAGTAAAATTTCTAAACTGGCAAAGCAGCATTTTTATAATAGCAAGCAAGAGACTTTAACAGTGGGTTCTCTTTTTATTTAGTTGACTGTAGATAGAAGGTAGTAAATGCTGAAGGAAAGGGCAGGAGACCTAAAATATGGGGTAGTAAATAGTGTGTGAAAATACTGTAAAAGAAAGCTGATGCACTGATCTGTTAACTTAGTAAACAGTTCTGAAAAGAACTCTTAGTTCGAAATAGTTCAGACACATTAATCAGCTAATCCTTGTGCTATTTTATGAAATAGATGGCATCAGAGGCAGCAGACACTGGAGGAGAGTGAGAATTAATTTCTAAACTCTAGCAAGCAGTACAATTTATCACAATTAAGAATATAAAAAAACTGCTGCTAGCTTATTTACTGGCAGCTTCTGTAACACAGATAAAATATTAGTCCAGTAACCAGCCTTGATTTTTGTGGTCTTGTCTAACATGGGCTTGAATGGGTAATGTCATGCAAGTAATCCCTTTGGATTTAGTGGAATTGTATGTTGACAGCATGTGTTGCAGGCCCCAAAGCCCACGTGCTCAAATCAATCCTCTTGCACGCTAACTGAAATAGGTTGAAAATGGAGACATAAGAGCTTTTCTCAGTAATGGAGATATTAAACTAGAGGAGCTGTATTTTTTTTCTAATTTAGTTGATAAACACCATAAGCAATGTGTGAAGCTGCCAAACAAATACCATTTTCCATCCTTAGAGAAATAAAAACTAGGCACAATAGGACATATCACACAAATTGCAGTAGGAATACTTTACAGAGTAATTTTGAACATTTAGAAGTGTTTCTGACTTCAATTACCTTATCTCTGTTTTTCATTTCTCTAAGGAAGTTAAAACTGCTGAAGCTTAAGAAAATCTTCAATTAATGGTTAAGGCAAAATAAAATTCAAAAAGTGAAGGTTTCTTTAGTTTTCCATGTTCCAAAGTCATTCATGAGGAAAATAGCTACTGCTCCAAAATGTTCTTCTCAAGGCTCTTGCTTCACAATGAAAAAAATTACTGGGTTTAACTAAATTTTTATAATATTTTTACATACATGATGGTCACATGGGGTTTTTCTGAGGATTCTGGCACACGTTTGCTGTGATGAGCTCTGACTATATGTTTTTTCCTGAAGAAGGCAAACAGAAACTTTGTTTCTGTTCTTCCTAGAAGGATGCCAGAATTAGTCTTGCAAGTATATTTACAGTGTTGCTCATCAGCATGAAATTATTTGCTTAACCATAAAGGGAAATACGGATTTGTGGTAGTTTCTTCTGTTTGCTCCTTATCTTTCTAAATTCAATTGCTACATATTTTCCTGTCTCTGTCAAACTGGTTTTTTCTTCTTAATTTTTTCATTATCTCTTTCTTCCCATACTGTTGCTATTTTTTGACTGTTGTTTTATTCTATAGCAGATGTAGCTCTAATTGAATTGTTTCTCAACCATTGTAAGCCTACAAGAGTAGGGTTAATGTTTGGACTCGGTGATCTCAAAGGTCTTTTCCAACCTAAATGTTTCTGTGATTCTTTGGGTTTTTTTGAGGTATCAGGCATTAAGGACTTGAGCAGAAATACTAGTCTGACATCTCTGTCTCTTAGCACTGTCTAACAGTGAATAAGCCATGCCCTCAGCACTGGAAGGATTGAGGGTAGAGTTGGGAGACAGATGAAGAAATACCACATGGATTGTTCACCGTCAGGGCCTTCATGTTTCTTTCAGCAGCCAGATGAGAAGAAATTCTGCATTTGAACTCAACTTCGATGAGCTCACAGCTGTAAGAAAAAGCAGTTACCCTATATTTAGTGGTTACCATACATCCTTAAGGTATTGGCTGAAACTGAGAACTAAACTTATTCTTAAGGAGAAGATTTTTCTAAGAGTAACTTGCATTCACTAGGAGAGTTTAACTTGATTCTTCTTTGGACAAGACAAAACCTGGAAATTTCTGTATCCCCCTTGCCAAATGGTGGCTTTCTGTTAACCAGTCTTTCCAAAGAAGTTAATGCCATGTCTTTTGCTTTTGTCTTTCAGATTTCCTTATGTGGTCAAGTAGCAATTTTAAGGCTGAAATACACATACCTGATGCCAGTGCTTGCTATGGCATCTGTGGCTTCACCAATTATATTTAAGGAGTTTTGTCCCTTGTATTATCTTCTCAATGCTATTCCTACAAAGATCCAAAAAGGCTTTCGCTCAATTGTGGTGTATCTCACAGCACTTGACACCAATGGAGACTACATTGCTGTGGGGAGCAGCATTGGAATGCTCTATCTCTACTGCAGACATTTAAACCAGATGAAAAAATACAATTTTGAGGTGAATAGCAATTTTTACTCTTCTCTCTTCTAATGAAACTGAGTTGCTCAGAATCGATCTGCTGTTTGTTTCTCATTAAATTGTGAGTGTTATGTATGGTTTGTTTCTACAGGGGAAGTGTGAATCTATTACTTTTGTAAAGCTGTTGAGTTGTTTCGATGATCTAGTTGCTGTTGGTACAGCCTCAGGTCGGGTTGCAGTTTTTCAGCTTGTGTCTTCTTTACCTGGAAGAAACAAACAGGTAAATCTTTGCATTTGGATAAACTTGTGTGAAGTTTAGTATGGCAAATCCTAGTAGATTCTTTATAATAGTGAAAACCAGAGAATTTTGCCTGAGGGAATATCTGTGAATATGTTTTAGGTTTCATATGTTAAGATTATAAAAGCAATAATATTAATTTTGTAATTTTCATTACAAAAGATACATTTAATCAGAAATGCTTTTGAGAGATTCTTCATTTGTAATAACTGTCTGAGATATTTGTTGGTGGGATTTTTTTATTTTTATTTTTATTTTTTCTAAATAGAATGACCAGCATCTTTGTACTTGATCTCCTGTCAGTCAGAGTCACTGCTTTGTGTCCATTTTCTCTTCCCCTCACTCTTGTGTTGCTTTGGTTTTGTTTCACAGCTTCGGAGGTTTGATGTTGCTGGTATCCACAAAAGCAGCATTACAGCTTTAGCTTGGAGTCCCAATGGCATGAAATTATTCTCTGGAGATGACAAAGGGAAGATTGTCTACTCTGCCCTAGACCTGGACCAGGTGAGCATTTATTACAGAGACCTTAATTCCCAGTTACAGTTACCTGAAAGAACGCTGTGTGTTTAAATATACCCCAGTTAATTGTGTAGTAACTCAATCATGTATTGAGTTGGACTGCTCTATGGGAATGCATACACTTGGCCAAGTGTGCACACACCCAACAAGACAGACATTGGATAGCCTTCAAAATTGCCTTACATTTTTTAAAAATACTGTATGTACTATTAAAAATATACTTTATACACTATTTTTTAGAAAAAAAAAAAAAAAAAGGTGAGGATCCTTGTAATTTTATCATGTTTCTGTCTGAAATAGCTATTACATCTTCCTTCAGCTGCCAGACATTGCTTTCTCTTTTGTTAGGAAAGGGTCCTTTTGACCCATGTTCTGTTGCTGATTCGCTAGACTGGTCGAGTACTTGTTTTTTTTCAGAATTGTTCAGCATCTCAGTCTATGCTGTAGAATGAAAGTAATATTTGCATTCCCCTTCGTGACTAGCATGTTACCCATAAATGGAATTTTTCTAATGTCCTGTTAATAAATACAGACCTGGGATGTCAACAAAAAGAAGTACTAACTTGAATTTCTATATGGGAGCAAAGTTTAAACAACAGCCAACCTGATTTACCTGTGACTGTCCCTCGTTTGGTTTGACAAAGAGGTTCAACATCTCAAAATTTAATAATTGTCTCAGTATTGTATGACTTGGTAGTGGAGAAGGAAGCAAATGTGTCCTTGAGTTTCTGCTGATTTCAAGGGAAATATGTTAGCTAATATTCCAAGAGAAATTGAATTTCATCGTGTGCCACTGTGGCCCACACAATCCTACTCCCCTCTCTTGTTTGCATAAAGGAGCTCTACATTCATTAAGTCAGCTTTGTGCAACAGTAGTTCAAAAGCTTTTGTTTGTTTATTTGCTTTCTCTTTCTTTGGCTTATTAACTTATTTGACATGCTAATTATTACTTCAGATTTTTAAAGAAGTGTGACTCTTGTTAATTGCATGTATCTTTAAAAGGGTATTTGTAACTCCAGCCTTGTATTGGAAGAGCCATCTTCAATTGTTCAGTTGGATTACAACCAGAAAGTTCTGCTTGTCTCTACTTTACAACGGACTCTACTTTTTTACACAGAAGAGAAATCTGTCAAGCAAGTTGGAACACAGCCCAGAAAAAAGTAACCCTCATAAAAATCTTGATGCAGGCACATCCATTAATACTGGCTTTTCAGAGTGGATTACAGAATTAGTGATCTAAGCAGTGAAATGAATACAGTGCAGCAGTCTGCTCATAAAAAGTTAAGAGTAGCTATGCACACTCAAACATCAAATGACAATTTCACCTTCTTCAGAAAGTACCTGGTTGCAAATATGTTACAGCCATTTTCATGGCACTATTATGTAAAACTGCTTAAGATGTTTTCTCATTGTTTAAAATGTAATTGCTGTCGAGCTTCCTCTGCAATCCCTTTTGGTTTACTGTGACTTGGTGTAATCATTCTAATCAGGCTCATCTAATGGGTGATGTAATATCTGATGCCCAGAGCAAGTCATCATCCCAATTTTTCATATACACTGAAATGAATTAAAGGGGAAAACGTATGGCAAGCACTAAAAGTTGATTTGAAGGCTAGGAACTTCTCACATGACCTTCTGGCATCTTCTGTTGTGTAATCTCTCTCGGATATGAAGGAAGAGGGAATGCAGTCTTGCAACAGCATGACTGTATATGGAAGTAGAGGAAAATGAATCTTGAAAGAAAGTTTATAATGTATCTTTCAGGGATATGAATAGTAAGAGGAACACGAAAGACCATCTTCTGAATGAGGGGTTTTCTTGGGTGATAGCAATGGTGTTTTTATGCATGAGACATGGTGATGATAGCAGTCGATGTCTCTTCCATGCTTCTTGCAAGTAGAGGTTGTCAGTTTCTTAGCATTAGTTTGTAGTGTTTTGCCTGGTTTTTGTTAATCCTTGGAAAAGGTTGACTGCATAGTGGGATCTTTCCAAGATGAACAAAAAGTACTGTTAAAGCTTTGAAGCCAAGGGAAAATTTGTAATTTGGAAGCAGTCTTACTGTAACCAAATTTGTACTTCAGACTTTTGACTGAATACTTTAATCAAAGACTTCTATGTTTGATAATTTGCAGTTTTAAATTTGTGCCATTAGTTTTAATGTTTGTTTCTAAGTTGAGTACATAGCTTGTAAAATAAATTCTTCTTTTGCATTTTAGCACTGGCAAATTTGGAGCATGTTTTATACCTGGCCTATGTAAACAGAGTGACCTGACACTATTTGCTGCCAGACCAGGCCTTCGTCTCTGGAAGTCTGATGTTCATGGAACTGTTCAGGCCACGTTCATATTGAAAGATGTATTTGCTGGAGGAATAAAAACTTTTGAACTGTATCCTCGTTTGGAACCACCCGACAGAGGATGTTACAGCTCCCCAGAGAAACACCTCGGGCTTGTTTCGTGCTTTTTCCGAGAAGGATGGGTGCTGACCTGGAACGAATACAGCATCTACTTACTAGACACTGTGAACCAGGTAGATCAGTCTTGCGGGTGCATGTTTTGTTTCTTACTTCTTTTGATTCATGGTATGCCATAAGACTCTCCTCAAGTTACCCATTACACTTCTGTGATTTCAATCCATATTTGAACCTAACAAAGATGACTTAATTCACTTCCTCTTCAAGTCGTCATTACAGTGATATGCTCACAAACTATCTTGGTTTATCATATATAAAAATTAAATATGCTTAAAGCTTTCAGTCCAGGTGTTAACATCATAATCAGTTCTGATACTTAGCAAAGCATATATAAATCTGGAAACTAGTAATTAGTGCAAAAAGAAGTTTTAGGCCTATAAAATTGTGCCTGGAACCATTTCTTCTTTCTCTTCTACTACTGTGGATTTCTGCAAAAAAACAAGTATTACAATTTATTTGGTACAGAGTGAGCTGTTAGATATTTTGTCATCTTAGAAGTGTGTATGAAAGTGAATAGAAGCTAATATCTTTTAGTCTAACTGGTATTAAACATTAGTACTGTGTCTCTTCACCAAATTTTTGTTATATTGTTGCTTCTAGTTTGGACAGAGAATATGAATAGATTTATGGAATTAAAATTAGTATAAAATGAGCTACATCATAATTAAAAGGTGCTTTCCTGTTTCATTTTTGTTTGGTTGGTTTGGTTTTTGTTTGTTTATTGATTGGTGGTTGTTGTGTGTGGGGTTTTTTTTGGTAGCATAAAATCTTTATTCAGTGTGTTAATCTGATGCAAATTATTTCTTTCTGTATTGACTCTTTGTAGGCTTTGATTGGTGGCTTGGAAGGATATGGTGATATTGTGTCCGTGTCCTGTACCAACAATGAGATTTTTCTCTTAAAGGGAGACAGAGACATCATAAGAATTTCAAGTAGACCTGAAGGACTGTCATCAATAGGTTTGTACAGATTGGCAAACTATAGTGTATACCTCGTGGAACATGGTGCATATTGTACTTTTTTAACATTAAAAAACCCCAAAAAACCAACAAACCAAACCCCTCCCAAAAACCTTCAGGTTATTGCAAAAACCTGCCAGGTTCTCTACAGATTATATTTGGAGATTGGATTTATCTGCTCATCTGAGCTTTTGGCTACAGTGAGAATGGGGGCATTAAGAAATTAATTACAGTTCCTTCTTTTTTTGAGAATAGATCAGCATTATCCTAGCCAGGCATGTGTAATCTGTTTATTAGACACCTTATTCTAAAGCATGATGCTGAAGCAGTCTGGATCCTTGATTGTGGTTATCTCTTCACTGATAAATCTCATTTGTCTGGGTTAGAGACACCCGAGTATGTTGATTCTGTGCCACCTGTCACCACCCACATTCCAGAGGAAATCTTGGTCTTCCAGCAATCAAAAAAGAAAGCACTGGCAAAACCTCCAAAGAATACTCACTGAAATTCCAAAAAGAATTTGATTTTTTCTTCGTCTGAGTTCAGCATCTGTGTTACTAAAACTCTTTAATAGGGATCGATAATACTTCCCTAATGATGGTGCTGGCTGACTTCTCAGTCTTTATGATTGAGAATTAAATGCCATTACACAGCATACTGCACTCACAGAAGGACTACTTCTGCATTTAAAATACTTTATATTAGCAAAATGCTAGTATATATGCTGTGAAGTCTCACTGAATGCTAGAGAACTTAACTCTCTTATCGATGCGTATTAGCAATAGCCTGAGTCACTTTGCTCACTAACTTCTAGGGGTGTTTATTATTTCAATCTTAAATTCAAGTATAGTTTGAAAGGAGCCTTCTTGAAGTATATATTCTTCTAATTACCACAGTGTTTTATCTGGTAAATTTTCTTAGACTTTTTTCAAGATATTGAATGTTTGAATGAAGAAATTGAAGATCCAGGGTGGCACCTCAGTGTGACACAGCTGGGTCTCCCAAGCTAAAGACCTGTACCATTCATACATAAGCATAAATTCAGGATTTTGCTAATAGAAGTTTGATGCAGGCTTTGGGGGCTTGATTTCATTAAAATTATTTCATATAGATTTACTTACATGAAGTTGACATTATGTGTGTATATTTGAAATGTTGCTGATGTAGAATATTTTTCCACTGCATAAAGCTTCTTTTCTTTCAGCAGTCCCCACGAACTACGCTCCTACTCGTTTGACACACTTGGTGTTTATACTTTTATTTTTTTGTTCAGTTTCAGATGTGAATTCAAAATTGACGAGTCCTTTAACAGATGTGAGTCCTAAATTGCTTACCCCATCATCAGTAGGTGCATCTGTATCATCTGGCCCTTCAGTGGAAAGAGAGAAAAAAGCGGTTGCTTCCCCTTCAGTTCCTCGTGATAAAAATGACTTGTATTCCTTAGCAAAAGATGATCTGGAAACTCCAGCGCTACCAGAGAAAAGTTTTAATAGAGTGGGAGACTTGAGCAATGAAACAAGAAAAAGGGGCTGCTCTATAGTAAGTGAATCAAGAAGCAGAAGCAGTTCAGTAAATTCTGTGGACAGTGGCTCTAGCTTTATGATATGTGCAGACCAACTTCCAGAAGCTCAGAGGGAAGGTCAGCTTTCTTCACAACGGTTCAGCACAATCAGCTCGGAAGATTTTGATCAAGAACTCATTGTAAAACCGATTAAAGTGAAAAAGAAAAGAAAGAAGAAACAAGGTAACATTCCCTGCCACTGCTCATTATTAGAACATGTCACTTTTCATGATTCACAGAGTGTATGTGTTTGAGATGCCTTGTTTATATTCTGTGGTCTTGCTCTTGAGATATTTGGGTGGTTGTGATGGGCCATTTATGTTTAAGGTAAAAGCCTGTTTTGAAAGTGATAGATTTATTATAAAAATCTTTTCAGATGTTTGGTGGGGTTTGGTTTGTTTTTTTTTTCTATGTTTTGCTTTATCTAAACATGCTTAAGGTTCTAGTGAAGAAGTTAACAGTAACAGTCGGTGGACACTGCTTCCAGTTTTATGTTGTAATTGTATAATATCTATCCATCCTATCTAGAACATTTGACAGTGTCTTTCTTAGCCATGATTCTTATTTTTTTTTAAATAGTGTGACTACTTGATTGTTTTAATTGTTTATTTTATTGGTTTTCCAACTTTAAAATGTATTGCTATTAAGACATTTTTGGCATTATGTTTCATTTAGTGTCAGTATGTTGAAATTTACATTTTACTCTGTTCCTTTTCCAGTTACAAAAATATATTTATTTCTGCATTGAAATGTAATAGATTTTATTAATATTATTAACCCCCACCCCCTTTTTTTCCTTTTTGTGAGAACAGACAGTGGGACCAGGAAAAACCACAGCTCTCTGGAAGGTACACCTATTTATGAGCGTCAGCTTTCTGGTGACAGTCCACATTCATTGAATGCAGATTCCTTTTCCATGACGTCCAGCCTAATGAGTGGCAGCATTGATCATTTGAGTACTGGATCTCCAGACAGGGAGAGCGTGTTCAGTATGGAGTCCCAAACAATCTTGCAAGAAGACAATGGTTCAGAAACTTTCAGTGTGCTACAGTCTCCTGAGCCTGTGACTGTACTAATTAATGAAGAAAATGGAGATATGGTTGATTTACAGAAACTTCCCAACAGTGATAGTGGCATGGGTACTTCTGCTATTATAGGAGCACTGACCTCTGTCTCCCCTCTGATCCCCACAGAAGACTTGACAAGCAGTGTAGATGGTGAGCGTAATGGGAGTGCAGTTTCTGCAAGCAATGAATGCTGTCTTGGAAAGCTGAGCCAAGAAGAGGAGCAGGATTTTCCTACATTGTGTAAAATAGAGGAAAACTTAGATAAAATGAAGCTTCAGGATACTGAAAAATCTTTTGAAGAGCCAGACCTTACAGACCAAATGTTTTTGGAATGTGACAGTGTACATAGTGTTCAGACATCACTGACACCAAAGGAAAGTGATGAAACAGGTAGGGAAGACCAACAGCAACTCTCTCTAATACACAGTGCTCTGTCAGACCCATCCATGCTCCACTTCAACACCTCTGATGATGTTTGTTCAGATAACACTTCCATTTCTGGGTGGAATTTTGAAAGTGCAATCAAAGCTAAATCTAGTACTAGCACCACTGAATGGGTAACAAACACTCATGAAAGTAAGACTGAGAAATCTGCCTCGAGTGATGAAGAGGATATTTATGGACATGGATTACCATATTCATCCTCCGAGACGAGCATGCCTGAGCTTGGTGCTGGGCCTGGTTCCCAGGATGTGGCCAAGATAAGCCTAGATGAAATGGTGCTGTCAAAATCTGATCAGGTATATGCTTTCAATTTAAAATACATAATTGCAGCATTTCAAAAGAAAAATTCATATAATTACTATACTCCTGTAGGAAAGCTATTTTTTTTTCTTACTTGAGTAAACAAGTAAAGTGTAAAGCCCAAGAGCAGTTTGTGTTGTAAACGAAATGTCATGTATCCAACTTCAGAATGGTTGAGGGATTTGAGCTTACAATGCAAAGAAGCTGCACTGGTTGTATTATTCCCAGCTCAACAAAAATGCTGTCATAAATCCATCCATTGAAGAGTGAACAATAAAACCAAGTCGTGCTCTCAGGCCACTCTTTTTTGGGGTTTCCAGTAGCCTAATTCTACTTGATGCTGTTCCCAACTTCAACTGACTTCACGGGGAATTAATGGGGAAAATATCCCATGACTAGTCCCTGGTTAAGGATCATTTTACCTTTAAATACTCAGAAGGAGTATTCTTTGTGCTCTAGACAGCTCTCAGTAGTATTTAAAACATTGACGTTTTTTCTTTTCTCTTAACCCTCTTTTCTTCATTGTTACTTTGTAGGTGAATATTTCCATAACTGCTGTCTCATAGGGACTATAGAAGTACTAAAATTAATTGTGACATCTGCAAAATTGCCAAAATCACTGGCAGTTTTAGCAGAATTCTTAAGGAGATAGTTCTTCTAGGTTAGAGTTCTGTTTCTTTTTAAATCTGTAACAGCCTTGTATTCAGAACAGCCAAATACTTGTTGAGTTACAAGTTGATGGTGTCCTGTCTAGTAACAGCTGCAGCCCAAAGTGTATTCCTTTTTGCATCTCCCATTTCCTTTGTCTGTATTCTTTAATGAGAAGATTTTCCACTTCTTGGAGGTAGATGGCAATTTGGAATGGCTTTTTTGTGTTGGTAAAATTTTTGGTTTAGCAGTCTTATTTCACAGTACGTACTATTTTAGAGAAACAGTGGATTTTACACAAGGCAACTTTATTCATTAAGGTATTTAAGGTTCTTAAGTTTAGCTTTTTTTAATCGTGAGTATGGCAGCTGCTCTGCATATAGAGCCATTTTCTTGTGCGTTCTGAAGATGCCTGACTCTGTTCTAACTCTCCAGTTTTTAGTTTGCAGAGAGCTGGATGGGGTACTCTGGACCTGGCTACGGCATCCTGAGCTTGGTGGTCTCAGAGAAGTATATTTGGTGCCTGGACTACAGAGGCAGCCTGTTCTGCAGCGCCCTGCCCTCAGCCGGGCTGCGCTGGCAGAAGTTCGAGGATGGTGTCCAGCAGGTGGCAGTTTCCCCCTCAGGTCGGTTGGCTTTGCTCTTGGCAACCTCAGAATGGGAAACTCCCGCAGACTTGTGCATTTACTTCTTTTTTTTCCCCACTAATAATGGCTGTTATTTAACTCAGTGAAACTTGTAATATTTCTGAGGTTACAGATACTGTATTTAAAAAAAACCACAACCTCCACTAGATGGTTTACGTGAAAATGACACATGCACTGAACTGTATTTCCATAAACTTTGTTTGGAGCTGGTTTCATGTAGAAGTAGTGCACTTTGATTATTTTGGTTTGGTATGTTTGGGTTTTTTGTTTGGTTTTGTTTGTTTGTTTTGTTGGGGTGTTTGTGTTTGCTTTTATGTGGTTTTGTTTGTTTGTGTTCTTTTTGGTTTGGTTTTGATTTGGTTGGTTGGGTTGCTTTAAAATAAATAACATACTGGGTGATATTTCTGCAGCATCACTGCCTTAAGATACCATGCTCTAGTGTAAGTGGCTGTCTTTCCAACAGGTTTGCATTACGTTTTAGGAAGTTTTCAACATGCACAGCCTTGTTAAAGTGAACTTCAGGAGTAGTGGTTTAGTGGTAGGTAGAGATGAATGAAAACGTCCTTGCCTGTATGGAACCTTGGGTTTTAATATAGACCTGGTTAGGATTCCCAAATTTAAAATTGTTGTAAATGTAGAATGGATTTGTCTATGGGTGGGTTTGTTAATTATTTGTTTGTGGATTTTTTTAATGCTAAACACCAAAAAAACCTTTTCCTTTTTGGTGTATTTGCTTATGTTTGTTGTTTGGAAATGAGAATTATGTTGGATTAAAATTAAAATGGGTTTTTGTTATAAATTTGCATCACTTTTGGCCTTCCAGATTGTTCCAAAACTGGTGTGAAAATAAGAGTTTCTCAGATGCTTTCTTTACTTAACTCTTCTGCTTTGCTGCTACTTTTCTCCCCAGTCATCTCTAAAAGCACATGTCCATCTTCCCTTCTCTCTCTAGGGGAACATTTCTTGTCTGTTTTAAGAAGAAAGGTGTTCTGTTTGATCTGTAGCTGAGCTTTGTTAGGGGGAAAAAGATTTCAGAGTGGCTGTACTAGGTGAAATCATAGGTTCATCCAGCTCAGTGTCTTGTCCCTACCAGTGGTCAAAAGCAGATGCCCATGGGAAAGTAAAAGGACAGGTTAGCATGTACCATGTTTGCCCTAGGTAGCTTCAGGTGGTGGTTGTTGGAAATTTCCTGGGCAAAAGGTTGTTTCTCTGCATTTATTACCCCTCAGTTCCAGGAACTTGCCCAGTTTTACATGGAAACCATGTAGATTTCTAGTATCCTCAGTTTCCTATGGATGCATTAACACAAGAGCATGTTAACCACAAATGTCAAAATGGAATCAAATGCTACTTTGTGGAATTGTTCAAAGCAATTTACTATGACAATGTACTGCTCTCGTGTGAACCACTTTGGATGCCAGTCAGCAGTTAAGTTTGGAATTCCATTTAGTGGGGTTTTTTTTCTGAGCTACTCAAGTGAGGGGAAACTGTTAAGGTGGATTTGTGCAGTTGCATTTTAGGAGTTTTTCCTGCCTGTGACATGCTACGGCATGAACTGCTCACTGCAGTGTGGAGCAGCGCATCTCTTCAGGGGTTTGTCACCCATGACTGCTCCATAAAAGTTACAAATACTAGTAGCAAATCATAAAATGTGAAAACCCTAAAATTAACCCCTTTTCCTTTATGTACCAAAACAGTGCAGAAGCAAGCCATGAACTTCAGTCTCTTAGTAGTAGCCTTTTTGGCCCTCACGTGGAACTGTTTGCTAGCTTTCAGTGTATAACTAAGATAAGTGACTTGCATGTAAACATTCAAAACTCACATGTACTCTAATGGTAAATGCATTTCAGCAATCCCTAGAGAACATGGGCACTGTCCTGGTCTTGATTTTGAGAAATTATTAAGTGTTTTTAAATCTTGCATTTTTGTTTACTGCTACGGGTTTGCCTTTCCCCTCACATTAGTTTAGGTGTAGGCAGAACAGGTCAAGTGTCTCTGTTCCACTAAGTGACACCGTGTTCTCTCTTAACTCCGCATACAGGGGCTCTTCTCTGGAAGATTGAACAGAAGACTAACAAAGCATTTGCTTGTGGAAAAGTAACTATAAAAGGAAAACGCCACTGGTATGAGGCTTTACCCCAGGCTGTATTTGTAGCTTTAAGTGATGACACTGCCTGGATTATCAGAACAAATGGAGATCTGTATCTACAAACAGGTACCTGAATTAATTGCAAGCTCTTTGAATTTTTGCAGGCTAAGATTATTACAAATTCAAGTCTGTGGAATGTTTACAATTTGTTTTAAACTTTTATTCACAGCCGTGACATAGGGAAATCTTTTTATCTATGTATGGAAAGAGTTGTGAGATTCTGTGTAATTAGGAGACTGGAAAAGCCAGTTTATGGCCACTTACTTGTTGTGTCAGGTGGAGTGCATACAGTAGAGAGCATTTATGACATGGGAAGGATATGAGATGGATGCAGGTAAATGGAAAAGGATTGCAGAAAATACTGAAATAATATCCTTACCTTGAAAATAGTATGGTGTGCTGAAACAACTAAACCTTAAGTGGGGTTTCTTCTCTAGCTTTAAGGATTTTAATAAAGTTTTGAGAAGAACTTTGAAGGGTAATGATACAGTGTGTGGCTGTTCAGAAGAAATTGAGGTACAGGGAGCGGAGGCGGGGGGAGGTGGAAGTTTTTTGTGTTTTGAAAAGCACAGATCTGTTGACGGTCAGTTATCACCTGATCATGAAAGGAAGGTCTTTTGAGACACAAGGTCATAAAGTGTTTTGGAAGTATAGACAAGTAGTATGAATTTTATATGATGGAAAAAAAGAATGGGCTGTGGTGCAGCAGTCTTTACAGCTGCCCTCTCACTGAGTGTGAATGAGGCAAGAACCAGAAAAAGCGATAGTGCAGTGGCAACTTTGAAGTCATGGCCTTAATTTTATGCAGAGAAATTCAGGCTAAATACAAGATGATGGAATGGAGCACTAAGTTTAGAGTTAAGGGACTCTTGGGTATGTGAGCTTTGCACAGAAAGCTGAGTTGGTAATGAAAAATTATAAATAACATGATGCAGAAATTGCTGGAGAAGTAAGAGGAGGACTGGATAAAGGGGAAATGGTAAGACACGCTAAAGTAGGGAAGTATTTCAGAGTGGCTGTCAAAATTCCTATTTATCTTCCATTTATTTCTAGTACTCTCCTAATTTATCTTCTAGATTTAATTGCTGTAGTACAACAGAAATTTTTCATGATTAAGAAAACTTTAAATATGCAGTGCTGTTTCAAAGATACTCTACTCTTAAATTAGTTTCTTATAATTAAAGTTTTGTGGTCAACAGAGGAATCAAGTGGCCTGCCCAAGGTCACGTGCATATGGCCAGCAAGCATGGATAAGAGAGTAAATTTTTGGTGCCAATCACACAGGGCTCTGTGGAGGTTTGAGTCATTATTTTTCTTCCCCGTGAGAGATGGGTTTGATTACATCAGCTTACATTTGTCTGTGCTGTCCTTCTTGAGTTTCTAAATTTTTTTATGCCAAAAATAAATTCTCAGTGTATCTATTTTGTTAGTGTGAGGCAACCAGTGCTGGTTGTTTCTCCAGGATCTTTTCATTCCCTCCATTGTTCTGTCTAACTTCTATAACAAAAGTCTTAGATGTTTGGAAATAAGCATTCTTCTTATTTCAGAATATCATTCAGATGAGTCTGTTTATATTTGCTTTAGCAGTATGAGAAGATTAAGCAAAAGCTATGTCTTTTGAGAAATTTCTCATACAGCCATGCAAATCAAGCTTCAGTGTAGTAATGAAGAAGACCTCTTCCTCTAGATTGTATGTATAAATGTGTGCAAACTGCATGTAAATCTACCAGGACCTCTCTCCTCCTTTCACTGCTACACACTGTGGCGTACTCTCTTGTAATTGCTTTACTGCCACTATTCAGGTCAGGTTGCCTCTTTCCCTGGCACGTTTTGGGCAACAATTCTTCCAGTACTGCCTTTTTCTTTGATGCTCCTGCCAAGTCTATTACAGGTTTTATAAATGGAGGTTCCTGATACTGACGCTAGAGGGAGAAAAGGAATAGAAATGATGGGACAGGACTTCTGCACTCCACAGGATGAAGGATGCACAGTCTTTTACTACTTAAAGTACAAACTCAGCTATATTAGAGGAAATTATTAATAGTTTATATAAAAAATAATCAAGGAATTAGTGATCGTCTGAAAAGTGTTAGCATGTCAGAGATATTCCCTTCATTCTGTTGGATAGACTTGTCTCATCTTTTTTAGCTGCAAAAGCCCCAAGTTTGTAAAGCAATCCTCCTTTTTTGATTTCTAGGCCTGAGTGTGGATCGTCCTTGTGCCCGTGCAGTAAAGGTTGACTGCCCTTATCCGCTGTCACAGGTTACATCCAGAAATAATGTTGTGTGGGCACTGAGCGAGCAGCGGGCCCTGCTGTACCGCGAGGGAGTGCGCAGCTTTTGTCCCGAAGGAGAGCAGTGGAAGACAGATATTGTCAGGTAATAACATTGGTGGGACAGTATCATAACCAGAATGACACAAATAAGTGCTTTCAGGGTGGAAACTCCTTGATGTTACTAAAAGTATTACCTGCACTCCGAGGTATGCGTACAGATACAGGTGTGCGTGCACGTGTCTATACATTTATGTCCTTTAATCTTTGTCCAAACACATTCAGAGTAACTGGTGTTTTCTGTCTGATGAATGACTGCTGTGTAATGAAAGAAGCTGCTGTAAACAGAAGTGGTAACACAGCTAAAATGAGTTGAAGAAAGTGAGAACAATTTTTAAAAGATCTTTGTAATGTCTGCCAATGACTGTTTCTTTAATCTGTGCCATAATGGCTTTCACGAGCTCACCAAATATTTGAATTAATTTTTTCTGAGATTAAACCTCAGTATTTTCTTGTCATCCACACAGCTTGATAATACTTTGCCACCTCCCCGTGGCAGATTTTTATAAATATTCTGAGTAGTTGGTATTTAGCTTTGTAGTTGATCCTATGCTAGTGCTAGTTAGTTTGTGATGAAGTTCAAAGCACCGAGTGTTCACTGCTGGCTTTGAAAATCTAGTATATAGTCTCTCTTGTGACATCAGCCTGAAGCAAGTACAGGAAGAAGTTCCAGTTCTTGTCATACGATTTTATTACTTACTGAATATCCTATTGTGAATCTTTAGCTTGTGCTATCTCCCAGGCTGGTATTTCAAATCTGAAATTTGCATGTACTTTAAGTAGTTTATTTAATGAAAATGTCTGCTTGACCTACACCTTGGGTACACTTAATGTTCTTAGACTTTGTATTAAAATTGCAGAAAGCAACCTGTATTTGCTCTTAAATTGTTGGAAAAGGTTCTCTGAAAGAATAGCAGTGTTGGCTACCTTTGAAATGTCTGATACAATCACCTAATCCTGTTGACTTTCTGAGCTTGAAAATTGTTTACTTACACAGTAAATTTATAGTCCTAAAGTCAACATTTATCTTTGCCGTGTATTGCAGTGAAGTTTTCTGATTTTGGTCCCTGAACTGCTAGTACTATTTTCAGAATAGTTCAAGGAAGCTGGAGGAGAGATATTTATGAAGCTGCTTTATCAAAAACTTAAAGAACACAGCTATTTATTTCTTACTTACTGAATAAATTAGGTTTTGGTTAGTTTTATTGTTACATATTCAATTTGCAAATCTTGAGTGATCTTTGAAAGACACTTTTGTTGTTGAATGATTTTTACTTATGCATAGTAATATGCATACTAATTTCAATAACTGAATAACTGAAAATTTGAAATAAAATGTGGTTTTTGAGCTTGGTCACACTGAGTTTCATCATTTAGAACTGCTGGTATCATTGTAATGGCTCCTTTAAAGTACAGTTTTGAGTAAACATAAATTTGAAGTAAGGGTTTTAATTTTTTTTTTACTTCTTTGCATTTCCAGTGAAATGCAAGCTTTGGAACCAGTGTGCATAACCCTTGGAGATCAGCAGACATTATGGGCTTTGGATATCCACGGAAATCTGTGGTTCAGAACTGGTATAGTCTCAAAGAAACCACAGGGAGATGATAACCATTGGTGGCAAGTAGGCATTTATTTTTTATTTTGCTTTCAGTTTAATCTTTTACCTTGGGTTTATATTTTGCATTGTTTTCCCATGAGATGCGAAGATAAAATTCAATCGATGTATAATAGCACTCTGTTAAATATATGAAAACCACAGTGTGGCTGTGACTGAAATCCCTTTGTGTGTCTGCTATAAAAAAGGCAAAAAACCCCAAACCATCCCATTGTCACCTGAAGCAGCATCACCGCAATTTTCAAGTATTCAAGATGTGCTCTACCAGCTCATATCAATGGTGGTATTTTAGGAGTGACAGTAGGACATGCTGCTCACACAGAGTGTTCAAGTGTGGCTGCTGAATTGCAGTATCTTCTCTTCCAGTACCCATTCTTTTCCTTAGCTGGATGAAAGTAATAAGTAACCCTGTAAAAATGCTTTTATGATGCATTTTTCTGTTTGGTTAAGGTTTCTTCGAACCATGTGGGGCACCTTGCTTCAGCTGCAGATCATGCAGCTAAAAACAGCTGTTACTACAAGCGGTCCCTGGTATTGATTTAGAAATCCCATCCCAACTCTCTGTTTCTCCTGCCTTTTCTTACTGTCCACAGAGAGATGTGGGGAGAAGGGGGTACAAAACCAACTTGTTTATTGAAATGTATTGAAATTGTTATTAAAATTGTTCATCTATATGTCTACCCAAGGTAAAAGAATTTCAGTTTATGAGCATATATAATATCATCTTGCATGTGGGCATTGTGAATAGCTTGCCTTTGAGGTTATTGGCAAACTGCTCTTATTTTTGTGCTCTTAAACATTTCTGACCTTATAGGAGTATCCCAGGGAGTTGCTAACCTAGTGATAGAACTTGGGCAATTGTTTATTTAGACCTCCTCCTGCCTTAGGAGTTAAAATGCCCCTGAGGTCGTTGTAAAGGAGTAGTGCTTACAAGCTTTTGCGATGTGATTTAAATTGCAGCACCGCACAAGTTTCGCTCTTTGGGAAACTGAAAATTCCCCTGCTAGTTTGCAGAGCTCAACGTGACTTTAGAGGGAGAGGAGAGATGTCATCCTAAAACAAAGGACTTTCTTAAAATGCAGAGTGGAGTGTTGGATAGGAGGGAGTTGTGAGCTGATAATGAGTTTAATATTGGTTTTGGTTTATCATCAAGACTCTTACTTACTCACAATGCACTTTTATTTCCCCCTTCCTCCACTTTGAAGGTTTCTAAACTCTTGATGGGTTTCCTGTACATAAAGCACACATACCAAAAGCCCCAAGCTTCTGATGAAAGATTCTGCAGTTCACCAAAAGATTAACTAATTATAAAGAATGTTTGGGTTTGGTTTTTTCCTTTCTCCAGGTAAGCATCACTGATTATGTAGTGTTTGACCAGTGCAGCCTCTTCCAGACAATAATCCAGGCAACTCATACAGTGGCAACAGCAGCTCAGGCACCTGTGGAGAAGGTGGCCGATAAACTTCGAATGGCATTTTGGTCACAGCAGCTTCAGTGTCAACCCAGCCTCCTTGGAGTTAATGGCAGTGGGGTCTGGATCTCTTCAGGCAAAAATGAATTCCATGTGGCAAAGGGAAATTTAATAGGTTGGTGTGGTTTTACATCTTAATATTTTTAGTTAAGAAAATGAAGTAGCAGAAAGTAACTAACTACATTTTTGCCACCACAAAAATTATCCATGGTGAATCAGGGCAGCTTTAACAAACAACTCCATGCTTAAAAATTGAATGAAATGATTCCTTAGCATTTGTGAACTGTGTGCAAGTTACTCCTTCTAGTACCTGCACTTGTCTCTTCTCTGGGCTGAGAATGCAATTTTAAGCTATTGCATCTTTTACATCTAGCACAGTGGAGTCTGGTTCATCATCAGTGTGACAATGCAAAACAGTAGTCTTCTGCTTTTACAGTGATAATAGAGGAGTTGCTTTGTTTATTTTTCTTGCTAAATTTCTCAAAATAGAATTTTGATTTAGTATATTTATTTTGATCAGCTAAACACTCAGAATAGACCTAGAACATTGTCTGTTTGTTACCAGTGTGGTGTCCTGATGAAGACCACTAATCTTCTCCCTACTCCTCCTTTTCTGCATTCCCAGTTTTCTCTGTGTGTAGGTATGTGTCAGGAGATGTCCACCTCCCAACAGTTTCTCAAAAGATTTACATAGAAAATCTTGTCATTTAATAAATGATCTTAGTAGATTGCAGATTTACCTTAAAAATGGTAAAATATTAAGTAATAACAAATGTTAATAGAAAATTAAGTTTTGTACTGATACCACTCTGTTCTGTATTTCAAGGCACTTACTGGAATACTATTGTGCCTCGTGGTACTGCTTCTGCCACAAAATGGATTTTTGTGTTGGCTTCCACAGCTTCATCTAAAGAAGGTTAGTGAATCAACGGTACAGCTTACAATATCCAATTTTTAAATAGAATAGAATTAATGGTGTAAGTAATTAACTACTCTGAATTACTTCAGATTTTGGGTGCCTTTTCTGTATGCAGGAATCTAAAATATTTGAAGTAAGGTAGAAACACATCTGTAGAACTACTGGAGATTTTAAAAAAAAAGGCATATCATTCACTCTGCCACCTCTGGTGTGGAGTGGCACCCAAGAGAGAAACAGATAGTCCTTCAGGAGTAGTAACACCCTAAATTGCCACAGCATGAATTGCCAGCAGGCTTTGCTGGAAAAACTATACTGACTGAGCACTTCTCCTGTGAGTGCGATTATTGCAGCAAAATGACACATCCTTGTCAGTAGAACTTGTGACCATGGCAGAGAATTCAAGTGCTAGTTAGAATAATTAGCAATTACATCACCTGAGTACACCGGTGTTGCTGACAAAAATGCATAATTCAGAGCTGAAAAGGAATGCTGTTTTTCAAAGGTAGCTATCAAGGATAAAGTAGAGGAAAAGAATTAAGGGAAGAGAGAGTGCACTGTTACCTATGCGGTCTCTCTGAGTTTCTTCAAATGAGATCACTTACTAGTTGATTTGAGAAAGGGAGTATTTAGGTGCCTAACAAGGGCTTCGGGTGCGTATTCGTACTTCAAAATCTTATCCAATCTATGGACGTGGCCAAGGAGCTTTAGTTTTGTCTGCAAATGTACTTAGAGTCTTTTTCAGAAGTACCACCTATGTAAGCTTTCTCATAGTGGATTAGGAATGGTTTTAATAACAGAAATGTCCTTTCCATAGGAAGCTTTCTGTGGCTGTGCCAAAGCAACAACGATCTGTTTTGTGTCAGTGATCAGAATCCTCAGTTTCGTCCTTCTACGGTGCAGCTGCCACCGGAGGCTGAAATGGTGCACTACTCTGCCTGCCAGGATGCCATTTGGGGTTTGGATAGTCGTGGCCAGATATTTATCAGAACACTTTCAGCCAGCTGTCCAACGGGGATGCATTGGACAAAACTGGATCTCTCTCAGCTAGGTATGACATTTTTATTGAGTGAACAATCACTTAACTCCCTTAGCAGGAAGTCAGTGTTTTCCTTCAGACGCCTCTTTTAGTTTATTCATGTGGAATATTACATTTACTGGATTAAACAGTATGTTACAATAATGGGCCTCCCAGCAGATGATTGTAAAACATCAGGAGCAACTCCAGCTTTCACACAGTGTTTCATTTAGCCTTTTGCTGGGGACAGCACGTTTAGTGTTTGCAAGATACTCTATATGTGTGTGTGCTTCTTACCGTTTGTCAGGCGGAGACAGCTTGGCCTGACACAGTGCTGTGCTGGTGTCATCAGTAGCTTCAACTGGTCCAGTTACTGCACTGCAGGTAATAGATGTTTAACTGAAATAATGAATAGCCTCTTGCTGTTGTCTCAAAACCTCGAAGCGTTCGTAAAACAAATCTGTGTAATTGGTGCTAGCTGACTGTAATATCTGGCTTGTGGACTTGAGCAGTTCAGCAGCTCAACCTTTCCATTCAGCTGTTCCTGTTAGCTTCACGGCGCCCGGTGGTGGTACTGCAGAAATCTGGAGTCGGGAAATACTTCAGACTCTCCACTTTACCTCTCACTGGGGGTTAATTCTTAGGTCTAAAAAGGTTTTTGGCATTTTCTCTCCAATTAAACGCGTATGGAAGATCACTGCTGACAAATCAGTGCATTTCCGTGGTTGTAAGAGCCGTTACTTGCTTTAATGGGGCTGAAGAAATTGGAGAACTATTGTTACTGATCAAGTGTTGCTATTTGATCCAGTGTATTGTTACAGCCCTAATGTATCAGGGTTAAACTTTATTTGGGGAGGGATGGAAAAGCAAGTTGCTGTAAGATGCAGTTCAGAATTCTGTATGGAAGTGGTAGGGTTGCCAGCGTTAATGTTGAAATATTCAAATTATGCTGGTAGCATCATCCTCTTGCCTTTACACCACATAGTGGGAGTACTATCTACCAAATTAATTTGATTAGGATTCCACTATCGGTATCAAGGTTTGTAAACACATTAGAATGACCTTTAAGTTTCAACAATAAACAATGCCTCTGAATTGTGCTACTGCCTCTAAACTGTATATGAGTGTGGCTAACATGACCTTCTCCTAAGATAAAAATGGTAAGTGGGAGGACAGAGAAACCCCAAAACATTTACATAAGGGCTGCATTTTTGAATATCAAATTGTACTGTAGATGTACAATATGTACAAGATGTACAATAATATCAGCTGTGCTGAGTAGGTGATATGTGATTCCATGTTTGAGTGCTCTGATGCTTGTTTGGAGCAAAACACTTCAACGGCTGACACATCATGTGATAAAACCATTACTTGAAGTCATACTTTGTTAGAAGAAATAATAAGGTTTTAAGTGAGATTTTGACTTTGGAGCTGAATGCCAAGCCCCTGCCTGCAAAAGAAAGTTGTTCCCAAACAGAAGTTTTTGTGTATAGTTTTGTAATCTGTTTTTAATATGGGGCTGTATGATTAAAGGAAATTTTGGGATGAGATGATTTAATTCAAGTTCCTATGATTCAGAAAGTTAAATAATTTTGGTTAATTAGATGATCTGTTTATTATTCCAGATGACTAAAAGATAAAGCTGTGTAGTCCCTTTCCCCCAGGAAACCTTAATGATAGGAAACATGGCTACCTGCAGAAATGAAATGCTTTAAATGTACCCTCTCGGGGACAAAATAGCACACCCCCCCTTTAAGGAATGCTGTATCTGTTTGTGCTTTACAAGGGTTTGTTGCTAGATTTCACATCCCTGAAGAGAGAACTGTTACCAAGAATGGGATATCCCAAGCAGCGCTGGCATGTTCGGTCAAGCAGCGAGGCCTATTTTTAGAGTCTTTAGTTTGGAGTCTGACCAGAGCATTCCTTCTATAGTGTATCTGTACTGATTGGGTCCCTCTTTCTGCAGAGCATGCTTTCCGTTACTTAGCATTGTGTTGTCCTAACACTGGGAGGGAAAAAAAAAATGCTACAAATGTTACATCACATAGCTATTTTAAAACAACTGTGAAAGAGTAAAAGTTCCAGTTGACAGTTAATTAGCATTTGTTTTTAGTGAAAAATATCAGGTATGCTTCACTATCTTTGCAGACTTTTAATAGTAAGATTGATGGGTTTGATTGGGTACACAAAAAAATCCCCCAACCCCAAAATTCTAAAGTGTCCTTATTTGGCAGCTTTGTTTTCATTGTGCTGACTTCCCCAGGGTTAAACACTGCTGCGCTTTGGCGATAGGTGTAATAATAATAAATATGTACATTGTTGAATATAAACCCTCTTGAAAATCTAATCCTTTGGAGATGTGATACTGGTAGGTTAACACTGGAATGCATAATCCATATGCTCTCATATTTTTCAAGTGCTGGTAGCATTAGGAATGTTCTTTGCTGAAAGTATTAACAGATCAACACCTTTAAAAGTTTGCAAGCACAGCCAGCTACAGAGAAAAGTTCACATTAGGTCATGTGAAAGTTTGTCTAGGCACTGATAACATTTGTCATGGAATGTTTCCCTGATTGAATTCAGTTATGTTCCTAATGTATTTTTAGTGTACTTTTAGAAATTGTAGTATCTTATGACTGAAACATTTATTATTAGATTTAAAAGATAAATACTTCACATACACCACCTGTAGGCTTTATTCATCCTGTCCAGTGGGTTTTTTTTCCACTCCCAAATTTATGAAATTTTGATTATTTTATACAACGGTGTTTAAAGCTAGTTTAATACAATCAAGTCTAAGTAAAAGTTCTCATTGTTAGCGGAATTTGAAAGGAAATTGCCAGGTTACTAATGGTCTCTTTTTCATTAGGTGCTATAAAGCTGATCAGCTTGACCTGTGGAAATCAGCATGTCTGGGCCTGTGACACCAGTGGTGGCATTTATTTCCGGGTAGGAACTCAACCTCTTAACCCAAGTTTGATGCTTCCCGCATGGATAATGATTGAGCCACCCATACAGGTAAAATACTGTTTACAATGCTTTCTAACCCAGTGGTTTAGCTCTGTGCTTTTGCAAAGAATTAATTTTACCACATATGGAAAACAATAGAGCCAGAATTTAAATGTGTGGCATAAAACTTTGTCCTACATGAGACATTCTACAGGATTTCTCTCCCTCAAAAAAAAAAAAAAGTGATTTCTGTGTCATGGGTTGGGACTGCTCTAATGACCTCTGGCTCCCTGGCACAAAATCACCTTGAACCATCTGCTGATCTAACATAGTAGCACTGGGCATGTTTGCACACTTGGTTTACATTTTAGAATGTTACAGAATTGCTCTTAAAGATTTTGAAATGTGTGGTACTTTTGAAAGGATATATTAAGAAATAAATCTATGGTGTTGCAGGAGTAGGTTGGTTGATTTTTGTTATTTTGTTTTGTTTGGGTTTTTTGTTTTGTTTTGGTGTGGGGTTTTTGTGTTTTTGTTTCGGTTTGGTTGGGGGTTTTTTTCTTTTTTTTTTTTTTTATGTTATTCACTTTTAGTTCTGCTTATCTCTGGTCAGGCAATTATTGTCTCCTTCTATGAATCTCAGGGTGTAGCAGTAAAGAAGGGCAGGGAAGCAGGGAAATGAAACTGCAGATGTGCATCCCATCAATCGGCGTAGCACTGGTTAGATTTGTCCTTCTGTTCTGGGAGTGTGATCAGCCAGACCTGGAGAATTGGTACTGATACTATTTTGTCTGTGCTAAGAGCATTCTACTCCATTGAAGTAGATTAGTCAATATTAGGTGTTTACAAAAAATTAGGATTATTCAGGAATGACTTCCTTGGGGAGAATGTGTTTAAGTAGACAATGTTAGAAAGAAATTATTTCCTATTAGCTTACTGAGGAAGCCAGAACAGTGTCATTCTCTTTCCTGTTATCTTGCCAACACCTGATGTTGCAAATTTAATGAATCAATATGAAAGGGCAAAAATTCAAACACTGCTTGCAGAGAAAATGAAAACCTGTGGGTTGCATGCTTGTTTTGAGACAATTCCAGCACGTTAAAACAAGTCATTGAAGTACTAAAGGAGCAAAGGCTCAATGCAAAATAAGAACATATGTGAACTTTAAAATTATTTCCAAATTGTAGCTTAGTGTTTGGATAACAAATATACCGTGATGGCTGAAAAGTGGACTATTCTGTGAACAATATTTACTTACTAGCAGTGCCTTACTGTTATCTGTCCTTTAATTGACTTTGACCAGTTCGTGCTGCATCACTTCATCTTCAGAACAGAAATGCTGTTAGAAGTATTTGTGAATGATTCAGTCATTTTCTGTTTGAAGAAGGAAATCAAAATTACCTTTCACTTGCTTTAAGTATACGAGCATTCTCAAATAACGTAATTTAAAACCAAGCATGGATATTTAATTCCCTAGTAAATGTCAGAGCCAATATGGCTTGCATATCCCAGGTCTCATAACTCATGAGCAGCTACAGACTCTGCTTTTATGGTGTCACTTCTCAGTAAAGAAGTGCTGCAGTTACACAGCATCCATCTTTGCATGACTCTACAAAGGTATTCAGAGATTATAGTTTTGATGAGATTTTACTCATGCTAAAATCAGTGAATATAATTGAAGTTCAGTCTTTGTGATAGTGTATGGGCTTTATGTTGAGTTATGTGTTTTGTTTGGTTGGTTGGTTTTTGGTTTTATCTAGGTTAAAACCATTCTCATTTGTAACTTCCCTTTATAACTCCCTACTGAAGTGTCTCTTGAGAGGAAAAATAACATTTCATGTTCTATGCCCTCCTTCTTTATTTTATCCAACACTTCAGAAGTGGTTGATAACATCATTACAGTATCCTGAGCAGTAGTAGTTTGTGTGTCAATGTTTTCTGTGCTTCATTCATTCTGTTCTGCAGTATTAGAAGTTAAAATAGTTATGTAGTTAAGCAGTGTTTTTGGAAGCTGCTTTAAGGCCATGGACAATTCAAATTCTTTCAAATTATTTTAGTCCAGGAAATAGAAAGTGTTTTTCATTCTATTGTTAATATACAGGATGAAACTATTGTCTGCTGTAGCAGGTCTCTCTATACATTACATTTTTTTTAAAGTGAATAGAATATATAAAAAAAACTTATGTAGATTTTATAGAGTGTGTTTCGATGTGTATGAATGTAGATTTATTAAGATTTAAAGATTTCAGATTTCTGGCCTAAAGTAATAATAATTGAAAATAAAAAATTAATATAGTCAGTAAGATTAATTTGAGTGATTATGGAGTAGAAGTTGATCAAAAGTTTAAAGTCATCAATGACTTTAAAAGGTCCACAACAGTTGAATGTTTGAAAATAATTCTTTCAGCATTTCAGCTTTGATTTTTGATACCTTCTGAAAAAGATGGAGACAAAATCTGGTCTTGAGAAACACTCACTTCCTACAAGTGCTACTTAACATAAAAACTGGCCTTAAGAACCACCACCTCAGATTTACAGTAAGGGATCTATCAGATAGGCAGAACTTTATTTAAAATGATTAAAGGAAACAAAGATCAGGACAAGTATTTGTAATGAATGACCAATCATCTAGTGCTTGTAACCAGTCAGTCTTACTCGAAAAATAGAGCTTTTAATAATAATTGTCATTTGCTTAATTGCTACTTTTTGCTCTTTGACAACCAAATTTTATCGAGAATAGACTTGAAAAAGCAGTTTTACTTAATCAAGAGGTCTATTTAAATATCCACATATCTTGTCTGAATTGTGGAGGAAAAAGGATTTATTTTAAAACCTGTTTGCTGTTTGGCTACTGTATAAAGCTTTGTGATCCTTTTAGGTCCTAAGGTCTCAGCAGAAGAGTACTTGCTTAACTCAGTTTGCCATAAAACGGTCTCTTGCAGTATGTGTATTTCAGATTAGAGAAACTTTTGATTTACCATTTTTTCCATAAACAACCTAGTAATTGTCTCTGTATTTTAAGCTTATTATCACAGGTAAGAGAAGATAGTCAAAACTCTTACTGATCTAAGAGGAGCTACTTTCTGTCTCACAGACAAGTAAAAATTAAGGTTGTTCACGCTTATACTGTCATTCAAAAATTGTTAAAACTAGGAGCAAATAATAGTTAAAAATATAATTTAGAATTCAGGAAATTTCTCTGTAATACATGCTAGATTTCATTTCTTTTCAATACCTTCCTTTCTCTTAGTCTCTGTTCAGGTTAAGGAGGTTGGCTGTGCCTTACAGATGAGTGGTGACTTGTTAGAAATGGTTGTTATGACCTTTGTTTTCTTTCCTCTCTAAATAAAGCTCTCCTTACCCTACAGAATAATTAATGCAAATCTGGAGACTTTTTTCTTCTGCCATCTGCCATGCCTTTGCATTTTTCAGTAAGTCTTCTATTATTATTAAGGCCAGTTTTGTGTTACGTGGTACTTACCAGAGGAATTGGTGAGCTCTCCTCAAGAGCAGATTTTGCCATTGTGTCTTTTTTGCTGCATGCCAGAATTAAAGCTGAAATGCAGAAAGTTTGTTTGAAATCATCTTCAAGAATTGGCTATTTGAGGGGGGAACAGATAACTTGATTTTTCTCTTGAAAATGCTTCATAACCTTTACTTCAGAATCATCTATGCTACTTTTGAAAGTACTTGCTGTAGAAAACTCTGTTCATTCTAATGCATCATCCACATCACTGCTGAAGTGTGATTGTTTTCACTGGCACACACTAGCTTGCATGACCCAGCTGTTGCACAGATACCTTCTGAGTTGCTATGAGCCCTGCTTGGAGTACTAAGATGAGATACAGAAGTATCTTCTATGTACCGATTCTGCTTAGACTGAAGAGATAATACACTCACTAAACCTTCCAGTTGTCTGAAGACCACACTAGCTAGTCTGTTCTGTAAATCTTGACTCATGTGAGGCCTCCTGAAGATGTTAATAGGGAGAGGACTTCCCTGGAGGTCTTCACTTTTCAAGATAATGTAGAGAAAAGCTGCTTGGCACTAGTCAAGAGTAGCTGTATCAAGGTGGGATGGAAGTATCTGGATCTATCAATGTTCCTGCAGCAGTATATTTCGTTTACCCAATTTAGAATGCCAAAATGTTTAAGTTCAAATGTGTACTGTTCTACACAGGCATGCCTTTCTTAAGAAATAGTTAGTTACATATTTAATAATATTTAGATACTGAAAAAAAAGTTACATTCCATCATTTTTACTAAGTCAACTCATGGCAATTCCATTGCTCAGTTCAGTGCTTACTATCATTCTTTTTGTTGCTAGTTAAGAAAACATCTGTCACTACAGTTCACTGTATTTTTCTGCTTTGGAGTTTTAGCTTTTCAGTATTTGTTGGAAGGCTTTGCTATCACCGTGTTCAGAAAAGCTTGCATGTGGCCTGTCACATTAGATAGCAATTATTATCAGCACCAGAAGCTTCAGATCACGAAAAGTGCGCAGAATGAGATACACCCAGGAAACCGAGTAGATGATCCTTCTGGATCCTTTTGAAACAGGACCTCAAGGTGGTCTGTGTGCTTTTTGACAAGACTGGCTTACACCGAAAACAAAAACTGTGGGAGGGAGAACCTTCCATTTTCATACTTTAATTTGTTCAGTACCAGAAACATCCTCACATCTGCACTCTTCCAAAGTGTGTCTGCTTTAGTTAGCTAACACAGAATTAGGCACTCCTTAATCTCTCTGGAAAAATAATTAAATATATTTCGCATTCGGTTGGGTAAATAAAGTTAACTACAATTATTAGAACATGAGTTTTTCAAAATTATGCTATTTAAAAAATAAAACTGTAATGGTGTAAAAATTCCTGGGTAAAGGTAATTGTCTTGATTTAGCAGCATGTGCTGTAGTTTCAGTGGAACTGTTTGTGTGCTTGCAGGTAGTGATAACCTGAAGTACTTAATAAATAGGTGTCCATGAACAGTGATTTTGGGAGACTGTAATAAAAACTACTTGTGCTGGTATAAACTAAGAGGTTTGGGGGATTTTTGTTTTGTTTTGTTTTCAGTAAAGCTACATCTGCTTTTTCGTAACTCGAGTTAGAGCAGTTTTTATTGGGTTTTGTGTGACTGAACTTCAGCTTGCCTGATTGTGAAAAGCTGGGAGGGGCTGGATCCATACTGACAGGTGTACAATTGGGGGCTTACCTTTTGTGAAGTAAATTGGGGCAGCAAAGGTGGGTGCCAAGCTCAGTGTGTGGTCAGTGAAGAGAACTTCAGCAAGCCAACAAGGCTGCACTGAGTAAAGAAACACCCTGGGATAACTGGTGGGCATAGGAGACCCTTTGACCTTGAATTAGGAGATTGGAGGCCCCCGATACACCCCCATCTCCTTATTTTCTGATGATGCTTTAACTTGCTGAGGTGCTGACAGCCTCTCTTTGCAGACCAGCGTAGCAATCAGTTGCCTTCCCAGGAAGCTGGAGGGCTGGGTTGTGGTGTCTCTCCTGTTCAGGTGGCCCTTCCTATGAACTACCAAATAGCCTGGTCTGTGGGAAGACCCTGCATATTGAACTCAAGCTTACTGAGGCAAAGAAGTGAGCACGGTGGCTGAGGTTGGACAGTATAGTCTAGTGGATGGATCACCTGTCTGGAATGTAGTGATCTCATTTCTGATCCCTGACCCCTGGAATATGTTGCATAGCCTTGTATTTTGGGACTGTACTTCACCTGAACAGTATGTAGCCCAGAGCTTTACCACTGGATGAGTACTAGATAAGTAGCAACTGTTGTATCCTGAGTGAACTCAGTGTTCCTGTGGCTTACAGGATGTATTTTGCATCCTGAAAGATAGTAACTTTTCAGAATTAGTGAATGTTTGTTGATTTTTAATGATTTAATTTTTTTATCCCCCTCCCTTTAATTTGTGGGGTTTTCTTTTACAGGTGTTTGGTTTGATTTTTCCCTGCCACTCTCTAGTTATATAAGTGAATAGTAACACACAGGTTTCATTCATTTGTTCATAAAGCAGTGCAGTAATGAAATGGGAATTTCTGTTGCTATCAAAAATGTGTTGTGATTTCATCACAAATTTGTTAAATAGCACAGACAAACATTAAAAAAGCAAAATGGCAGAAAAAGCAGTCATTTAATTCTTCTAAATGGTCAGTGCAAAGCAGAGCTGATGCTGAAGTTAAAAATGCATGACTGTTTTTACCTTAAAAAAACCTACTTTACTTTCCTTGCTAATATATTTAAGTTTCAAAAACTAGATAGCTGCACTTTCCTGGCATGGCCTGCATGACAGGGTGTTTTACTGATGCTCATTAAATGTCTTGTTTTCAGAAAACAAACCAAATAAAATGCCTTGGTTACTCAGAGTTTTGCTTATGTGAGGCTTTTATTGCCTTGTGCTGCATTATGTTTTGTGAGAAGTTTTTGCACCTACAGTTTACTTAACATACATTTCTGTAAAAACTTTGTTGTTCTTGTCCTACTGTTTCAGTTTTTCAACATGTTATTAGAATACCTGTAGTGGTTATTACAGGCAGTTTATCATCTTCAGCACTACAGTTTTATAACCTTAGGTATAAGACAAGTGTAACCAGAAGACAGTTGGGTGAACCTGATTAGGCCTGTAGTTTGTATGGGGTTTTTAAGTGATTGCCTTAAATTTTACTTGTTTGTTTCTTTTTTCTCTAACTGCTTATAATGAACAGGGGTACTGAATATTTTGAAAATATTTTACAGATCTCTTGAGGTTTATCATGTTGCATGGGTTTGGTATGACCTTTTCTAGGAGTTGATGCAGTCTATTTCCCATATTTCTGCAAGAAAAACCCTTGGATCAAAAGATTTAGTCGATAAAGGAGAGGTCAAGGAATTGAAACCTTGGCTTTGCCTTTTCTTCCTGATTGTTCTAGACATAGTCTGGAGATAGCCAACTAAGGCCCTTGTCTGTTTATTCACTACAGGCAGAAAGTGGGGGAAAGGGTCATGTTGTTCTAAGGCTTCTGAGGAAAATAGTGCTCCAGTTTCTCAGTCGCTAAATAACAACCTTTGTCTGACAATTCAATGGCACCATTACTGAAGAACACGTGACTCCCAGGAAGACCAAATAGATTCATCTTTCCTGCTCTTTTATATGGCCTTGAACTTCTCTACAGAGAAGAAAGGGGCGATTAGCAAGATGTTCACCTCAAAAGTCTGAAGGCAAAACACTCTGGTCAGTGCTGCTCCTGCATTGCTCGTGCTTCCTTGGTATCTCTCATGCTGAAAGTACTTTGCAGACTTTGTTCAAAAGGATGAATGCAAATCATATGCACATAGTTAGGCCTCTATTAGGGAAGAGTCTCTCCAAGTTGCGTTCTTTGTTACGCTAGGTAATAGGGGCTGGATGTCTGTTAGCTATGAAAATAGTTGGAAAATAGTATCTCTGATCTGACAGCCTGGCCTGGGCCAGCTGAAGGTGTGTATGATTTCTGTTTTGAAGGTCAGGAGAATGTTTGTGCTGCTTGCAGCCACCAACCTGTTATGAAAAGGATTTGTCTTGGACAGACAGTTCTGTTTAGTCTTCCTCATCCTGGACATTTGCAGCAGAAGAGAGATAGTGGAGGTCTGCAGATATATGGTCTCTCTGCTCCTGAAAAGTGTTGTGGAAAATGTTTTGATTTTTCTTTTCTTTTTTCATGTCCGTTTGTCTTTTTCTCCTTGACAAGGAGGTTGAACCATTGTGTTCTCTGTGTAGTGAGAAAAAGACAACATTTTTGAGTAGTAGGTCAGAGGAAGTGGGGTGAGGGATGGGGGGGAATGCATTAGTTTTTAGTTTGGATTTCATTTGATACTGTTGTTTAAATGAAGTTCTAACACTGAAGCTTATTTCTCACGGGTTTGCAGAAAGAAAGGAAATTACTTGCACAGGATTGTAAATCCAGTGGAAAACTTTATAACTTAAATATTTAGCATAGAGAGTATTTATTGATGAGAGACTCTTTAAAAAAATTCCAGATTCTTCAGTAAATTACAGTGCGACTTGTTTCGCAGTCAAGGTATATAAATCTCATGAATGACAGTGAAGGTTAAACCAGCTGAGAAGAGGCTGTGCTGAAATAATTTGTTAATTGTCATGGTTATCAGTCTCTGAAATGGTATCAGCAGTTTTATAAATTTGCACAGATATGTCTCTTTAATGCTCTGAGGGAACTCTGTTTAGTCTTTACCTGCAGCTCTGCAGCAGGCTCTTATTAAATAGATTAAAAAATACTTAAAGCATGCTTATGGTAGTTAAAACTTCGTGAAAATGAGGGATATCTGAGATGCTGTCATTGTAATTGTTCAAAGAAATGGTACATTATGTCAAGAAAATTTTAAATTCATTTTATCCACCTTACAGTGTAGCTGTAAGAACACATTTTTTTCTTCTAGATAGCTACTGTCTGGGTGAACGGCTGGAGGGGTCTAACAAGAACTGCAGCAGGCTCTTAAGAATTGCTGGCACTTGTTTCCTAATATCTTGTCCCTTTATTCTGCTGTATATAATCCTGTCACTAGCTGTCCTGCCACTTGCGTCCTTCCTTCACTGTCTGTTTCACAGCAGAAAGGTGCAGTGAAGTGGGGTGGTTTTTGTATAGAGCGTTGGATGCTGCCATCAGCGTGTTGTCTGGATCCTCTGTAATATAGAGAGCAAATAGGAGAATTGTTTTATTGATATGAGCTTATCAGAAGGAGCTAAGTGGCCTGAAAGATGAAGAGAAGCTGAAATGAAGTATGTGGAGAGGCAGAGAAACTTGAGGAGGAAACAGGAGCTCACTTAGAAAAACAAAGAATGAGAAGAATTTTTGGCCAAGCTTGTAGAGATGTTACTTTGAACTTGGTAATTTCTTTTTTTCTTAGATATATTAGTGCTGCAGAACAGAGTAGAGGTAATTGCTTTGATTATACTTGAACCTCTGGCAGTATCAGAGGCAATCTAGTTGAGCATCATGCAACTCCTTTCAGACTACTCCTTTGGGATGTTTTGTCTGCTTTTCTTAACTTCTGCTATCTCTAATTCTGTAGTAGTGCACAGCAGTAAGTCTTTCTGGATGGAAATACTTTTCCAGGAAAAGTTTTCTAGACAAATGACAGAGGAAGAGAGGAATGGGATCCTCACATGGAAGAGTGTAGAGCAAGGTGCACAAATCCCAACAGTTCACTAACAAGGGTTGCACCAAGCTGTTTGACAGAGTTTGTGAAGGACTGTAGTTAGAACATGAAGTGTATTTCAGAGGTGGAGCATAGGCAGGCACTGTGGTGTGAAGGAGATGGGAGAAGAGTGGCAGAAAGTCCTGAGTCTGAAGAAGAGGTGACTGTGGTTGAATAATATTGTGGAGAGAAGTGCTTTAAAAAAAAAAAAAAAAAGGCAAAGATCTCTTGTTATGTGCAGTAATTCATTCTGCACAAGCTGTTAATATGTACAGCTCACTTACTTGAAAACATGGGGTTACAGGAGCAGAAATACGGGGCGGGATGTGATGAAACTGGAAGCAGCACAGTAGTGAGGCACACCCCATCACAGTGATGTGGGCAGGTGAGCAGAGTGAGGTAGGAAGAAGTCAGAACCAAAGTAGCCGTGGAAAGAAAGAAACAAGCAAACAAACAAACAAAAAAAGAGTGGTGAAATGGGAGCAAAGACTGGAGTAGGCATCGCTTCCAGTGAAGAGGCAGCAAGACCAGAAGGGAGCATTGTGTGGGGTCTTGGGGTGGCTTTTCTTTGTTGTGATTTGGGTGTTGGGTATTTTGTTGGTGGTGGGGGTTGGTTTTTTTCAATACAGTAGTTTAATACCAGTGCTAAAGTAGCTGGGCAGCTATATATTCTATGTAGTCAACACTTCTGAAGACAATGAGTGTCTTCCTGTAAGTGTCTGAACTGGAGCCACTGTGAATTTGCTGTGACCAGAGATGAACGCTTCCTCAAGCCTCTACCAGCCTGAAGCTTCCAAAGGAGGGCAAGTACCTAACGAGAGCACAAACATGGGAAGATCATCTGTCAAAGGCCTTGAAACCTGAATAGACAGGATTGATTCTGTGAAACAAGTCAAACTTGGCTGTAGCCAAGTCAGACACGTTAGCACCAGAATTGTAGAAACAAAACCAAAGCAGGTGACTGTTATGTACACAGAATGCCCATCTGAGGGTGGGTTGTGTGCTTATATACACATGCAGATTATGCTTCTGTATTCCTAGATTTAGACATGCAAAGAGCTGCTTGCTCTTCTATTTATCCCACTGGAAAATCAGTTTATGCCTGTGAGGCTAACGCAAGAAATACAGAGCTTCTTTGTGAGGTGTTGATGTGTTTCAGGGCATGTTAGTGTCTCTTCAGTGGCTTTATTAGGCTAATGCAGAGAAAAGGGTTTTTTTTTCCCTTATCTTGATTTTTATTTAAAGTACATGTTTTGCAGGATATTTGCATTTACTAAACCTGCTGGCTGGTACATTTTGCTACAGAATCACCATCTTTATGATGTCCATAAAATGTTGTGGTCAGTAACACTGATTTTGAACAGTAGTTAAGGCAAATCTCCAGAGAAGCAGATAGAGTGGGGGAATGGGAAGTGTGTTTCAGTTGGGATCGCCAGCAGGTCTTGCTGTGATTACTCTCCCGGGTGGCTGCTCCAGTACCACAGTGGTCTGCAGTGAGTTCCTTGCTGTATTCCCGTAGAATGGCGTACAGGAAAGAAAACAGATCACCATTTCATTGCAAAGAGGAGATATTCAGACTAGAAATTTACTGCTTGTGCATGTTTAGAAATAAAGTGCAGAATTACTTACATTAGAAACACTTTCAGGAAGGCAAGAGGAGAATACTGCACTTTGTGCATCTCAGTGGAAGAGCTCCCTCTTCAACTTGCAATTAAAACTGTAACTGATTGGAATAACAGTGGTTAAGCAAATACTAATATCATTAGACTCAGATACCGAACGTTAAGTGTGAATAACTTTAACTTTGGGTGGCATTTATTCATGTTCCTTTTTCTATTTAGGAAGGGGTTGACTTTTTGGAAAATTGGTAACTTTGTACAATGACAAATAAAATGTCAGTTACATTTCTTCCTGTGTTTAGTATCTGGTAAATATTTTACTTCTCTTTCACACCTGTGTGAAGAACAAATGATACAACAGTACAGAGATACTGTAGTACAAAGTTTAAATACTGTGCTTAATTTTTACAGCCAGTAGGAATCAACTTGGTCAGCGTTCATTCGAGTCCAAATGATCAGATGTTGTGGGCAATTGATAGCAAATGGAATGTCCACGTACGAGTTGGAATTACAGATGAAATGCCTGTAGGCACTGACTGGGAACATGTACCAGGTAAAAAAAATCAGTGCATCACTTCCTTGTTCTTTCAGCCTTTTTCTCAGTGTTGATTTTTGCTTGTTTGTTTTGCAGGGGGTCTTTTTTGGTGTGTGGTGTTTTTTTCTTTTTATGTGTGTGTTGTTTTTTGTGTGGCTTTTTTTCCCTGTTGCTTTTTAAATTGGATAGCAATGCTTAAATACAATTCAGTGAGCTTATTTATAGGAACATAGTACAGTATTTGATAAGGGTTTTCTTTTAAAGAGGACCTAATTTTTACTTAAAAACATCAAGTTGTTAACTGAAGAGAAATCCGATTTTATTTTTTTTTATGAATTCCTATTGTGCGTTACTTCAGGCTCCTGCCACTGAAGTAACACATGGTACATTTCCCTTTCAGTTAGAACTAAAACAGTATTCCTAAGCAATAGGAGACTCCTGTGCCGTGGGAAGTTTTGTGTTTGAATGTGATATGACATGGGGTTCCTAACTAGATGTGGCTAACAAAAACCTACTGCTGTCTTGCGCATCTTTCTATGAATCCTCCATGCTGAATGCATTCTAGATTAGGTGAATATATTTTTGCCTTGTCTGTAAATAAAACTAAATTTTAGTTGTTTCTTTCTAAATAACTGTGTGTTGATGATGTCTACTTTTTGAAGGTTTTTCACTGCATAAATGCATGGCACTTAATTGCAGGCTGCTTGTTTTCTTTTGAAGGGGGGGGGAAATGTCCACATTGTATAATGGTAACTATTCTTAGACAAACTAAAGCTATAACTGTTGGATTATTC
>VWZY01012424.1:1116320-1134750 GCA_013399075.1 Chloroceryle aenea
GCTATAACTGTTGGATTATTCCCCACATGGTAGTAAAATACAGTGGAGGCTCCAAAAGTACTGTAATGGGTTGTTGCTGGTGGCTGTGGGTGGCCACATAACAAACTGTATCCAAAGTGTGATATTCTTATGGTCAACAGATGCAGTGAGTACAAAGTGCAGTAAAAAAGCTTTTTAGTTCACCAGTGCTCTTCATGTGCTGCAAGTGCCCTGCTTTCTGATGCTTTGCTTACACAGAGTCAGAAGCTCAGACTGGAAGAGCATCTACTCTATTCAGCTCCCCTAAAGCATCTATTCTGCTCAACCCCCATAAAAAGGAGTCAGTGTTTATAAATATGTAAAGGACGAGTGTCAGGGGGGATGGAGCCAGGCTCTTCTCAGTGATGCCCAATGACAGGACAAGGGGCAACAGGTGCAAGCTGGAATGTAGGAGGTTCCACGTAAACATAAGGAAAAACTTTTTCACAGTGAGGGTGAGAGTGAACACTGGAACAGGCTTCCTGGGGAGGTTGTGGAGTCTCCTTCTCTGGAGACTTTCAAAAGCTACCTGGACACATTCCTGTGTGACCTAATCTAGGTGATCCTGCTCTGGCAGGGGGCTTGGACTAGGTGACCTTTTGAGGTCACTTCCAACCCTTAACGTTTTGTGATTCTGTGAAAGTCAGTGTAAGGACATATGTAGTCCTAAATTGTCATCTTGCCAGTTCTTTCTTAGAAACCTTCCTGGAAAACAAGGCATTTCTTTGTGCCTTTAATAATGGAGAGTTCTTCTCTAGTATTAAGATATAAAAACTGTTACAGTCTTGACATCTTCTCTTAAAACTTCTATGGATGTGTATGTAGTCTATAAGAAAACCTGTGATTATTCCCTCTTCATGTCCTATTATCTTCAGGTTTGCAGGCTTGTCAGCTGGCTATAAGTACAAGGACCGTTTGGGCACGCTGTCCAAATGGAGATGTAGCTCGTCGATACGGCATTACGGACAAGAATCCAGCAGGAGACTACTGGAAGAAGATTCCTGGAAATGTCTCACGTTTAACAGGCAAGCTGGCTCTGTATGATGGTCCAAAACACTGTGGTATCCACTTTGACTTCTGCGCTGCATAATCTAAATGCTGCTGTGACGGTGAAAGTTTCACGACGAGTGCTTTTATCAGCTTAGTAAAAACATTCTTGGGGTATAATTAGGGAAATAGGTCCAAATATTATTTATTTAATGATTTTAATTGGAACTTGCTACCTTAACTAAAAGGCTGGTAATTTATTCTTTGCAGTGACCCCTCTAGATGAACTGTGGGCAATCAATGCTTCAGGATCCCTTCTCCAGCGCCTCACTAAGACCTTTAACCATTCCCATAGTCTGCAGAAAAACAATGACTCTTCTGTTCTGCTTCACCCTGATGATTTTGAAGATGAATGGGAAGTGATATAAAGTCTCTCAAGCTTTTGAAGCAGTGAAAAAACAGAAGGACAGAGTTTCTGCACTGTATGTACAGAATGTTGGATCTAAAAGCCACGCATATTGGACCCGTGATATTAGCACTTTTGTATTGAAAAACTGACTTGTTAAATAGCCCTCAACTGTGAGTTCTGATGTTTGTTCCATTATCTCTTGGGAGACTCTTTAGGTGTGGCATACTGCAGTTGTTATACCCTACTACTGTAGAAGCTCCTTTGGAAATATAACTCTTAAGTTAATCTTACTAGCAATGAAAGTGACTATTTCACAACAGCATGCACACTAATACATGTGTACTTATTTTGAGAAGGAATTCTGTTGCATTAAATATTTCTCTACAGCAGAAACATTAAGCATTTCTCAATTTCTTCATGTACTTGGAACTCCAAAATGATGGGAATGATCTCCAACTATTGTAAATCTATTTAGAATTATTTTCATTTGCAGTGTGGAAGAAAATATGGCAAAGTTTTTCTTAGTAAGATCTCAGAATATCGTGATTGCACAGCATTGTTGTTGGAATGAATTTAGTTTGATCTGTTTCCATATAATATCTGCAAGGCTGTACTAACCTTCCATTTCTAGAAGTTTGTCATTAATAAGGGAGAAGTTTGGATTACACCTAGTATCAGGGGGACTTTTTCCCATTTCACACAGCCATCAGGAAGCTGACAGATTTTGGGGGTAAGTCCCACTTTGGAACGGGAAGAAGCTGTACATTGGATTTGTAGTACAAAGCAGGAATGTACAAGGCAGCTGTCATAATTCCTGTTGTGCTGTATTTGTGCCTCCAGCCAGTGCTTTAACATTTGGACTCAAATTGTTTTGAGTACCAGACTTAGATTTATTAAAAGGAGAAATGGTAATTGATAGAATTACCTATATATCCCATGAAAAATTGTGATATTGTGAGAAAAAACTTAACAATATTCTGATTTTTTTAGCTATGTTAGCTAAATTTTGAAGTGTCTTAACAGATGTTGCAGCAGAGGTATGTGATGAACTGGGAAATAACCTAAGTTAATCATTACAGTTTATTTTTCTTTAAAGTAAATCTTCTTTGAAAGATACCTCATCTTTTTTAAGCAATAGAACTACAGATGAGAGAACCTGAGTTGGGTATGTAGGCGGAGGGATTATTTTTTGTTTGTTCTAAGCTTATAAATCATCAGAATGTTTTAAGCAGCTACTAACTAATACTGTAAAAGAGCCAGCTTCAGAAAAGGCCAGGAGTTGAAAAGTGGGGGTGTTTCTGTTTTGAGAACTTAATACATATGGAAAAGGATGTGTTTTCGTTTTAACCTCTGTTCTCTTCCAGCATAATTCATGCATGTACCACACTAAACTTGGAACAAACATGGTGCAAGGTGAGTGTGTGAACTGGTGGAGAGAGAACCAAGTTATGTCACTTTTTTTAGTAGCACTTGTGATCCTGGCTGTCAGTTCTCAGTCTGATCTTTCAGTCTTACAGGGAGGACAGATTTGTTTCCCTTTTACAGATGACACATTTGCTTCATTGCTATCTCATCCGTATATGGCGATTACCACAGAGGGTTTTTTAGCTTGTCTGGCAGTAGTTTGTAACGGAATCAGCTTGTGAAGTAACCCAGTCTGTTTTGTGCAAGCATAGTTTGGTATCTTGAGGACCCCACAGAAGCTGAAATGCAGCTTAAAAGTATTTTCGGCAGCTCCTGAATCAATCACTTTGGAGAAGGGATGGGAGTACTTCTCTGTGCCCTGCCAAGCACCAGATGCTGAAGTACCATGGCATTATTTAATAGTGATTTTGTATTACATTTTTCAAAGTCATCTTAGTAATGGCTTGAGCTTGCTAGTTGTTTATTTACTGTATAATACTGTACCTTGCTATGGTCATTAATATTAAATTGGTGTCAAGAGCTCTTATCAGACTACTTTAGGGTAGTTTTAATGAAATTAGGATGGGTTTTTTACTTTTATTTCTGTATTTAGTTTTTTTTTTTGTTATGTTTGTGCTTTGAGACAAGTGCAATAAACTAGATTTTTAAGAAATAAATTCCTGTGGTAAGAATCTTCTGTTGTATGATACACAAGAGTTCTTTGTGTCTGGAAATTATCCTTATGCAGAAGACAGACGTGCTTATGAAAACCCTCCCCTCCTGTTACCCCAGACAATATTGCAATGACAATGTAAGGACATGGATATTGTAAAGATTTATTTTTTTTTGCTTTAACTGTGAGAGGTGTGTCAAACCAGCAAATTGATAATCCTCCAAGCAGAGACAATTAAACACTTCCCATGTCTGAATGTTACGCTTATTGCCTCCATGTTAAGATGGTCTTGCTTTAATAGAGGTAAAAAGTTTCTTTCCTTACAGGCTGAACAGAAATGGCACATGCATGTTAAATATTTTAGCTTTCAGTGAGCTGTACGCATGTGTGGTCACAACTAGAAAATATTCAAGCAGAAAATAGGTGACTATATCACATGCTATAACTGCACCCTTCCCTGCATTTTAAAGTTTCTGAGCTTATCTAAATAATTCCTGGGTTTCTGGCCTTTAACTGGAGCTGCAGCTGGGGCTTCAAGGGAGCGCCTTGGCTTTGCTTCCCAGAGGGGAGAAATGTTTCCTGACAAGTGTTGCAACCTGGGTAACTTCATACAAGAAAGCACAGCAATGAGTGATGAAGTTTCTTACACTTCTAGCCAGGGGAATCCTGTACAAATTCAGATGACAATGTCCTTGCTGATGATCATAGTTTTGATCTTGGTAAACCAGTTCATCTGCTTCTGTAGGCTCCTGCAGGGAAATGTTAGTCTCCTTACAGCACCAGCCCACTGCTGTTTTGCAAGAGAAATCTTTATGTCATAGTTTAAGGAAGTCCAGATGACTGTGGTGAGCTGGTGTGAAACCCCATCTTAGACATGTAAGTAAGTCTTCTTTATCTTTGTCTTGCAGCAATGAAAAGGAATAGGATCCTGTCAAATGGTACAGAAACAACCTTTCACTAACAGGTGTTGAATAAAATATATTAATTGCTTAGGTAAGATAGCAGACCTGTTGTTAGGAAACACTGCTGCCACTAAGAAAATTATATTAAAGAACACTTTATTATGGACTTGAGTCATTGTCTAAACATAGCAATATATACAGGTACAAAAAGTCCCATTTATTCCAACTCTTCGTACCTGTCAAAGAGTGTGTGATACACTAGACAATCCCCTCTTCTTCCCCCCACACATGGACTTCAGAAAGTCTGAACCCCGTAACTCCTCTACATTCCTTTTCAATAGATGAGGCCTATCAAGTATCTTGAAGGCATTTGTGGGTTCTTTCAGACTAATGTGGAATTCTGGCTTGTCTCTTTGCTTCTCTCTTAACACTCCGTCTAATAAGCGAGCTGTTGCTAGTTGTTTCAGCCGGGGTTCAGGATGGGTTTTAAGGAACAACCTTGAGACAACCTTTCAGTAAATGCTGTTCTGAGTGTAAAGGCTTGAAATTGAAGCACCTCTATGCCTATGGTTTTGTCTTGTTAATTAGCAATTAGAAAAGCATAAGTCATGTATGAAGATATGGAGATCTCCTCATTACCTCGGTGAAAAACATTCTGGTCTTCAGCTTTTACAGTTTTTAACTAGCTTTGTCCCACCGTCAGAGGTAGAGAGGTAAGATCTGGATTTGGGATTTCTAGCTATAAAACGTGAGATGCAGGATTTATTCATCTTGTAGCCTTCCTGAAAGTGAAAGTTGCATGTTGGAAATGGTATTATGGTGGCGAGGAGCCAGCAAAGAAAGCTGTTGTATCCCTTGCCAAAGTACATCACCCTGATTGTTTGATAATCAGTTAATGTAGTTAAAAATAACCACTCACATGTGCAGAACAGAAGAGAACTTGTAGTATAGAGAACTAGGTCTTAATTACTGGGAAGCTGAAGTTGAATTGCAGTTATTCTCTTTTGTGAATTATTACAGCCAGAGCTCCATCAATAAAGACTAAAATATCTGGATAAATGAAATTATCTCCCTAGACTGCTGAATGATAATACCTAGGTTTATCACAAAAATACCTATGGATTCTCATCACTTGAAATCAAGATAGTGAGCATTTGGGTTTAGTACAGGAAATGTTGTAGATAATACTGAAATTAAAAAGGTAAGTGCAATTACATTATAATTCCTTTGGTCTTCAAGTTTGTCTGACTCAAAATCTATTTGAATAGGTCCATGAAAATTGTTATATTACCTCTAAAGGTAAAATCCTGCTTGATGATAAGTGGGGGAAAGAAAAAGCTGTTGAAAAAGTAAAGATCTGTTTGAGAAACTTGATGTTCTTATTGAATGTGGGCTTATTTTATATATACATATATACACATATATAAAAGCTTTGATTTATGTTCTCCAAGAGCTAATACAGTGATAATGAATGCCAAAAAATACTAAATTATTTAAGCTGAAAAATGCCCTTTCTGTGTCAGCCTTCAGAAATGCCTAAAATTACACTGCTTTTTTATAGCCTGTGGCTCTCTAATAGAGGCACTGAATAGTACACAACTGAATAGCACTGAGTGGAGCTGTAGTTATGAATTAATCTTTAAAACATGATTTACTATTTCTGTCCAATATAGAAGAAACCAGTGACTTATTTTTCCTTTTTAATATACCTTTCACATAACCTCTTCTGAGTTTCCCTTCTGACAGATAGAGATAAAGGAAGGAGACTTCAGTTTACAACACTTGTGTTTTCAATCTCATGTCCAGAGAAAATACACCTAAGATGTGTGTAGGATTGTATTCATGCCCTGCACTTACTGTCTTGAAGTTGTTACTGTTGTATTTTGACGAACCATGGGCTGGATGAATTTAGCAAAAGCTCTCCTGGGTCTGGTGAAAGATCAAGCTAATCAGACCTCTCCCAGAAAATGGACAGGGAGGAGCGTTGGAGGGGAGCCCCCAGCTGACTGCCTGGCACACGAGCCTGGCTACACAGCAGGGGGGTGGACAAAAAAGAATGAATTTTCTTGAGCTGCAGGGGGAGAAATGCAACTGCCAGCAAGAAAACCCACAATCTCTGGTTGTTACAGGGGATGGACCAGCCAGCTGATTATGGGAAGTGCAAAGTAAGGAAGGTAATTGCTAGGATGACTGAGATTTTTACTTGCTCAGCTCCCACGCTTGTCTTGCTAAATCCATTCTCTGCCTTAACAGATGGACTGTAGTCTGTTCCGGCCCTGAGCCGCACCCAGTGCTCCACAGTCGGAAAAGCCAACGTGTGAAGCAGCAGATCTGCACTTCATTCCTTGGTGCTGTGATGAAAATCCCTTTAAGTTATGGAGAACATGGTAAATGATCAGTGTAACACTTTGAAATCACAGATTTAGCACTGCTAATTCACTTTAATAATAATACTAACTTTGTTGAATATCAGGATGGATGTCATAGGTACTTGTGTAGGAGATACGCTGGGCTTTGGGTCCAATTAGCTAGTTAGCTAAAATACTGTCAGCGTGGGGTGTGTGTTTAAACCAACAACAAAAAGTCTGAAACACATGTTTCTCTGTAGTTACAGATACTTTGGAAAGTTGAACCCTGTTGCTTTTCAAGGCCTGCTGTCTTCTCTTCATACTGTTCATTACTTCATGGAGACATCTTTCTCCCGTCCCTCCATGCACAACTGCATGGTTACATGATGCCCATACAGAGCATTCCTTGGAGGAAAATGCAGGACTGTGTAGAGACAATTCTAAATGTATTTCACTTTCTTTCCTTCTTTCCCATCTTGCAGCTTCTAATTGCTATAAGACAGGAGTTGAGGTCCAGGGAGGTAGTGAAGCAGGTCCTTCTACTTAAACTTTGCTATTTTATTAAAACCAAAGTTAAAAGGCAGCAGGTTTTTGCATTACTTTTAACCTTGTCCATAGTCCTTTGCAGCGTGTTTTTCACCATTGCTGGCTGCTTTCAATATGGTAACTTCTGGAACCTGATTTTAATAGAAGACTTTCATGATGGAATGTGACAGATGGTTGGTTGGTTTTGTTTTAAGGGGAGATGCCATAACTCGCCAGATGAATTTTCAAAGCGTACTGAGCAAAGTGATCTCAGCTTTCACTGAAAAGGCCATGCTTCATTCAATCCCCAGGTTTCGCAATCATACCTTCAGTGATTTCCCAAAGCCAGTTTTAGGAGCAGGTTGGCATCTAACTTACTGTCAGCTTTAGAAATCAAAAGAACAACACTGTCTCTGCAGAACCGTTCTGCTGAGAGCTAGACTTCAGTGTGCTCCATAGCACAGTTGTTCTGGGCAGCATGGGTAGGCTCATAGCCAACGTGTGATTGCCTACTTTGTGAGTTTTGCCAGCTTCTGTGGTAGATAATATGAAACTTTTGCCAGTCTTGGCAGATGTGGTTTCTAAGGAATCTTGCTTTAGGTCTAGGGTTCCCTGACACAGTTCTCGAAGTCAGCCAAGATGGAACACGTCTGTGTGACACAGACATAAATCACATCCTCGATCAATTGTTACAAATGAAACTTCTGTCATGTTCTCTTCATGCTGAATTTCACCAAATTTCATGCAATTTTCAAGAAGTTAGCATTGTGGGGAGTAGCACAGCTATTGTTGTATCTACCTTCTATGGTTTTTTGAGGACCTTAATGGGTCACAGTGGCTTTCAGCTTGAGCTGGGTATTTTTGAAGTCCAGTGTCTAATGGACCCAAGAATTAGACCTGTCTCTGTGTACCCAGGTAATTTACCTATTACCTTGTTTGTGCTCTGCATTCAAGATTCTCATCTTCCATTGCTGATCTCTGCTAGTTTCACAAGTGCCAACTTGTACAGAGTAAATTTTAAATAGTGGCTCCCCAAACTCTTCAGTGGAGTGACCTGGGCCACCACTAAAACTTCCTTGCAGATTTTCCTGCACTTTCTCCATCAAGCTCTTTATTAAAAGCACTGCAGAAGTTGTACACTTCTGTAAACCAAATATGGTCCACTTGTCAGTGCCTGATGGAGCATCGTTTGAGAATTGCTGCTCCAGAAACATTGCTGCAGTAAGAATGTGTATATTTTCTTGCTTTCCAAGAAAAGAATAAGTAATCTGACAACTGTGGAAAATTAGTTTTACTTTATTTCTGTTTATTAGCATTGGTATAATTGATCTCTTAGCATATACTTAGCTGTATTATGTTGCTACAAACAGCTGGCATCACCTGAATTTCAGAAAAAGTTCTGAGAAAGACAGTTTTAATAATTAACTGAGCAGAGATAATGACCTGGGGAGGGGCGCAGGAATAAAAGTCAGAGAGCCTTTAAAGAATGCTTGCCTTAATCTATCATCGCTAGAGTGAGTGGAGGCTGGAGAGAATAATTCTGACCTATGAAAGAAGAATGAGGAAAGGAGAATCAGGCTTAATGGCAGGAAACATCCTCACAGTTATGCTTATTAGGTTGTGCTGTTGTTAGGAAATGGTGGCAGTCCCACTCTATGTAGAATTTAAGACTGGACAAACAGGAACAATTCCTGAAATTATATAAATGAATGAGAGCATCTGTCAGAGCCATTTAATGTTTTCTTTCTTTGCTTGATCCTTCATGTAGGTGGAACCACCTTGTTTTCACTTGAAGTACTCTTATATGCTTTTGCATTCAGTTTGGTAGATCTGAATAACACCAGGAGAAAGTCAGGGCTTTTGAAGGTGCAGAACATACGCATCTTCTATCGATGTCATTTGGTGCTGTGGGCACTCTGCAGTTCTGTAATTCAGTCCTCCAGCTATTTTGGGTTTTATGTGAGAACATTCAGGGCTTACTGATGTCCTGTGTGAAAACAGTGCTTTTTATTGGAGAGGAGGCTTGAAAGCAACCAGCTGGTTAGTAATCTGTGTAACATCACCTGTAATAGCTGTAGTGTAAGCACCGGGTTTGGGGTTTATTTTCAGGATCAGTATGTCAAGAGCATAAGATGAGAAGGATTCATTTGTCCACTAATGATTTGACATTACAATGATATAGCAGATTTATAAAAGGAACATGGTTAGACTTCTGTGTAGTAAATCCATTTTTGTCAAGCTTTAGGTGCTGGTTTCAATAGTCTTTCTCCCCAGAGGTGATCCCTCCAGAGATTGATGCTGACATTTAGTATTAGCCTTTGTCTTCAAGAGGCCTGAGCTGTGTATTGTAATCTTTTTATTTATTACCAGGTAATTTGCACCAAAGGCAGCCATCTCATGTATTTCTCCATGTTTTCTTGTGGCAACAGCACTTTTCAAAGGGATAATCAGCAGTAAACTTGTCTTTACTTGTAGGCAGAGGAGGAGGAGGGCAGCAAAGAAGAAAGGATTGGAGGTTTGCTGTCATCAGGCTTACTGTGCTCAGAAGCAGTTTCCACACGCTGCTCAGAAAAGAGTAAACCTGACTAGTGGGCAGGGTGGGGTAACCTTCACTAACCAGAAGTTCAGCAGGGTGTCAGGTTTGGAGTTTACATTGAGAGTGTGGGCTTGAGAGTAGCATGATGGTCAGGGCAAGTACATCCCACAGTAATTGAAAAGTAGGTAACAATCAAATAAGAAATTGTTTTCCCATTGCAGAGGCTGGGGAACTAGGAATGCAGGTAAAAGTGTCATGATCATTGTGCTAGGACTTCGTGTTTTGATACCACAAAGAATACAGGTTCTCCATAGGCTCTGAGCTCAAGATTTGCTGTCACAGTACGTGCAGCCCTCTTGCCAGCTGAGCTAGAAGTTACCAGCTCAGAGTGCCAAACTGGCATATTTCTTAACAGATACCAGCTAATAGACATAAAACACAGCTTTCTGCCACAATATATATTTAATGCCTAGGTCATCAAAACCAGTTGTGGTCGGCATTGCATTAAACCAGCATGTTTGGTATGTGTCCCAACAGGCAGGGTGTCTCCTGCAGAGTCTGCTGCATCAGTGTCAGTTTTGGATCTGAGTAAAGTTTCAATGTAGCCTAATTAATGAATAGAGCCTGGTAAGGTCCTAGTCCAAAGCAGGGATTTAGTTGCATAAATTTCTATGCTTTTGTTTTAACGGGGAGTCCACACAAGATTTGTTTGGTATCTGAGCAACCAGTTTCTAAAGCATCAAATCCCAAGTAGGAGGCAGGAAGGGCTTCTTTTGATTCTGGAACAAAAGACTTCCGAATACCCTCCCAGCTCTGCATCCTTGGTTTGGTACAGTACAATGCCACTTCTCCATGCATGAACTGCAAATGCTGAAAAAGGGAATAGATGCAGATCCAGACTACCAGCTGGGACTTGCTGCCTCCCAAAGTGAGTGTTCAGTGCTGCTTACCACCCTCTGAAAGGCACAGCATTTGCTAAGCAGAGCTTTTCCTTTTGAGTTGGAGGTGGGCAGAGCCAGGCTCTGTGTCACTCCTCCTCTCTTCTGCCTGGCTCTACCTTGGAAAGTTACTCCCTCACTGTCTGGGGGAGCAAGGAAATTCATTCCTCCTTTTTTCTTCTCCCATCATACAGCAAAAGTGGAAAGAGGATGGGAGCACATCAGAGTCCTGCTGTTTGAGCAGAGCCTAGAGGAGTGTAGTTCTCTTTTTGGCCCTGGCAGGCTTAGCTGTGTAGTAGAGAGGAACATGTGCCTCATAACTCTCTGGCATGTACAAGCAAAAATGCTGTTTGCAGGTGCAGTGTGGACTACTGCAGGACAAGGTCTGCTGCTAGCTGGATTGTGCTGGGTGAGTGCCTCCGAGACCTGAGGAGTTAAAGGCCACTGCAAGGGGATATTGAGCCAGAGACCTCCGGTGATAAGAATATTTGTTGATATTACTTGAGAGAAAGCTCAAGCTCAGAAGCTGGGATTTAACTGCTCTCTGTCACACTTAACTGGTAAGGGAAGGAGATGTGACATGAGTTGGCTGTTCATCCTGTGGGCAATGCATCAGCACCACAGGCATGTCGTTGCTAGGCATATCTAAGCGCATACGTAAGCACAGCTGATGTCACGTGGTTCCAAAGAATTAGGAACTCAAGTTCTGACAGCATTCATGATGCAAGTGTTGTGGTGCTTGACCCCCCTGTCTGCCTGGCCATGCTGCCCTCCCCAGCACCCAGAGGCCTCCAACTCAGTGCTTCTGCAGAGGCCTGAGAGCACCCTAAGAGCAGGGCTGTAATCAATGGGCCAGTGGCAGGCAAGAATCTAAGGACAGGCTGTGCTAGGGGAGAGGACTTCATTCCTGAGAGAAGGAATGGAGGGTGGAGTGTTTCCCAGTGCACACCCAGTCAGGGATGACAACCCTCAGGAGAGGCCATAGTCTCCCAGATCAAACTGACTCGAGCAAAGGGTTACAAGGATATGTGCCTTGAGTCTTTCACCTAGAGCTTGATAGCGCGGCCCTGGCTGACAGCTTGCTGACCTATCACAAAGGCTGGAATGATGTTGCTGGCTGTAAACTGTCCACCTCTGACCAGCACATTGGGCAGAGCTCCAGCACAGCAGCCAGTGTTCTTGATAGTGAAGGCAACCTGGGTGATGCATACACTACCTTAGCTGTGCAGCTGCTGTTTCACTTTGAAGGCAACAATCTGGTTTTATCCTTCAAAATACTCTACATGACGAGTGAGTCAGCCAGTGACTCTCCCGGTCTGTCCTCCCAGCAGCATTTAGCTCAGGGCTGTCTCCAGTGTTATTCTGCCAGGGTGTTCTTGGTCTAACTGCAGCCCTGGTGCTGCTACTGGCAGGGAAGATGAGGTGGCAGCAAAGCTGAGTCAAGCCTTGGGCATCTGAAGGAGGAGGCAAACCTGAGGGAGTGCTACGCTCTTCCTGCTGGCAAGTGAGTGTTTCCCCTTGCTAGCACGGAGAGTTCTGCCGTGGCTTTTGGTCAGACTGCTGCGGTCCTACAGCACTCTCAGTAGTTTTCCTAAGCTCTGTGGTCCCAAAGGTTCCAGCTCCCTCCTGCTGGGCGGCGTGCCCCCCTGCTTGCAGAAGCAGTGGACAAACAGTCACTCAGGTCACCTCCATTCAAGTCTTTTGTCCAGCCCGTGTTTGGCCATAGCCCTGACTGTGCATGTCACTAACAAAAGACTGAAAGCAGTCTGAGAGTCTGCATCCTTTTGGCTTGTCACTTTGAGTCAATGGCTTTCCTTATTGCAGGACTGGGAGAGAGCGGGAGAGCACTAGCAGATGGTTCTGGAGGAAAGGATGTTCAAAAACTCAGCTCCTCAAGGGACTTCATTCCCCCTCTTACTGTGAGTTAGAAATTACTTATCCCTTTAGGCTTTGCAGTAACATGCTGCTTCAGATATTGTCAGGAAATTACACTGCATTAAAAATATGAATGTGATGTAGTAGTACATGTTTACTATAATTTCCTTGCACCATTAAAAAGAAGAACCCTAATGATTATAAAACAAAGCCTGAATAGTAAGAGCATGATGCCAAAAGTCATGCTTTACATCAAAATAATAATTACCACTGGGGCTGGAACAAAGACACAGAAGGACAATGTTGGGTGGGGGAGCTTTGTTGGCTGAGAGAGAAGATGGGGCTGCCCAGTCTTCCAGAGTCAGGATCTATGGATGCTGCCTGCTCCCTGGTGTGTGAGGTGTGAGTACTGGTGGGAGGACAGACAATTAGAATCATAGAATGATTTAGGTTGGAAGAGACCTTAAAGATCACCAACCTTTTTATCCCAGCTGAACTTGAATCCATTTCTTTCAGCAGTAGTGAGGTATCTCTGATGTTTTTGCAAACTGTATTTCTGTTTTCTGCTATGAGTGCTAAGTTTTGCAAGAGACCTCTTCTCCTTTCCATTCTTGTGGTACACATGCATGTGTACCTGCTTGGGGGGAAGTTCAGGAGTAAATCAGGGAAAGCAGCAGCCTTGCAACAACACAGATGTGATTCTTGTGCATGATAACAGAGGACAGTTTGATGTGGTCTGAACAAGTAATAGGCAGAGTTCCTTTTTCACACATTGTAGGTGGAGAAGAGACCACTGAAGCCAGTCTGGGAGTTAATGGTGATCTAACCTCAGACAGCTGCTGACACCAACCGCTGATGGAAGTGCTGTTGTTAATATATGTGCTATGAATGTTGGTTTGCAAGGCTTTACAGTGCTGTTTAAATATTAAGCCCATGGCATGGGTGCCTTGTTTGCCCAGTTGGGAGCGTTGATCTGAAGATGGGATGATGCAATGCACAAGGATCTGCTGATGCCACTAGATTTGTTACATTGCAAGTCAAAAACCCGTATGACTTGAACACCAGACATAGGACAAACAGAGATTAGGAAACAAGCCTGGAACTCTGGCCCATTTCTAGTCTCTTCTTTCCATGCCTCTGCTGGATCTTTGTTTCAAGTTCATTTTCAAAGCAGCCTGTAATTCTAGCCCTACCTATAGCCAAGGCCTCTGTTCCCTGCAGGTCTTGTGCTCTCTTACTTTTCTCCTTTACTTAATGCCTGCTTTAGTTTGCAAGACTTGCCCACATGGAGAAGCTTCTTCATTAATCTTTGTTAAGGGGTATGAAACCCTTAGCTGTCTGCAGCAGATAGTCTTTGTGTAGTGCTGAGTGTTCAGCTGATACTAGGCTTGATATTCCCTATGTGTGCATGTTCATGGAGTGGTTTTCAGGTATGCTTAGCATCTGCATCTTCTGCCAAATTCAAGGCACCCACCTCTGGCAACACTCATACCAGGCTGTGACCATGGCAAGAACAAGGATGCAGCTTTTATGGCAGTGCCGTGCATCAGAGAGCAAGACTGAGACAAAGGTTATAGTAAGATAATTTTTTAGACTATTTAAGCCATCTAGTTTTGTTAAAGTTCTTTATATTATGATAAAATAAGACTGTTAAAGATTCCCAATCCATCTTTTAAATGACCTACTCAAAATTACAGTAGACTTCAGTTCCATCAGCAGACTTTAGACAGAATAAACTTTGTAGCTCCATAAATATTTAGGAGAGATGCAGAGAAGAATCAGAAGTAACCCAGTGTTTTCTCTTCCCTTGCTTTCTGAATGAAAGCGTTTCAGGCCTTTCACCTCTCGCATCAAGTAAAACCACTTTGTCCTAGAAGGTGGGTAGTATATGAACATTTTGTTTTGAAAGTGCTTGAGAAGCACAAGTACATTTCATCATTTTTTCATGATAAAGTTTTTTAGAGGAACTGGCTGTAATTAAGCTTTTCAGGAATGCTGGCTTTATGTATCACCTTATATGCCTTTGAAAGCATTTCCTACAGATGAGTAATTTGCCTTGTGTGACTAGATTAACCTGGGCAGGTAAGACAGAAGCTTTTAAGTATACATCCTTACCCTGGTGCACTCATGGTGTTGGGACTCAGTGAATCTTCTTTCCCACACCTCCGTGGCCAACTCCCCGACTTTAGCACTGGCAGTCCTCTTATTACAGAGACATAATGGCTGTCCATGTTTGCTTTATTAAGCTTGGCAATGGTGTTGCAACTGGCACTAATAGGCTTTTTTGCTGGCAGCCTTTGACAAGAGACAGAGAACTGAACAGGCTGTGAAGGCTGCACTCCACTGAGCTCCAAAGGTGGCAGAGGACAGAGACATGCTGGCAGTCTAAGGAAAGCTGATGCCACCATTCCTTGGTCTATAAACAAAGGACTTCTGTTTCCAAAGCCAAGAAGCCCCAGCCTTTTTTCAAGCTGTGACTCTGAAAAACAAGCCTGGACCCAGTTTGGTGAGTAATCTGTGTAGTCACGGGCGTGGTTTGTTCACAGTTCCCCTTGGCCTCTCCAGATCAAGCATCTCAGACATACCACCGAGCCACACATAGCGAGGTCTGCCGGTGACCTTCAGCAGAGTGACCCCATCATGGCCACAACAATAGGCTTGACTTCTGTCCTAGAATAACAGGAGGTGCAAAGCAGTTGGCTGACTTTGGGCCCATCACAACATACTGAGGAGAACCTTTTTGTCTGCTGAAGTGAATTACCCAAGAGCTGGTGGGAAGGCAGCTTTGGCCCTGAATTCTTGTTAACAAGCTAATTTAAGGTAGATGATGTCCTACCCATCCTGTCATGCTGTTCCAATGTGTAATCACCTTCACAGCTTGGGAGCAGGAACATCTCCAGTGCTCAATTCAACTGACCAACTCCTCACTGATGAATCTCATGCCTTTGTCAGCAAGGTTGATAGACCTTTCCTCCCACCTCAAGAACCTTCTCCATGTGCAAGTTAGACCTCTCTGCTTTACCTCTTTTCTGGTTTGGAAGATGCTTCCACACCATTATTACAGAAACAATGGGGAACACATGCTCAAGTAAAAAATTTAGTAACACAGATTTTTATTCTTTTTTTTTTCCTTTGTGAGGAATTAGATCTTTGGATTTCCGTTTTTATTATCAACAAGGTAGCCAAAGAGAATATTTAGAATTGTTCTGTGCTTTCCAGCAACGGAACTAAATTTCCCCTGGTAATTAGTTGGTGCACATAACAGCTGGGTTTCTTGGGAAAAAGGGAACATTTGCTCTTCTAGGAAACATTTTCAGTGCCATCAGTCTAAGAATAGCAATCTTCTTTCTGTTGCATCTCAAATTTCAAAAGTATGGTTTATCTTTTATTGTGCATGCAGTACAGAGATTATTTTAGATTAAATACCACTCTGTTCTGCTGAAGCATGAACAAGCTTAGAGTGCCTCATTCTGTGGTTTTCTTTTTTTGTTGCTAACCAAAATTAATTCACAAATAAAGAAATATGTGCCTTGAATGTGGCCTCTTCTCTTTGAGCACATCCATTCCTTGATGACCCCAAAGGGAACAACCATGTTAAAATAGCTCAAGCGGCAAACAACTCCCTGGCTACAAATTTAAACACTGAAACAAAACCCTGTGATTTCACTGATGACTTCCAAGAACAGAGGCAAAGCTGCAGTGCTGTGGCCTAGGAGATTTCAATCACTGTGATGCTGGTGGAGCCTGCAGAGCAGGCAGGGGCAGTGTTACAGAGGAGACTGCCCAGAATGCTGTGGAGTAAAGGTTGCAGAGCGCAAAGAACTGAAGCTGAACCCCTTTGCTCAGGGTGTTGGTGTCTAATAACCGCAAGTGTTGGAGGCAGGCCGTTACCCCTAAAAGGCTTTTTGATGTTTTATATAACCCAGAGCATCTCAGAAGGGACAGCTGGGGCAAGGCTGGGTGTCTAAACTACTCCTCTGGTATCCAGAGCAGAGAACAAGACTGCCCCTATCTCTCTCAGCTGAACCTTGGCCATCACATCCTCCTGGGCACAGGAATCCACTGAAAAAAAGCTGCTCTAGGGTCCTGGGTCATTGCCATATGTACGTTAATCCCTCTGGGCATAGCAGAAACACTCACAAGGAGGTTAGCTCTCTTGCTCTGTGCTACCTTTCTTACACCTCGCCCTGCAGACCACCCCCAGAAGGGCTGCAGGGTCAATTCCTCCCTCCTGCCAGGTCAGCAACATTTTTGGCCAGAGCAATGTGTGTAGATACTCCTGCTCTCCTCTGCCTCACAACAAGCACCTTGGCTCTCCGAAGGGAGCAGAGAGAACTTAGCAAGAAACCCAACTGTTATTTATGCATATCTTAAAATACATTTTGTTCAGTTACACATCCCTGCCAGCCTTGTTTAGGGAAGTTTTAATAGTAACTGGCTTCTCTTTAGTCTTATGTTTCAAGTTTTCATCTGTGCCTTTAAATAAAAACCATATCCCTGCCAAGATGTATTAGGAGAGCTGTTAAAAAAAAATAGTCGGGTCCTGTTCCAGGACTGCAAGGCTTATGTAACAGGGAAATCCTAACAAAAAGATACACCCCCACCCCATGCACACTTTTCCAGGGCACATGCCACTTGAGGGTTTTCAGTCACTCCACTTGTAGCTTGATCACATCTGCCACTGGTTTATTCAGAGGTATTTCCAAATACATTCTCCCCCATACCCTCATTTGTACATGCTGTATAATGTTTTTATAAAATGCAGCACAGACCTCACCACAAGGAACCTTAAATAAAATATATTGTAAAGTGCTGGATACAATTCTAAAAAATACAGTTGTAATTAAAACAGGTACTTGACTACTGCATGAGCAGCTTTGTATACCAATATATTTTTAACACAACAGTCTACTTCTGTTGGGTGAGCGGGAAGCTCTCATACCGCCCCTCTAGCTCTCCAGTTTCAAGTCCAAAGGCTTTAGAAAATGAGGCAGAGGCAGATTGTCCAGAGCCTCTGGGAAATGCTCAGGTGAAATGGTCCTGATCAAGACACGCATGGCTCCAACAAACAGCAAGGGGGGAGCTAAGCCCACCAGGCACTGAAACCTGTTCTCACCCAAGAGGTCCTGCCACCGTTGCCGGTTGTCCAACAGTTGCTGTTTCATTGTGAACTGGAGGTCCTGAGGCACGAAGAAGAAGAGGCAGTCAAGGCAGAGAAGCTTGGCACGCATGTTGGTTGTCGGCACGTGGGAAATCTGCTGTAGCAAGGTGTCGAGGGGGGTATTCCCAGCACTGTCCTGCAAGCAGGGCGACGCGCCGTGCCCGAGCAGCAGGAGCAAGCACTCGGGTCGCACCAGTTCACAGGCCACGTGCAAGGCCGTCTTGCCACCTTCCACACGGCTGCAGCCTTGGCGGTCCAGGTGGCCTGCTCTGTCACTCGGCGGGAAGGCTTGGATAGCCTTGAGGATTCGGAAGAGGATGCGGACCCGGTTGTAGCGGACAGCCATGGCCAGGTGTGGGGCCGAGGACTGGCAGCAGCTGAAGCTTTGGCTGGGCACAGCCAGTGCCTTCTGGGGGAACTTAGTCAGCAGGTGCCGGGCGTAGGGCTGGTGGTCGTGCACCAGTGCGTAGAGCAGGGCCTCCGAGGGTGAATACACGCTCACCTTGCCCCCGTCCTCCCAGTGAAAGACCTCCATGGTCCGCATGTCCTCCAGGAACCAGACAGGCAGCAGGTCCCTCACCGCCTGGTCGAAGGCAAAGGAGGACTTCTTGCACTGCTTCTGGGACTGGGCGCTGCGCGCGCCGACCCACTGGC
>VWZY01012424.1:1137533-1161054 GCA_013399075.1 Chloroceryle aenea
CCTGGAGTTTTGGAGTCCAGGGCACATGGGGTCAGGGGCATGGGGGGTCTTCGTGACGTGGGGTCCTGAGGGTGTGGGATGAAGAAAGCATAGGGTCCATGGGGTATGGGGTCCTGAGTCTGTGGGGTTCAGGGCACACAGGAACCTGGANGCGCACATGTGCTTGCTGCAAAACTCGTGGCTCTCATTTCTCTTCTGGATGGTGACATTTGCTTCAGCCCTTCCTCCCCACTGAGAGTCACCTGTCAGGCTTTGCCTACTGAAGAGCAAGGAGAAGGTTGCGGCATGGGGAAAGCCTAGCCCTGCCAGCAGCCCTGTGCTGGACACCCCTGGGGCACCTGCAGTCCCTTGGTGCTAAAAGGTGCATGTACAGGTAACAGCACTGGTAAAACAAGTGCTGTCATTACTGGGATCTGCTCTCCCATAAGGCATCCCTACTGACAGCAAATCCTGAAATCTACTCCATTCTTATTCCCACCAAGCAAGTTGAGAGCATTTCCCTCTTTTGCATGGTGTGTTTGACTCCCAGCGTCTCCCTGGCTTGCAGCCATCACCCTCTCAGTCACGAGGGTGTGATCAGACTCTCTGCAGGTGGGCAATGCCAGTTGCTGTTGGATTCATGGCTGACAGCTCTGGCATCTCTGTTCTCAGGGCTCCCCAGCCTTCCCCTTGCCAGTGCAGGAGTGCAGTTTCTGCTGATCACTGCTGGAACAGGCAATGCTTTCCACATGTCCCAGCACAAGGTGCATGTGTGCGTACCAGGGGGGATCACAAGGCATGTGCTGAAATGCCCCGCTTCCTGCAGTCCTCTCTGTGAAGCTGTTCAGGGCAGCAGGGAAGGAACATGCAGCACGCTGTCAGCCCTCCCCTTGACCCTGATGAGAGTGAAGCTGGTGAGGAACAACCACAACCTTTGTTGTGTCTCTTCTGAACCGCCATTCAGCTGGGGAACAATGCTGAAACTGTGCTCAGTTTGCTTTGTAACTGCTTCCCTGCCACACGATGCTCACACCAAAACCCAGGGGTCGGTGTGAGGGCACGCAGGCAGGTGGGTGAGCTGAGCAGGGCGCTGCTGCTCGGACACCCTCAGTGACCACATGTGAGAGAAGAGAAATCAGGGTAACGTGTGCTGAGCAGCTTTGCTGAATTATGTCTGGCGTTTGTCAGTGTGATTCGTCATCTGAGGATCCCCGCAGATCCACCGCAGCCCCTGGCATCTCAGATGTCAGCCACGGCACGGAAAATCCTCTTTCATCGCTGTGTCCGACTCCAGATGGAAAACTCATTAAAGGTAGCCGCTTCCACCACGCCCTGCTACTGCTGGGGCATTTGCCTGTCGATCGCATCCTATCACTGCAGGCACGGAATAATTTGTACCAAAGCACAGGATCAAAAGCGATGGTTTAAAAATAGCTAATTCTGTAGCCCTTCCTTCACGTCTGGCACAGCTGGTCATGAATCTCAAATCCTTTCCCTGTCATCGCCAGGCCATTGCCATTGATTTGGATGTCCAGCATGGTGATGAGCCAGGCTGCCCAGGCCTTTCAACTCATCTTCCACCATTCCTGGGTAGGACAAGTGGTGTTGGAGCATAAAGGCAGGGGATTAGTGTAGTCATAAAGCCAAACCGGCCTTTGTGTAGGAAATGAACATCTTTGGCATGGAAACAGGAATGTTTTCCTCTGGCCAAGCTCTCCTATGGAGGTGGAGGGACAGCTACAACCATAGGGTGCTTCAGGCTGAATCACTGGTTTAAAAACCAGGCCAAGATGTGCTGAGTCCTTGTGGCCTTGCAGCCACTGGGTAACCCAGAGTCTGGTCACTGTCTGCAAAATGTATTTGTCACATACATTTCAAGCAGGAGCCTGTCTGTAGGGAAATCAGCCTGTTTGTAGCGTGCACTGGAGAAAAAAGTGCTACATTTACCCCCCAAACTCTTTCTAGCATGCTCAGCAGTAGTGACAAAACACTGTAGCCCAGGTTTTAATTCTGTGATATCTATTTTACGTGCAGACCCATGGGCATGACTTGTTTGTTCACAGTCCAGCCTGGTTTTAATTACTTTGAATTAAGTAACTGATCTTATTACTGATCCGACTATGAGAGGGCTTATCACAGGTTCTTTGGCACATGACAGAGATTACCGTCATTGCAACTGCAGTCGAGTAATGTGACGTGTCCTCTCAGAGCTATTTTTGTCTTCACCCTCCTCCAGGACGTTGATCCTTTGGTTTCTCCAGTCAGTGGCCAAGTAAAACCTGCTTAATGCTACCAAAACCCAGCCACGTAATGGAACGAAGGGAAAAGCTCTGCCTTTTCTTATATCAGACGTCATTTGTTTCCTGAGGTTTTCATTAAATTCAGGCCAGGATCATATTGACTTAACGGACACGATTGTGGGTGTAATTAAAAGCAACATGAAAATAGGCAGTATCAGTGAGCACACTGAACATGGTTAATGTTTAGCACTGGTTTTGAGCATGAGAAGAAAGATGGGTAAAGAGTACATCCCTCCTTCTTGAAAAGGGCTGAAAGATAGGGATTTTACTCCAGTCCTTACAGGGATTTTTGTGTACAGCTTTGACTTGGAATGCTTACCAGCTTCCCCTCGAAAAAAGCCGGCTCAGGACAAAGGTCAGCAGAGTTCAAACAACAGTCACAGACTGTGGTGGGCTGGAGCAGCAGAGCTGCAGCTTTGCTTTCTGCCTCTGGCTCTGAGATCTCCATCAGCAAGTTGGATAGAAACACCTAATATCCTGTATAGCTAAAATTAAACATCTTCAGAGAGAAGTAATGAGTGAGGAGAGTCAGGAGTTTGCAGTAAGGGTGCTGGGCTGCAATATACACCCTGTATGTTCCCTTCCCACCAAGGGTACATCACTGACCTCCAATTTAACCTCACTCTGCCAGCAGCATTCCATCCGCAGGAGGATGGAATCTGCAGTAACACCACTTTGACCATCCCTGTTTCATCCAGTGATCTCTTTCAGTCAGGGACAGCATTCAAGTATATTGGTTTGGTCCATGGGGTTCTGGTCCTGTGTGGTGACTCGAGGGCTCTGTTGTCCTCAGAGAGGGGACAGAGACAGGTTCTTGGTGCTGGCCTCCAGGGAGAAAAGAAGGCAGAGCAGCTGGCTGTCACTAGACAGGACTTGTTCTCCTTTGGTGAGGAGGCCGATGGCAGCTCCAGGCACCTCTGTTTAGCTGTGAACAGTAATAGCTGTTGCTGACACCTTGTGGAAGCCTTAGACAAGCATTTTCTCCAGAAAACTTTCTGTTTCGTTTCCCCTGCTGCTGCTTGTTCCCTAGTTGAGGAGCTTATGCTTCCATCATCTCTGGAGCATGCAGCCAGGAAGCAGGCATCAGGGACCTTGGCTGCCTGCAGGACCAGGGATGGAAGGGCAGCTGAAGAAGGCTATCTCAAGACTGCCCTTTCCCTCCCCAAGGAGGAGGAGGGCACATCTCCTCCCTGCGTAGTGGTGAGGGCAACTCAACATAGATACATCTTGCACATCAGATGCAAGGAGGAAAGCATCCCTCTCCTGTTCCCACCTTTGAGCCTGGAACCTCCATCACGTACATGCCTTTTCTGTGACTGTTTTGTCCATCTCTGTTTTTCAGGTGGACATATTTGCAAGTGGCTCTTAGAAATCACTGTTCTTTTATTTCAGAATCTTGGATCACTTTGGAAAAAAAGACACAGACGTTTTCCTGGGAAGTGGGAAAATATTTTTCTTGGAGAAACAAGACCGCTGAAGATGCTGCTGGGTCAGTGGTGATGAGAGTTGGGGCATTGCTCCTGGCTCCCTACTGAAACCATCAGACAACATCACTCCATCCAGGGGAGGAGTCATGGCCTTGAAACTTGTTCTCACTGCTCACCCCCGCACTGTCTCACTCAGCACCCACCTCTTCCTCCTCAGTCTTCTTTTGTATTACAGTCACTCTCTACTTGCCTGACTTTGTATGAGTCATCATTTTACATGGAGCCTGAGCTGCCTGTATCCCTGGCTGCTTTGCTTTCTCTTCTGCTTCACAGGGTCAGCTCCATCCTGACCCACAGCATGAAAGAAAAGCTGCTTTGGAAGCAGCAAAATGAACAAGCCTTCTCTTGTTACTCTTGTTTCCTGGCGGCTGCTGAGTAAATGTGACACCCTTCCAAAACTCTGCATCACAAATGACGCCTGGGGACCCAAGTGAAGCACTGAAACACTTTGTTATAGAAAGGAAATCTCTCCTGGCTCTGGAGGAAGTATGTAAGGTGAGGGTTGACCCCTGGCAAATGTCAGTGCCGCCTGATGGAAGGCTGAATAAATGGCTTAACAGGTATCACCCATCTGTTGAGACTGTCAGTGTCCACTGGTGGGATAACCCAATTTTTAGGCTTTAAATCTTATTTTTTAATCTGGTTCCTTGACAGAAAGTGTGGAAAGTGTTCTGGCAGAAGTGAGGTGGGCATCAAGGTGTTAATGTCCTTTAGCTGTAGGCATCTCAGAAGCTCTTAGGGATGATCACAGGCTATCACCAGTGTCCTCTTTATTTTGGCAAGGTTTGCTGGCCTCTGCTCATTAAACCTTGATTTTGGTACTGGTAATAAATGAGCCAAATCCATCCTTTTGGAAACCTAGGGAAACTCCCAGGGCTGCAGCAGAGATTAAATTTGATCTAGTATGTTACAGGGGGAAGCAAAAAAAGTGTACTTGTCCCCTAAAAGATAAAAAAAAGTACCTTTTGGGGAGCTTTTCTCTTTAGTAAGTGAGTGGGCAAGATGGGTCAGAGAGTTCCTGGCGCCTGTGGACAATTTTGGCCTTCAGCTTGATGATGGTTGTTAAAAATATTATCCCAGATGTATTAATACGACCAGACTGGGTTGCATCTGAGCTGAACATTGTGAGCCTAAGGCAGGACATAAATATAGAAGCAAAACAGCCTGATATAAGAGTCATCTGTCCTCTTCTACACAAGAAGTGAAGGGGAAAGAGAGGGAACTTATTCTGTTGCAATTTTTAGATGCTTCCAGGCATTAGCCTCAGCCTCAGAGAGTGCCTGCACAAGGGTCCTGGGGTACAGAAGACCCCATGTATCGCTTGCTCAGCTCTTGGCATGCTGTGCCACAGGAATGCTCACTCAGCACATTTTTAACCCAGGGTTAGCTTTGCCTAGACAAGGTCTGCAATCAGGAATGACTATTTGTTTGATGTGTTTGCCTAACAGGATTACCCTTATCATAATGATAGAGCAACCTGGCCTTGGCAGAACAAACCCCGCGGGCTCAAGGGGTCAGACCTTTGCCTCCCATGCCTCAAATGTGCACAGTGGAGCATCTCTGTTATCATGCAATATCCGGCCAGTGCTTCAGTTGGCATTTGGTGCTCTGCTTTTAGAAAGAGCAATTGTGCCATGTACTACTGCCTGCTGACATCATGCTTGGCATTTCTCTCTCCACACCTGAAAAAAAAAAGTCAGTGATATTCAAAGGTTATAAAAAGTGATGCCATGTTTTACAATTAGGGAATAGGATGTCTTCCCTGCAGGGAATTGCTCTGAGCAGGTGCATGATCGAATTCACTGTGACTTTGTTGCTCTCTGTCTCCCTAAGAATAGGTAATGAACCCATGAGTTGCCTGCTTTTTGTATTGTGTATCATGAACATGCCTAAAATCATTACGAAAGCATCTGCTTGTCTATAAAAGTGAATCTGTGATTAATAAATTGTGCTGACTTAAAGACTCAAGGAAGGTGTAGATTGAAAGCTCCATTTTCCTGTGCATAAGTAGGATAAAGGCTTTGCTAAAGCAGAGCCTTACTCCAGTGATGATCATCGTGAGGGCTTGTCCACCCCAGTTCCTGGCCAGGGTTGGGGGGCACCTCCTTGATCCCTGACAGTGTTATTTTAACCCCAGCACTTCTCAGGTCAGCTGATATGAGCGTGGCCTTAGCAGGTCCCCAGGCTATTTGTGGAAGCAGAACCTGCTGCTTGCTATTTGCTGGTTCCAAACCAAGCAGGATCCTCTATTTATAATGTGCTATAATTGGCTTGAATGAAACCTGTGGTTTTCCAGGCTTTAGAGCCTCAGGACTGCCAGTGCAGCAGCACCCTAATTCCAGGAGATGCTGCCAGGAATGCCAAGCTGGCTCTGCATAAAGCTGAAGGATGCGTAGGTACATAGTGAGAGCTGTACATTCACAGGCTCCTGGTTTCTGGAGCAGGCTGTACCTGTAAGGGCTGTCCAGATCCCCTTCTCTAGATGAGGTCTGGGGGCGGATGGAGCCTTTTTGGAGCAAGGCAGAGAGACATCTTCCCACTGCAGCAGCATCACTGTGGAGATGCTCAGGTTGGCACAGGAGCTGTTACCCCAACCATCCTTTTTTCCCCCAAGGTATTTATAACTAGGATGTCAGCAGGGCTCTGCAACTCAGAAATGACCTATTCAACCGTCAGGCCTAAATAATTTGAGTTCACCTGTGATGAGTGTATATTTAACTTTGGTGGCATGTGTGGCTCTTCAGACCCTGCTGTTGAGAGGGGAACTGTTCTGACCTCATAGCTTACTGCAGGATTAATTCCTCCTATCTAAGATGAAGCAAAGCAGCCACCTCAAGTTCTTTTAGATACAGGTACATAGAGTATCATGCTCACCCAAGGGTTGTGTTTGATCTGTAAGTTTTGCTTTAACAAATCTCTCTTTCATTTGAATCACAAAACACAATGGACATAAGGCAAGACAAGAAAGATTTAAAAAAAAATAAAAGTTGGCTGATGCTTTGAATGTCTTTGAGGACTTATTTTTATTCCCATTTGTTCATTCTCTCCACTGCTGGCTGCTGCTGGGTCTGTTGAAATAACAAACAGGGATGTGGAAAGAGGGCGGCTCTGTGGTGAGCTTCCTTCAGTGGGAAGCAGCTGAGTTGGAGCAGTTAACTCGAACAGCAACTGCAGCCTCAGTAGGCAGATGTTGATCCGTGGCATACATCCCAATAGGCAATCTGTTTTTTTTTTCTGGAAAAGATTGAATTAACAGTCAAAACACTTNAGTGTTTAGAAAGTCTTTCTCTTTCGCTTTGTGAAAAAAATAGAAGTCTTCTAATGCTGGCTAAAGCTGCTCTGCTGCCAAGAAAGCCTCCTGGGTCTGGGGATGAGGCCCCTGTAATATTTCCTGTTTCTCTGTAATTATTTTCTAATTAAATTTTCAAATCCAAGTACAATCAGGAGGCTAGACCATAGTGAGTCCACAGTAGGGTTTTTCAGTTTGCTTTTGTTTTTCCTAAATCAGTAGCTATTCCCTATGTAGAGGTGATAAGATAATTTCTGCAGATAAGGGCACCTAAAATCAGGGTGGCAATGCCCTTTACCTGCTCTATTTGGCAGTAGCATGATTTTATGCAATGCTCTGTTTGGAAGCATTGCTTTTGCATTGAAATTATTGTAACTGTCTGATCAGATTTGTCCATTAGTATGTATTTTCATGGTTCTTAAGTGGCTAGGGGATTAGGGTGCAGCTCCCCTCACCAGAATTTCCCTCTCTCCTGCACATGCAACTCGGGGAAATAGAAGGGCTGATGTTTCCAAGGTGTTGCCGTTATTTTTGAGGCCTCCAGCCCAGAAAACAGTAATAAAAAAAGGGCTAAAAAGGTGATGTAGAGTAATGGGGAGATGAGATGCTTAACAAAAACAAGCCAGGTATAAATAGTGAGGCTGGTATAAATAGTGAGGCTGAGAAACACCCGAGCTGAGCTGCTAAGCATGGCAGAAAGGTCGGCTTGCTCCCTGCCACTGCCTGAGCTGCACAGGGGCCCTGTCAGTCTGTTTCCTTTCGGCTGCTCTTTCTGGACCTCTCCCGTAGCCCTCCTCAACTACCAGGACCAGGGTGGGCTCACCAGGCTCACCATCCCCTCCATCTCAGCAGCAGCACTGCCCACAGAGGGGCTGGAGCCGTGAGTCGCCACTGGCACGAACACTGTGTTTGGGGCACACGTGGGTTCTTTACTGCAGCAAGATGTGAAGCACACTTGGACACGTGGGCCAAGTCTCGGGCTCCCTCAGATGTCTTCCCAGAGCCCAGTGCTGCCGGAGCCACGGAGCACAACATGCTGCAGAGGCTGGGCAGAGCCAGTGGCCGTGCTGGCCACACAGCCCATCTGGGCACCCTGCAGGCACCAGCATGCTCTGCTGCAAGAGAGGGTTTGCTGGGCTCTTGGGAGTCCTGCCATTTCACAGCTTACCCAGAGCTGGCTGCGGCAGCATCTCCTGAAGTGCCCAACAACATGGGTGGGAATTACACTTCAGTAAAATGGGAATTTTTACTAAATCCAGTAGGAAGACAGGTAACACAGGCAGGAGAAAGCATAGTGATTTATAGTTCCAGAGGCTGAAAATGTGTATGAACAATGAGTTTTATAGCTCATTCGAAGAACTGTTGCAGGAAACAGAAAAAATACTCAGGCTCCCCACTTCACATCTCTGCCAGCCCCACTCTTCTGCCCTTAAACCAGGGATGACAGACTAGGAAGTGCCTATGTCCCAGTTTGGAGCCAGGTGTTTCTGCTTAAAACTACCCAGGAAGGTGGGTGTGGGTTGATAGATCAGCGTTGGGTGATAAAGGGCTATAGGTCTTGGAGCAATGCCTGTGCTTGGAGAGATAATGCTGTTGGGTTGGTTTTTGGTTTGTTTGTTTTTTTTGAAAAAAAAAAAAGGGTGCTGGTATGTGGGATCTCTTACACTTTTGATTTGGTTTAAACCACAAGAAACATGATTTCATATGAGTTTACCCTGGAAATCTTGCTATTGTCTCTGGGGCACAACTACTCCTGGAGACAGGCTGCTCTTGCAATTCGTGTGTTCTGTGAAGCAGAAAGAAAAACATTTTGGCCAGGGTTCAAGCACCTTTCTCTGTTGTCCTGGTGATAAGTGCCTGATAAGAGTTCAAGGTCTTTGCTTGCTTGTATAGAATAAAAGCGGCTTTTTGTAAGTTGCTGCTGGCATCTGCGGGCTCCCCAGGGGTGTTGGTCTTTGTTCCCTGTATCCGGGCTGTTCCTAGTGAGCAAGACAAGGTGGTGCTGTGTTGGTTGTAGTTCGTCCTACATCAGACATGAGTTTCCAGGTTTTCAGTCTCTGGCATGCTGCAGTGGCTATGCCAGAACAAGGTTTTGGGGTAAGCTGGATGCTTTCTCCAAAGGGTTGGGGCTTTGTGGAAGGAGTGTGGGATTGTGGCACAAGCCCACTGCAGCTGGTAGCCAACTGCAATGGTTCCTGGAAGTAAGCCAGGATGGCTGCTGTGTTAGCACCATCATTAGGTTTCAGAGTTGACAGCCTGAGGAGATGTACAGACGAGGCAAGGCTTCTTGGTACTGCTACTTCCAGCTTTTTGTCATCTGGAGAAGATGAGACTGGTTCTCTTAGGTTTGATTTCCACTCTTAAAGACCAAGTGTGTTTGAGGGCTGGATAGTTTTAGCAGGAGAGCTAGGATGGCAGTGTGGGGAAAGGTGAGGTGAGTTCAGAGCAGAGGGATGTGACACTGAGGCCTGCTCTTGAGGCTCTGGTGGACTGAACCAGACACCAAGAGCTGAACTCCTCGGGTCACACGCAGTGGTGAGGATGGAGCCGCATCCCCTCTGCTGCTTTCCAGCCCCTGCTGGCATGGGGTTTCCTCAGCCTCGTGTGCCTGACACTGTGGGTAACTTCCCAAAGCCTCAAATACTTTGTTTCTGCAAAGTCTGATAGTCATTTCCCACTTATAAGCAAACATTTTAGAGACACTGGAGAAGCTGAGCCACCGAGAGGACAAAGCTCTGTTGCTTTGAAAGTAGCTCACTGAGCAGTGAGTTTTATTGTGCAACAGCTCAGCCACTGATGAATCAAGACCACCCTCTGCTTGTTGTACAGGCAACAGGAAAATCTGCTTCTTATGCAGGCCAGTCTTTCAATCTTCAGTTTGGTTTCCATTTTGAAAGTGTCATATCAGGTTTTTTTATTATTTTTTACAATAAGTAATAATATAAAAATAATTATTATTTTTCTTCTTTCTTTTGCAGTGAGGCCTGGGTTTGTCTTACTGATCTTCTGCTAATAAGACCATGCTGTCTTGAGACCTTTCGCTCTTCCTTACATCCAGAGGTCTCCCTGGGTTTCTCCAAGGACACTTCCACTGGTAGGGCTACCAGTGACGCACAGTCGATGCTGCAAGGTAAAGGCAAACAATTCCAATCAGTCCTTGCAAAAGGAGGAATCTGCTCACCCACATTTCACTGCAGTCTGGCTTCAGAGCTTTTCTACCCTTCATTTGCAGTTGTGTGACCTGCCCGCAGGTCTGGGCTCGCACATTCCTCCTTCCAGCTCCAGGCAGGACACTGGGTGCCTGTCACATGGTTCCACACTGACATGTTTCTAGAAAACCCGCTGTGACTGAGGCCGTGCAGCTTGGGGGGAATTAGTGCCAGGACTGCTGGAGCACTACTGAACAGAGCTGGCAAAGGCCCAGGGGAGCAACACTTGCAAATGATCAACCAGCCCCTTCCTCCAGGGGTGTTTCAGAAAGAAATGGTTGTTGGGCTCAGAGAGGAAAGCTGCTTCACCAAAAAAAGTCCCACAGAGAAAGTCGAGTGTTATAAAAACAGTGGAAAGTGTTTAAATCAAGTGTTTAACAGGATCTTGGACATTTTAGTTAAGAGATTTATTCTTGATTTATTAACAACAGAAAAAAGCCTGATTTAATTATTTACCTAAGTGCTGTCTGACAAGCAGCAGAGGCTGCGAGCATGAGGCTGGCAAAGCTGAGCTGCAGAGCTGGGCAGGAGCTCCTGGGTCTCACCTCTTCGCCAGTGCCATGGCTGCTGCCAGCTCCACTCTGCCCACGGGTCCTGTGCTGGCCCAGGCAGCAGAACTCCTGCCTTTGCTGCTCTTGTAAACATGGCCTGGCCAGGGCTTGCTGCTGAGCGCTGGCCGGGCCAGGCTCCTGATAAATCTAAACCAAAGCACTTGGCTGCTGGGGACAGACCTGCCATCAAATTTTTATTTCCTCAGCTCAATGGAGTTTCACCCTCAGATCTCCATTGATGAGCAGATGCTCCGTGTCGCGCTATCCTGCCTTAGCTCCCCATCTCGGGAGGTGTGTGCAGCAGCATCCTCAGGGCAGCTCTGAGGGACATCTGGCCTCCAATGGCCCTTCAGAGCAGCAGCTTGGGACCAACCCCAGGGTTTAACTAAACTCCCATCAAAGCTGCTGAGGTACACTCCAAAGCTCAGTGTGTGCCAAGTGCTCTCTGAACTCGGGTGCCTAATTAACTGCTGGTGCAAAGTGTGCATCGCTCTGTTCCATAAGCCTCTTAAGTCCCTTCCAGTTTACTTCCTTTTCTGCTGGACTTCCCCCTCTGCAGTGATGGTCTGGCTCTGGGTCTGTGAGGCAGATTCAGGTGCCCAGTTTGGGTATATCCAGCGACATTGGTCAGGCACGAAAATCAGGTGATCTGAGAAGAGCGAATTAATTTTTATAGCTACCTTACCCCAAATGTCAGATTCTTTCTATCTTTTCTTTTTTTAAATTATTTTATTTTCAGGACTGTCTTTCCTAAGCTATTTAAAACTAGAAAAACCAGAAGCTTGCTGTAATTAAATCTGGACCACAGTACAAGTCACCGAGGCTCCTGCCATTCGCCTTTCTCCGGGCAGAAGCTGTCTGGTGGTGCCTGCTCCAACTTTGCGCAGCAGGCAGCGCATCAGCAGCCAAAGGTTACCCCCTGCAGTACATCTACAGCTACTGCAGGTACAACTCGAGCTGGAGCTCATTTATCCATGGGGATTTTCATGGTAAATAAGAAACAAAACAACAAAAGTCGGAGCGGGGGCGGGGAGGGGAAAGCAGCTTGCTCTGCTAAAATTCTACCGACTTGTATCAGGAACAGTGTGGCCAGCAGGATGAGGGAAGAGATCGTCACCCTGCACTTAGCACTGATGAGGCCGCCCCTCGAATACTCTGTTCATTTTTGGGTCCTTCACTACAACAGGAACATTTTGGTGCTGGAGTGTGTCCAAAGAAGGGCAACAAAGCTGGTGAAGAGTCCAGAGCGCAAGTCTTATGAAGAGTGTCTGAGGGGACTGGGGTTGGTCAGCCGGGAGGGGAGACCTTCTCTCTCTCTACAGGTACCTGAAAGGAGGTTGTAGCAAGGTGGGGATCAGTCTCTTCTCCCACGTACCAAGCAACAGGTTGAGAGGAAATGGCCTCAAGTTACATCTGGAGAAGTTTAGATTGGACATTAGAAAAAATTTCTTCACCAAAAGGATTGTCAAGCACTGGAACAGGCTGCCCAGGGAAGTGGTGGAGTCACCATCTCTGAAGGTATTTAAAAGATGTTTAGATGTGGTCTGAGGGACATGGTTTAATGTTGGGCTCTGCTGGGTTATTGATTAGACTTGATCTTTTCCAACCTATTCTATGATTCTATAATTTCAACAAATAGTTGGGGTTGTTAATAGCGTGAAGGAATTGGCACTTATTGGCACTTTTCTTCTTCATGGAACCCAACTAGGTGAGTTTCACAGGGATAAGTGTTACTCCAAGGATTGTGGTATAACAACAAAATCCACAGGTCAGCTGCAGACACAGTTTTGCCCTTCACGTGTGTCCAGGCATGAAGAAAAAAAAAAAAAGGAGCCTAAAAGTTTATTTGGTTCAAGGGACAACTGAGAAAATTACTGGGGAATCATGCTGAGGGCTACAACTCAGCCCAAGGACACACCTAAGAATCAAACTGTTGGAGGCAGTGGGGTTTTTTTGAAAGGATTTCTGCTGATTCTCTGTTCTTGTAGTACCTTCTCCTCCGGGTGCACCCGGGATTGGTGGACCTTTGTGTGATCCAGCCCTGCAGCTCTTGTTCTCTCATGGGCATCTGTGCCAACACTTCCCAAAGCAGTGTGGGCTTGCTGTTGCTGCAGACTCTTGTCAAGTTCAGGCAAATGCAGCTGAATGTATTACACAGAGGTCACAGCTGAGATGTAGTTTCCACTCCATTTCCAAAGGAAAATTGAGCTTCTGAAGAATACGCTGGCCTTGTGCATCACCTACACCAAGGTCTGTCATCTACCCCAGCCTATTGACCTGCCCCATTTTAGGGATGCAAAGGGGCTTGTCCAGCAGTTGGGTAGGGGCTCATAAAGTGGTTGGGTCACTTTGTCCTCCTCTAACATGCACATGCAGACCCCCTGAGCTCTTAGCTTGTTGCTGGCACAGCCCTCAGAGTGGCAGAGACTGTGTTTTCTCATGTGAAATTCAATAAATGCAGCATTTTCAGGACCTTGGCATAATCAGGGTTTTCAATCTTCTCCTTCATTGCCTTCTAATATACACTCCTAACAATTAACTCTGTGTGTTGGGTGGATGCCAAATGCAGGGTAAAAGACTTCGTTTTTCTTTCCCATAATTAAATGTTGTGTTCGCTGCTGTCTCTCCCACTTGATTAAGTGTCCATGTATGGTCTGAAATGCTCTTTGGTGAATTAGCATAAGGTCTGTCAGGATTTGACCAATATTCTCCCTCCTGATGCATCTGTGCAGCTCACAAAGAGCAGCATTGGCTGGTGGCAGGGACCTGGAAATGGGCTGTTCCCCCAGCCTTTCATGGGGAGGACGGGCTCAGACTGGGGGGAGGCTGAGAGGCTGTGTGCCCATTTCCCCTTGCCCTCCTGCCCCATGCATGTCCATCATGCCTGGAGATGGAGCCTGTGACCCTCCATGCAGCATCGTGGCTGTGCCTGGCTCACACCCACAGGAAACTTCTCGGATGACAGAGGAAACAGGTTTTTGCTGCAATTCTGTAAAAAAACACTTGCAAAACCTCTCTCCAGTTGCTATCTGTGCCACAGGCTAATTGGGGCAGCCAGCTGATAGAAGAGTCCTTTTCTGAATTACAGCTAAGTTGTACTGGAGAAACATCTCCAAGACAGACTCTGGCAATGTCTAAAGCTCTGCAAGTGATGGCAAAAAAACATAGCAGGGTGTCACTAATAGACGTGGGAGTGATGAGCTGGGAGGTGCCATAGGTATGGTAACTTCCTACCAGTTCAGGATGAGCTGGAAGTGTGATGATGGCTGAAGTCCTCAGCACAAGATGAGCAGTGTGCTTGCTCTGGCTGGCAGCCCTGACCTGGGGAATGGCTCATCCCCACTTGAAGCCTTTCCCCAAAAAGCATTCCTGAAGTGATCCTGTTGCCACATCTCCCAGAGCTGCTCTGTGCCACCAAACTCCAGACAGAGGGTGCTGATATGTACCTGGGTGGTGTGACCCAAACAGGCAGCATAATTCTGCCCAACTTTTCTGCAGAGCCCCAGCTCCTGCTGGGAAAGCAGCAAGGAAGCTCCAAGCTTTCCTTGCTGGAGGTACCTCTGCTCCCTGAGAACGGACCTTGCTGGGTGAGATCTCTGACCACTGCTATTTCCCCACCTCCTCCCACATCCCTCTCTGTGTCCTTTGGATAAACAGCTGCAAAAGGGAGCCTTTGTTTCCAGCAGCTTTGGGGAATGGCTGGTGGTGGTACAGATAACCCTGCCTGCAAAGAAGCAGAGAGGCTGCAGTACAACCGGGAGGGTACACAATGAATTATTCACCAGCTGTTTCCTCTCCTTTCAGGACTTTGCTGTAAAACCAGGGACCAGAAGTGCACGTGAGATGTGCAATCAACCACACAGAAGGAGTTTGAGCTTTTGGCTCAGTGGGGGTATTCAGTCCATCCTGATCACGGGAACCCAGTTTGTGCAAATCTGTCTTGAGCTCCGCAGTGTTTAACCATGGGTGGCCCATAAATGTGTTTTTGTTGCTCTCTGGATGCCTGCTGAAGACCTGAAAACCTGCTTTACAGAAGTGCCAGGTCCCCACAGCTTTGGCAGACATTAATAGCAGCGATGCTTTAGTCATACAGAGTCACAGAGCCATGCACATGGGTGACTCCAGTCTTGGGGCTTTCTGCTCAGGCCCCTGCAATTAATGGCCTTTTGCAGCCACTTCTTCACGTGCCCCAGTCCCTAAGGTGTGGATGGTGCCAGCCCTCCACTCCTCGGGCTGCACTTACAGTAGATGGTCTCACACTGGTGGAGAACTGGGCTGCACTGGTGTGGTGCTCTAGAGAAAGGCCCATGAGAACAAAGTGCAGGTTTCCAGGGCTGAGAAAAAAATGATGCTGAGCTCAGCCTGAGCAATTGCTGCTCAGTCTAAGGGCTCTGTGTGCATATTTTTATTTCTACTTTTGGCTGAAAACTGTTGGCTAAGATATGACTGAAAAGCATTGCTGGTTTATTCTTTTTTATTTTCTCCAACCTGGCTATTCAAACTGCCATGAAAAATATGTCCATTCTTTTCTTTTATAACCTCTTTGAAGCTCTCAATTTTAGCCTCCGCTCCTCAGAGCCCATAAAATAAATGGCTAGAAACACCATAAAAATGAACAAAATCCCCAAACATAGCCAGTTCATATTTTGAGTGTCTTGTTAAATGTGTATTTAAAAAAATATCCCTCTTCTTACATAAATATGTGGTTGTTTATAAATCTGTAACTAATTTTAAGCTATTTGAAAGAGCCCTATAGTAAAATGACCTTCTAGAAATAGAGCTTTAGGGTGCCAGACGACTGCACTAAAGGACATGAACAGAGCAGATGTGAAGAACAAGCATATGCCTGTATATATACCTGTTTATATTCAGAAAAGTTTTGCCTAGACATTTCATAAATTTCTAAGAAAAAAAAAAAGTAATTTTTTTCATTTATTTCATATATTTGGCTTTAAGTAATATTTCCCCCCTAGGTGTTCAGCATCCTGCCAAACACAGGAACCAAGCACTCAAACCAGGAATCTTCTGGCTACACCACCTTCTTCCCATCCTTTCACCTTCTAACAGCAGGTATCCTGGCCTGCTCCCTGCCAACACCTCCACCTTTACAGAGCAACAGCAGAGACCTGAGAGGGGTTGCTGGAAAACGACGGTATCCTCTTGTACTGCTTTGTCTATTTGCACAGCAGCTATCTCAGAGCTGGAAAGCAAAGTCTTTTGTGTGTGCAATTTCAAGGGAAACTCACGGTGGGGAGTAATAGAGGAGTGGATATGAAAACAAATGAATGAGGAGATTGCATTTCTGTTCCTTGTGCTGAATAGTGATGCACGGTGTGTTGAAAACCTGACCTGTGTGACCAAGTCCTACCTAATCCTCTGGTACTCCTGGGTGCAGATGGTGTGAAGTGCTTCCCAGCCTCCCGGTTTTCAGGCTGACAAAGTCTAGGCATGAAGTTGAGACTGGTGCAGCCATTCCCCAGCTGCAAACAGGTCCTACTCCAAGGTAAGAAGAGCAAAGTTAAGTTTTGGATCCTCCTTTGTCATTGCCCTCAGGACAGGAGCATCCCTCACCTGTGCCCTCCCGTTCCCAAGTGTACCTTTGTCATTGTGGTGGTTTGACCTTGGCTGAATGACAAATACCCACCAAGCTGCTCTGTCACTTCCCCCTTCTCCCATCCTCTCTTCTCAGCTGGACCAGGAAGATGAAACTCGTTGGACTAAAACAAAAGTAGTTTAATGAAGAAGCAAAGCAATGTGGTGCATGAAAGCAAAAGAAAACAGCAGGTGATGCCTGGCCCTTTTCGGGAAGCAGGGCTCCAGCAGTGTAGCAGTTGCTCCTGGGGACAAGCCACTGTCGCCGCCCTCCTCCTTTTCCTAGCTTTGCTAGTTCAGCTGATATCATACGGTATGGAATATCCTTTTAGTCAGTTTGGTCAGCCGTCCCAGTCATGTCCCCTCCCACGATCTTGTCCACCCCAGCCTGCTGTAGGGGGGATGTTGAAAACCAGCCTTGGTGCTGTGCGAGCCCTGCCCAGCAGCAGCCACAACACAGGGCTGTTATCAGCACCTTTCCAGCTCTCCATGCAAAGCACAGCACTGGGAGGGCTGCTGTGGGGAAAATTAACTCCAGCTCAGTCAGACCCAATACAGTCATTAAAGCAAAGGGTGGCTCCAGGCTTTCCCTCAGTCTGTCTGGAAGAGTGGAAAAGGGAGTCTGTCTTCCAAGGGAAGGCGGAAGCAGAAAATCCAGCCCTGCCCTGGCTGTGCCTGGGCTCTGGCACCCATTAACTCCGCAAGTGCTTTGGAGGGGGGTTAAAATGTTGCTGCTCCTTTGGTGGAGACTCATCTGGTCCCAAAGCAGGGCTGAGCTCATGCTGCTGTTGCTGCTGACAGTGCGGGTGCACAATGACAACCTACATGATGATGTTCCCAGCAGTGGGTCTAGCAAAGTTGCCAGATGATGAGACCTCACACAGACTCAGGGATGCTTTTAGATTCGTCTATTAATAACTCCCTATGTATTCATTTCTGGGGACATAAATATGTATCCTCAAATGCTCCTGATTGTCACAGGCCTCATCAGGCTGGGAGTCGCTAAATCAGTGACTGATTTGAATCCTGTCCAATGTAAAGCTTTGTGATTGATCAGCATGGCCAGGGCTGTCCTCACCTCACTTCTGTGCCAAAACCCTGTGTCTGTGCGCTCATTACGGTGACAGGGTGGGAATGAAGCTTAAGGAAAAAACTGCAGGAGCTGGGCCAGTCCTGGAGCAGTCTGGCATAAATTCAACTGATTTGAATGTGAATTACACCCATTTAGGCCAGACCTGGAATTTGCCCCTGGCATGGGCTGTCTCTCTGCAGCTTCACTAAACTGGGTTGTTTGTGCCCAAAGATGCTGTTTGGGGGAAAACTGCTGAGCAAAAGCAGGTCGTGGTGCAAGACTGGGCTGTGATTTTGCCTATGAAAAATGTGACTAATCTGACTGATTTTTGTTTTCTTCTGATCTTAGATTTTAACTTTTTTTAAAGCAGTTAATGTGTGCATACAGAAGTGTGTGTATGACAAGCAAACAAACACCCACCCATGAACACACACACACACGATACTGCCTCATTCTAATATAAGTTGGGTTTTATTTTTCTGGATTTAAACTTCCTCCAGATTTAGTACTTTTGGAGGTGAGATTTTGTCATGCTGTATACAGGCTCGCCTAGATGCTCAGTGCAAATGTTGGATTTGATCTGGTTGTTGCCAGTTTCTTGGATGATTTGGGATCTGGGCTTTTTCATATAGTCCTCCTGTCTCTGACCCCAAAGTCTCTTTGGGCTTTCTCTGTGCTGCTGGTTATGGAGTACACAGGTATGTTGGCAAGGGTCCTTCAGACTGGAGATAGGCATTTCCACTTTTCCCAAGGGACACTTTGTAGTGTCTTTTATCTGTTGGGTGACTAAATTAGTGTTCAACCTAGTGGCAGCACAGGAGTGACATCAGCAACCCCACTGATGGGAACACCTATGTGTAAGACCAAATACAGTGTAATGTCTACCAGGAAGATATCTGCAGGTGACAGATTAGATCTGCTGAGACCAGAACTACCCCAGTACCTCTGTAGCTCACAGAGCCATCCTGTGCCCCTCTCCATCCTCTGGAAATAGGAACATCACCCAGGGCAAGCTGCTGCCTCCCTGCCAGCTCAGCGCGGATCTGCCAGCTTCAAATAACACCCTGAGCCAGTGTCTGTTACAAATGCAGCTCTTCCTGGGATCAAAGAGAGCAACTGGCATTGAGAAAGATTTACCAGAGCTTTGACTCAGTCCCACCTGCTTGGGGCAGGCGAGTAACTCCCAGGAGTGACGGAGGACATGGCTGTGCCCTGCAGCAGTGATGCTTCGCTCCAGAAGCAAACCCCACTTCTGGGCACCCCCCAGTCACTTTAAAAAGTCTTGATAATGTTAAGTTCCACATTTGGGCTAAGGTAAAACAAACTGCAGTTTAGGGAGTCCGTATTCTAGTCACTCACATGACAATTCTTTCAGGACAAAGAGCCACAGCATTTGTAGTCCGGTATGACTCTGTGCAAGTATTAATCTGGTCTTGTTGTTGGGTGTACTTTCTGGAGAAAGGAATTGTAAGAAGAGAAAAAAATTAAGGAAAGTGGAGAAGGAAACTGGGAAGCGAAGGTCTCGTCTCTCTTGGCATGTTAGAACGAGCATGTAGTCTGGAGGTGGAGAAATAGCCTTGTCTAGATCTCTGTGCCTCAGCACAGAGGGGAAAGAAGAGCAGGTTTGGTCCTGAAAATGCAGAAGTAGGAACGTCAAATTATGCTTTCCTGCTGCAAAGTGCAGCAACCACCTGGCCTCACGTGGAGTAACCCAAAAGCCTACTGCAGTGAAGAGCAAAATGTGGCCATAGTGATCCAGCTGCTTATCGAGCTGGGGTGGGTCTGAAGTCAACTAATTTGGTAATAGTGTGTTTGTATAGTGCAATCCCACGTTAGTCTTTAAAATGCTAAATCAGGAATTAAATCAAGATTTTTCTCACCATTGGATTTAGTTCAACCTTTCCAAAGGGTGTAACACTGTGGAGCATCACATTCACTGGAGCTGCTATATTTCATCCCGTGAGTTTTCCTACATCATGTTGAGTAGCCAAGGACTTTCCAATAAAATAGTTTTGTGCTTTGCAGGCTGCTCACAGCAGGTCGTGTTAATGAACCATGGATAGTGTGTCAGAGAGCATTCCAGAAGTGAGAGGGTGTACCTCAAAACCAGGCTGCAAACCCCATGGCTCTCAAACGTCAGGCTTCCTATTTTAGCACCATGTTTTCCCAGCTGGACTGAGGCTCTATGAAACAGGCTATCGGTGAGATTGCTGCATGGCTGGGCTCTGCTTTTAGAGGCCAAAAAACTCCATTAAAGAACTAGTGCATTTTGCAAGGCAGAATTGTGCACTGTGTTGAACTGAGTGCCCCTGGTTTGGAGGCTACTGGTACAGGGGGAACAGTAGGAGATAGTGTTTCCTAATGTTTAGTACCCATGTGCAAAGGCTGTCACAGGATGCATGACTCATACTTAATGGGCCTCCAACTGTTTTTGTTAATGTTGCTGTCACAAATGGCCTGGGAAAGGCTGGTCAGAAGAGGTCACGTGGTGGGCTGCCCATGCACAGCCTCTTCTGCCACCGCAGCAGGGCTGGGGGGAGGCCACTCCTAGGGGGGGGCAGCAGGCTTAGGGGACAAGTCTGCCCTTGCCTGCCTCTGCCTGTCCTGGTCCAGGAGGTATCCTTTCCCAGGGTGGGAGAAGGCACACATGCATTGGGAGTACTTTTGGGGAAACCTCTGTCATTGGGAAAATCCTGATGGTTTCCACCAGCTGGTGCAGGACAGGTAGCAAATTGGGGCTTCCCAGCCTGGTCCTTAGGATGGGTCAGATGGAGGCATCCTGTGTGCAGTGTTGTGAAATCAGATCTCTTTTCTGTGACACAGATCTCATTTTACCTGTCCATCTCCTACCCACCAGCAGCTGCAGGAGCCAGCTGTGCATTACATTCAGCCCTTGCTCGAAGTCAGTGGTGTTTCCACAGCTTCCAGTCACAGATCTGAGGGTGCTGATGACTAACAACTTCCAAGGACCCCTCCATGCATGCTGTCTTCTCTCCCTTGTGAACCAGAGAGGTATGAACAGAGACGGAAATCAAGTGACAATGATGACAGAGCCCACCACAGACTGAATGAATCAGCAGAGACCCTGTTTTCAGTTATTTACATTTAATAAGCCAAATCTTCAGGATTGATTTTTGTTTGCTCAGTTCCAGCAGGTGCTCAAATGACATGCAATACTTCACAAATATAGATTTCCACCTCGTGTATAAAAACAGTGAGATGAATAGATTTAGCACAGCTGGTTCTTGCAATACTGTTCTGGTTTCAAATATTCAAGGATCTTTTAGAGACCCAGGTCCTCGTTCCTGGTAGTAGAATAAAACCTTAGCTTTATTTTACTTCAAATTCTTTTCCAGATCTCAACTTCTAGCTTATAATTTTGCTCTAGAAAGGCCTAGAAAAATCAAGAAATTAAAAGACACTCTCAAATGCATGGGTTTTAAGATCACTGTTGATTTTTACATTAGATAATTTGAGCCTGGTGTTATCTTTAGTGGTTCAATCACAGCTGATAATGTCAAAAAGAGGGTATTCAAGATAAAGTGCCTTTTAAACAAATAGGACTTCAGGAGCTGACCAATATTAAAACCTCTCTCAAAAAAAATCTGTGATACAAATGAAAATAGATGGTGTGAGTGCAACTCATCATGTTTTCTGCCTGGTTCTGCAGGATTTTGGGTGGGTACAAACCCAGACCCAGGCCCAGTGAAGCTCATTTACCTCCAACCCCTTGTAGAAGATTGATGATCAATGTTCACATACCCCCAGAAACAACCTGGATTGTTAAAACCCTCACCAGGTGGCTGGTTAAAGCTTCATTTAGACAGAAAAAAACCTCAACAACCTACAGCTCCTGCAGACTGGCCTTCAGGTGATTGCTGTTAGCTATTCATTCTGGCTATAAAGGGCACCTAGAAGCTAGAGTCTCTCTCGGGAGTCCTGCAGAGGAGCTGCTGCCGCCTTGGGGTGGTGCTCTTTGCTGGTATGTTCAGCGGCAGTCCTGGGATTTGGGCTCGAGGTAAGATTGTTTTGTTAAGCTTTCTACTGAGGGCTAAACAGTGCCTATGAGGAGCCTTCTTCTGTCTTGGCAGATGAAGGTGGGCTCCTGTCTCCCTGAAGGATGTAAGAGCTGTGCTGGTGGCTGATGAGGCTTGTGTGTGTTTTGGAGGATGGAGAAGTGGAGTCTGCGTGATGTTCAAAGGTTGGAGAGCTCTGTGTGCCCTAATGATGGTGAGTTTGGTGTGGGCTGCTCCCTGGTATGGGAAAAACCTGTCCACATAAATTATTCAGACCAGACACCTAAGGAGCAGGTGGGCTGTGGGGAGGGGCAGTCAGGACAATGGGGCTGGAGGAGGGTACCTGCAAGTGGCTGATCACAGGGGACATCTTCCCAAAGGTCCCCCATGATGACTAGTCAGTGCTTCTAGGGTGTTGGTAATGCGACAGTTGCTATACTGGCTCTGAGTGTCTCTGGACAAAGTAATTATCTCTCTCAGAAGTATTGTCTTGCCACTTTGGATGTGTTGCTTTTAGACTGTTTTGTGTCTGAGTCCAGCCCTTCCAACAGTGGCTGAACATTAACAGCTGAAGGCTTAACAGTAATATGCTTAGTGTAATAAGATTTATTATTTTAAATGCCTGATTAAGAGCCCTAGGGACTGGAATCCTCCCTCTCACAGGGGCACCAGCAAGTGCCCTGGCACCAGCGGGTGAAGTTTCCTCTCCTCTAGCAGCTACCAGTGTTGTACACCCCATTCCCATGTTCAGCCTGCTTTTAGGTGTAAAAAGGCGTTTTGTTCTGTTCTCATCGCCCTTTGCTGGTTGTGTCAGGGACCCCTTTGACGTGGGTTTCTGCCCTTTGAGCTGGATGGCCATCATTGAGTTGCTTCATCCTGGCTGGGAAACAGACTGTACATGAGGGCACTTGTAATGTGGGGCTCTGGAGCACAGACCTTTGCATCCAAGGAGCTGCACTCACATGCAGAGCGGTGTTACAAAGCACCTCTGCATTGCAAAATTGGCCTTACACGTAACGGAGCTGGGTGCGATGTGTCCCAGGCAGGGGAAACAGGCTCAGACCAAGGTGGGAATGAAAATGTTTCTCCTTCTAGAATCTCATCCTTCAAGTTCCCAAATGAAATATAAATTTCAGCTTGATGATGAAGTATATTCTGCTAAATGTCTTCAACTATATATTCAAATAATATATTTTCAAACTGTACAAGAGAGTCAGACTTGAATATTAAACCAGTGATTCCCTCAAGGGAAATTTTCTCAACTTGCCTGATTCTCCAAGGAGACAGTATTCCCAAAGAACTAATTTTCTAACTAATGATCAGATGAAATAAGGCTCTACTGACAGTTTAGAAGATCTAACCTGGTGCTAGCTGAATGTGTACGAAATTTGTCACTAGTAATGGTTTGAAATTTTTCTTGGAATGTGGTGGTTTTTTATTGAAATTTCACTGGTAACTTAAATCACTTTTCCTCTCAATCTGTGAGGTTTGTAAAAGATGATTATACCCTCAGCAACCCGTATCAAAGGGGACACTCTACCTTTCTAGAGCATTTTCCTTTTATTTGAAGACCTCTTACAGAAGACAGTGGATGTTGTCATGATGTGAGTGAGAGACAGAAAAGTTGCCACATGTCTTGGAAACACTCAGCTATTTTTGGGAAAGTGGATGGCTAAGGGCTAACAGGAAGGTGACTGTGTGACTGCAAGTTGAGGTTCAATGTCCCAAATAGCATAAATCTCCGGAATTCCTTTTCTGCCTATTCAGGCCTCAAAATCTTGTGCTTGGGATGCTTTGCCTCAAGACATTTGGAGGTAAATGCTGTCCCATTTGGCACTAGTAGAATGGCTGAGCAGATTGCGGATTATTTGGTTTTTATTATTAGCATGTGTTGGAAAATGCACTAATTTTCAGTGCACTGTGCCCTGGGAGCAAAGGAGGAGTGTGAGCAACACAGCAGCTTGGGGCTAGGGTGGGTGAAGGAGTTAGGGAGATAGGGCTGAGGGAGGACAGAGGGATGCTGCTA
>VWZY01012425.1:37479-58825 GCA_013399075.1 Chloroceryle aenea
CATTTTTTTATCTTTCCAGGGGCTGACCTGAGCTGTATTGTTCTGGGAATGGCAACGGGCACAGGCTTTGTTGACAGCGGCGTATGCGCGGTGCACCGGGAGGAGGATGGGGGGGTCTGTGCGCGCTGAAGAAAGGAGCTGGGGCTGTGCGAGCACCGGTTTGTGCGGGGTGGGCTGGCTGCTGCACCTTGCTCTGCCCCGCGGTGCCGGTGCCGTCGCCTGGGGAAGGTGGCTGCTTCCCCAGGTACCTGGTGTGCACTGACAAAATGCAGCTCGTAGCGCGGGGCTGCGCTGTTAAAAGGAGCACAGTGGGGTCCCAAGACGGCGTTTTTTGAAAGGATTTGGTATTTTGTGGCAGTGGATAATTTACATCCTCCACGTAGGTCTAGAGTTCATCGGTACTGATCTGAAACCCCTCTAATCTGCCTTTCCACCTGGGTGTAAAGTGCATATTTTTCCTGCTTGATAGAGATTAATCAAGCACTGGAATATGGTTGTTGGGATGAATGAATGAATGAATGGAGATCCCCATCCCTGCCTCAGGCAGCCAACACTTGAATTCAGATGTTGATAATAAAGTTGAGATATAAGCTCACCCAGTGCAAGGGTGTAGTTGGGGCATAGAAATTTTGAAAGCTTTTTCAGTGAGTGTGTGCTTGAAAGAAAAGTGCAACATCATGAAGGCTTTTTATTCTCCTAGCTAAGCAATTGCATTTATTAGGATGTCAGAGACTTAAGATTTTATGTGTCATTTTATCTAGCATTTGGTGACTGGTATTTATAGCTACTTCAGATTTAGTTGCAGTAGTTGACATTTGGGAAGATTAGTAAATGTTTTGTGGATTAGAATTTGTAGCATTTGTAAAAAAAAACAACAAAAACACTTTCAAACCTTTTGATTATGAGACCTTGGCATTATAGGCTACAGTGAATTTGTGTTAAAGGGCTTAATTGACTATATTGCTATTTCTTCTCATGTAATACTGAGGCAGGAAGCCTTTAACCAGTGAGTAAATTCTTCAGCAGCTTTGTACGGATGGTTCCGTGTGCGTAGAGGGGCTAAACCACCCAGGGTCTGTTGCAGGTGTGAGGTGTTGGGTCTTTTGGCCAGAATCAGAATGCAGGAATTTCAGACTGAGAGGGGCAATTTCATCTAAAGCTGGAAAGTCTTTGTACAAGAAATTGCTTAGAGGTCAAATACCCATTTTCTGGTGTCACCCCCCGCAGCACGGGGTGCCCATGAAACCACAACTCCCCAAGAGCCCTTGAGTTCCTACAACTGCACTAGAGAGACCTTCTCAGTAAACAAGATCCCTTCTTCAAGTCTTGCTATCAGGTGTCCCTGGTGCCTCGTGGCAGAGCCCTGTACCCACAGCAGAGCCGAGACAGGCGCAGGTGATTCCCAAACTACACCTCCTCCGTGACCTGTTTCTCGGGGCGCACCGTGATGTGCCTCATCCAAGAACACGCTCCTCTCCAACCCCCCAAAACAGACCCCTAATTGGAAGGAAGTACCAAACAACTGAGAAGATTAGTATGTTCTCCAACAACCTGATTCTGGGGATGATTATGGTATTAAATATAAAACCACCCCCATTCTATTACTTGGTAATTCCTACGGCACAGAGCAGCCGATCTCTTAAAGAGCTCTGCTGTGAAACATCTCCCCACAAGATCCAGACCTGGGCTTCTAAATGAAGATGAAGTAAAATTTAGATAACATTTTATTGTTTTTAAGCAATATTGTTTACATTTTGCTCCATACGCCCTACTTCTCAGAATCTTGGAATAGCAAAGTTTGGGGCTTTTCCCCCCCACGACTGTTGTAATAAACATGGAGATTATTTTATTATCATGAAGTTCTACACTTTAAATACTAACACGCTCAAAGAGCAGGTACTGCCTGCAGTTGACATCACCCTGTAACATCTTGAGCTTGCTCAGGCTGAGGAAGTGTGGCTGAATTCTTCCAGTGTTTTCCAGTGAGAATGTGTTGTTTTTAACCTTTTCTTCCCGTGCACCCCAGTGCCTGACTTCCAGCCCTTCCCCCTCGAAATGCGGGGCTTACAGATGATCAGAACTTTGCAGGAACTCCTTTGTTGTGTCACAAGCCTAGGTAACTAATCTCTTTAACCTAAAAGGGTGTTTTGTCTGGAAGGGACAGATTTTCTGCCTTTAAGAACGTTTTTAATAAAGATTTCTCCTTGAAGTGGAACACAGGACCCTTTACGTGAGCAAGTCACCGGCTGCCTTGGGTCCTTGCAGGATCTTCATGTTCAGGATTTTGGATCGTGGGTGGGGTTCGCTTGTAACTCCAAGCTGGAATTCACGTACCTCTCCTAACTCGTTAAAAGCAGAACAGTCAGACTCTGAATTCATAACCTAAACTTCTAGGATCTGATTTCCAAACGCTTCTGTTTCTGAGTGATCTTAAATCGGTGACTTTTGGCTTACTCCTCCCTCCTGGAAAAAACAATCACAGAGGGAGCGAAACTCTGACGGTAGCTCTGGTGCCAGCAGCTTAAACTCATTAAGACAAGCAGCTTGCATTAGTTTCCTTGGCACTTTCAGACACCCTTCCCCGAGGAGGTTTCAGACTGGTGGCTTTCGCTCGAGAGAAACGTTTCTCTCTGCTGCGCAACTCCTTGCTCTCCTTTGTTGTCTCCAAGTGTGCAAACTTCATTCTTTCCGTGAAAAAGTCATTTGGGGGGAATGTAGTAGGAGAGGAGAGGGGGCCTGCTCGAAGGCTACTGGGATTAGGATCCATATTAACATCTGAGACCAAGTCATTCTCTCCCAGGTACTAACCAGAAGGGAACAGAAAAGTTTCTCGGCTGGAATTTTGGAGGAATATCTGGGGTACTGCTGTGAAGACAGATGGCCTGTAGATAAGGCAGTAGAGCTTAGCAGAAAGTTTTAGAGTTGAAAACTTACAGACAAGCATCCATTGATCCACATACCTTCTTTTATGGGAATGCTGTACACAACAAGTTGCAAATATTTGAGTTGGAGCGTAGCTGGATCTTGCAGGTGCAGAACGCTTACGAGAACTTGGCTTTTCCTGTGGCAGAGTAGGAAAAATCTTTTTTCTGGACGTGACAGCTGCTTGCAGGTCATGCTGATTTAAGCCTTTTTAATACTTCTGTGATGAAAAACGAATTATGGAATGTGCCTTAATAGTGCTGCCCGAAGCCCAGCGAGGTGCAGCAGTAACTGGATTCGGTGGTGGAAGGAAGGTTACTTCCAAGGAAAAGCCTGACTGCTGGCGGTGCCATCGAGCAGCTGTCGCTGTAATTTGTGGGCTGCTGTTGCATGAGAGTATTTATTGTTTCTGACTGATGTTTTAAAGCAGCAGCTCTCCTTCCTACTCCCATAGGTTTTCTGGTTCTATCCTTTCTAACCAATTGTTTCTTCCAGTGATGGGAGCTCGGTCCCTAATTCCAGTAACTTTCCCTTGTTTCTTTTTCTTCTTTTTTTTCTTTTTAATTTCTCAGGCTGGCAAACTCGAGGTGCCCCTCACATAAGTGGTGGGCTCAGGTGCAGTGCCATTCCTCAGAATCTGTTGCACTCTTTCTCCCTGTAGTAAATTCTTCATGTTCCCCGTTAGGTTTGGATTTCCCCTGCTTTAACTGCATGGCGTTTACGAGGGACTTCCCCTGGGAGAGGTGTTTAATCCACTGTGACACCAGCAGCCTTGACAGTATGGAAAATGCAAGTTGTGGCAGGACAGATGTGACTTCAGAAGTTATTTAGTCCTAATAAATCTTCACCCGTGTTGTGTAATAGTAAAAATGGCTGCTGAGAATCTCTGGTTGGCTTTATTGTGCTGTGCAAGTCTTGAATCACTCATTTCACACTTGGTAGCTGCAGGACAGGGTCTGTTAGTCAGAGTGAAATGCCAGGCTGGCTGCACTGGAATGGTCTGAGGAAAACGACGTCCTGAATGTAGCTGCAGCTTTTTGCCAGGCAGTTTTGCTTCAGCACATACCTGGTTGTGCTTTTCTCCTTCCACTTGTACCTTTCTGAATTCATTCCTAGCGTTTGTTTTCCTGGCTGGTGCTCCCTCCCCCTCCTCTTTCTTTATTACACTGCTTTCTGCTGCCTTTTTAAACCTCATTTCCTAAACCCTTCTGTTTTCTTTTCCCTCTCGTAGATTTTCAGAGTTGTTTCCCTAACCTGCAGATTTTGTGATGAAGGATCCCCCCTCCTCCTTATCTCTGATAAATTACCTAACCCACTTACAGTGCTGTAAAATCATTTAACATAATCTCCTGTGCACAACCAGCTTCGATTAGCCCACACTTCAAGCACTTGAAATTCAGACAGTAAGATGAAGTTAATTATCCCTGCTGTCAGTGGACACCTTTTCCCCTTCTCACTCTCCCCTTGCACAAAGAACCCCAAATTACCTCGATTCTTCTCCAGATGCCGTTCCCCGTCTTGCTCTCGAAGTCCACAAACAGTTGCTCCTTTTTGCCAAGAGGCAAAAGTTTGTGGTTTGGTTTTGTTGGGTTGTTTGGTCGGTTTGTTTTGTTTTTCCCAAGCGTTCTCTCTCTCCTCCTGAAATTTCCTGGCTGCTGTGAAGACAGCATCTCATTGCTGAGATGTGGAGCTCACCACGTAGGTCCTGGGGTGGTTTCTCAAGACCTTGGCCAAGAGGTGGATTTGACTTGAAGCCTGTAACTCTGATCCTGCTGTTCTTAAAGATAAATCTGTGGCTTTAGATGATAACACATCAGTTAGGAGAGAGAGAACTCGTATCTAAGAATATTTTTGGAATCATTGAGAATTTATTTGTAAATGAAACCGTGAGCTGTGCAGGTCCTGAGAGAAAAAATCCCCTTTGCTGCAGGTTCTTGCAAATAAGTTGTCTTTTCAGCCTCAGTTCTTAAGCACCATCCTCGGTTGTTTTTCCACACATCTGTTATTGCCCTTCTGGTTCTTCCACCTTGGCATTTTAGGAAAGGTAAAAGCCAGATTGCACCTGTAGAACAAAGGAATTACTTCGGGAAGCAGAACCGTGTCCGTCACCGGTAGCACTCGTGAAGCTGCACAGTGAGCTGGGCCAGAGAACTGAGCCAGCTGAAAACTTCTCCGAAGGAATGGTTGTTTTCCAGAGAGACTGACTTCCCAAGGCCTGGCAACGTGAGAACACTGGTGTTGGCACAGAAGTGGGGGAGAGGATTTCACCTCCTTCGGGTGCCACACCGGCCTGGAGCAGATGAACGTGGACCAGCAACTTCAGCCTTGACTGATAATTCCCCTTGCTTTGCCCAGAAGGAGATAAGATGTCCACAGTGAATTAGAGGCAAAACTGGGAATAAAATCCACTGTACTGGGAGAAGAATATCTGTGCTCAAGAGTTGCAGCTGTCAACCCCACGGAGGCTGCCCTGACCCGCTGCGTGGTGCGGTGGCCGGATCACCCCCAGCCTTGCTGAGCAGCTTTCAATCCCGGGGGCTGGCTCTGGGAACATCAGGGAGAGCTCTGGATGTGGTTCCTGCTTGCAAAAGGAGCAAAAGGGGAGTTTTGTCCAGAGGACTGTACCGAGTGCTTGGTTGGCATTTGCCATGTGCAACAAGCGACGGTTCCCCCGGCATGGTTTTGATATTGGAACGTTCATCAACTTCATCAACACTTTAATTGCTTCAACTTCTGCTGGGGACTGTGCTTGCAGGATCCCTGTGTCATCTCCCTAACCACCGGGCACCATCCCAGCAGTCTTTGGCACCTCAGCACTGGAAATGCTGCTGGCAGTTACAAAACTGCACTGGGGGGGCAAACGCAGGTGGGCAGCTGGAGAAGAGGAGATGCCAAGAGAAGCCCAGGTATGGAGAAGGAGGGAAAGCTCCCGGTGCTCCTCCACCAGCAGAGTTTAGCGGCAGGAGATGGTGAGTCCAGGGCGGTCCTGCAGCTGCCACAAGTTTTTTTTTGTTGCTATGGAGGCTTTTGCAAACTTGTTGCTGGTTTCAAAGTCAAAATTATCTCCTGTGTAAAGAGCTCTAAATGAAAACGGAGAGGGTTTTAAAGCTATCCCTAAGCACATTCCAATGACGTGAGAAGAGCAAACTTTATTTTGGAGAGATCAAATTCACACTTCAGGAAGCCAGAGGAGATTTTGCCATTTAATTTGTTGAATTCACACCACTCTCAGCAAAGGTCCTCAGCACCGAGCAGGGTTGGGGCTTTCTAGGATAGAACTGGTAGACTGAAAATGAATCAAAATGCTTTTTTGAAGACTAAAGTGACTGAGGGCATCACGTCGAGTGCTTCAAACGTTCCATTATTGCAGCATCCAAGCTGAAAGGACGCAGGGAGCGCGTTACGGGCTGTGAGCAGCTAAGTGAACTTGGCTGCGAGTTTCCTTAAGCTGAAGTTAAAAATAACAAAACTCTCTCGTTCCCTCCGCTCTGCACGCTGCAAAGGGCTCCTGGAGGGCTTTGCTAGGAGAGGAGGTGAGTCTGTTCTGGATATAAACGGTGATTATTTCTTGGCACCTTTCCCCCAGTATCAGTGTCCAGGTGGAAGCTACTCCTGCCAGCTTTACTTTGTGGACAGCTCACTGACATTGTTTTTAAGCTCTCCACTGATCCCATCTCCATATTCAGAGACAGATACACATCTGGTGCCTCTTTCTCCACTCCTCCTCTCCGGGAGGGAAATGCTAACCCTGGGAAACAGAAGTGCAGATCTTAATGGTAGATTTCCTTTCTCTTTTCCTGGGGCTTTGTGGGGAGCCTCTGTCGTTAGTGGGATCATTGGCATCAGTGATCTTCAGTACCAAGTGTCAGCCCTGGTGTCTGTGAATATCAATGGGTGGTTTGAAATCTCGGTGCAGGTTTTGCTAGTCTCAAGATTAAGTGAACAGATAATGATGAAAGCAAGAGTTTTTAAAGCACAAAGGAATCTTGTCTCTTAGGGAGAGGAAAACGGCAGTAGAAATGAATTGGAGCAGAGGAGGCTAAGGGGTGAAATATTTGCCCTTCAGTGCCAGAGCAGGGGGCAGTTCTGAACTTCAGGCCTCATATTGATGAGCTGACAGATTTGGAGAGACAGCCAATCTGTTCCTGCGGCCACGTGAAGCCTTTTTTAGCCTCACAGATGTGTCTTCAGGTTATCAACCGATCACAGAAAAGTAATAAACGTGAGAGGTGTTCATGTGAGTGACTCCTGTTGAGTGGTGAGCAGCTGGCTTTGGTTTAATCTGCATGGAGAGGTAGGGATGGGATGCAGCAGCACATTTGAATACGAGGAAGTTCCTAATTCAGGCCCGGGTCTTTCATCTTTCTGTGTTTAAGGCAGCAGCAGGGGCTCAGACTGAGCCTATGTCGTGATGTACTAGAACTTGTTGCAAGATGGTTTTGCTTAGGAAAAGCAAAACGTGGAGGGTTTTGGCTGTCATCTAGTTCAGAGCCAGCAGAAAGCTTCCAGTTCGTTGCAAAACCAGAGAGATTAGAATGCTGTTGAATTCTGAGATGGCAACCTCTTAAACTATTTTCTGTGGAGATAATGCTTGAAAAAATTCCAGAGTCACAGCTCTGGAAATCACTAGTTTGGAAGCTTTTGTCCCTCCAACCAGCTTTCTGTATACAGCCAAATAATTCATCTTAACAAATGGAAAAAGCCTGAAGGGTTTTTATCCTAGTTTTTATGTTTTAACTGCAGGATATTAGACGAGGCATTTGTTCTGGAATTGGGAATATGGCCTGCTTCATTTTCCATTAGACTGCTAAATACTTGCAGGCAAATAGCCAGCTGCATACAGTGAAAATATGTTGCCTGCTGAGTTAGCAAGATACCTATCATAGACTATTTTTGGAATGGTCAGAAAAAATCCCTGGAAGATGGGCCAGTCTCGATGCTGCAGTGCATCTTCAGGCTTTCAGACACCACCCCAGCAAACATGTTTCTGCCCAGACCTTTGCTTGGAAGCTTGGACGGTATTTATTCTCTCTCCAGTCTTTTGTTTCCCTGCCAAGACTCCCTGCAATACTTTCAGCCCCTGCCAGCGTTGTTGGTTTTTTTTCCTGATGTGCGTGTCCGTTTGCTTAGTGGAACCAAGACTAATCCATTCGGGACAGAGATGCCCAGATATGTGGCATGGCTTTAATTTCACCAGAATCAAGCCACGGTGCCGCGCACCGGTTCTGTCTGATCTGCTGTGGGAGTGGAGGGGAAAATCTCTCTCAAGCACATTTTGAGCTCGCAGCAAAAAGAGGAGTTGGGAGTTTGGTGTTTTCACAGGAATTGTGAAATTCCCGGTGTCCTCTCGCTGGGTTTCACCACAATCCCCCGGTCTGTGTCAGCAGCACAGAGCTGTCCCTCTGGCCTGGCAGCGGGGCTGACTCTTCCCTCCTCCCCCTGGCAGCTCTGCTAAGCTGCACCCCTTGCAGATACCATCTCTGGGGTGGGTGTTCCAAGCTGTCCCTCTCCCCGCAGACAGCAGCACTCAGGCTCCTTTCTTTTGCATTTCCATGGGCAGAGACAGGCTTGAGCACTCGCCATAGACATGCAAAACCCGGGAGGATGTGCTGCTGGCTGTGGCTCTGTCTGCAGAGAAAAACTTCACCACTTAAGAACATATTTTGGGGGTTTTTTGCATATAAAGCAGCCGAGATGCACAAGAAAGGAGCGATTGTGGAGTGAGAGAAAGAATTCCCTCTTGTGTTGAGTCCTGATTCCTGATTCCTGCCTGCTGCCATGATGTAACTTGTGCCAGATGTGGTTTTCCCACTCAGGGGGAATTGCTGTGTCTGTGCCTTACTCTGTTTCATGCACCTGTTCGTATTGAAACTTGTCTGGGGGTTTTTGTGTGCTCTGAAATATTGCTGCTGGCTTCAGCTCTAGGTGACTGGGCTGCTTCAGATTTTCACCTCGCAGCCTCTGCTTTCTTGCTCAAGTGCTTTTAAAAATTCACGTTACCTCAGGATTTCAGAGCCCAGTTGTGAGAAAGGTTTGCTCTTTTTAGGAGGTATGCTGCAGAACTTTGTCCTGGGTAGAATATCTGAAGCTAAACTGTATCTGTGTGATGAAAACTGATGTTCCTTTTCTTCTATTTCTGTCCTGTCTGTTGATTTGGAATTGCTTAATGGGCAACACTGATTAACAGAAGCTAAAGGGAAAAAATCACACTTATTTACCTCTGAATTCCTAGTTATCCAAACGATGCATTCTTCTGTCAGCCTTCCAAAATAAACACATGTGCCAGTTTATCATACTTCTAATACTTCTGCATCCAGATAATGTCACTAGGAAGTGTGAAAGTGTTTACTTAAAATGATACTGCCCTTTTGGGAGGCTCGAGCTACGCTTGCCTCCTGAATTCACACAGGTTTTAGCTGCACTAGAAATTTCCACCTGAGTAGAGAGGAAGGGGGGAAGCTGGAGCTCCAGTTTGGGTCTGAAACGGGGGTGGTAGCCAGAGTGTAACGTGCCCTGAGTTTGACATGACGTTAGGGCTGTAGTTAACAAACCCCCCAGCCTGCAACCACTGCCACACTCCTCCTCAGAGGGTAGTGTCTTCAACAACTACTCCACTGCTTCAGCACTGGCTCCTGGAGCTCACTGGAGGTTATTTTTTCATGCGTGTGGTTGCTGCAGGACCCGATGGAGCTGCTGAATTGTAGCTTCCAACCAAAAGCTGTCCAGCATCCCTAAGAACCTCGGCTGTACCACGTATGCAAAGTGAGGTTGCCTTGAGATTCAACGTGGGTTTTTGTTTCTCAACTGTAAGGGTAGTTTGGGAGAAGTTTTGTTTAATGGAAAAGGAAATGTCAAGCTACTCAGACTTTCCCATGGACTAGATCTACTTCTATATTTTATACATACAATTTCTATTTCTTTCTAGCTACACATTTATATTTTATAAATGAAACGTTGAGATATTTTATAAAGAAAAGGCAGAGTGGAGAACCTGTTCGTGCCCCACAGTGCCACATTGACATCTGGTGCCAGTGTCTAGTAAACAGGAACAAAAATTACTGTCCTGTTCCTGTCTTGACAGGCTGTAGTGTAGCAAAGACAATAATGGAGAGCTAATAAATGGATGCATTTTTAGTGTTGGATGTTGACTTTGCAACCTCCTCTTTCATAGCATTCACCTTCCGTGCAAGAAGTAGGTGAGCTGCAGCCACAGAGAGCCCCAGGCTGCTCCTCTCTTTCCTGATGGTGTAAAACTTACACAGGCAAATGGCACCGATTGGTGAAGTGAGGCACGGGTGCTTTTAAAGGAATTTTCTGGTCCTTATGGCTATCTGGGAAGAGTGGGGGAACTTGCAGATGTTAACTAAGCAATAAATCGATACAGTGCCGCCTTTGTGTCAGCAGACAAATCACCCTTGTGCCTGCAATGCCTCTGGACTTGCCAACCTACAGCAGAGTGCATTACACCAGCGTCTGTCAAATCTCAGAGCTGATATTGGTCATTTTTCTACGGGCAGCACTGAAACTGGTTAAAAATTCATCTGCTGTCTCACCGACCAGGAGCAGCAGGGTCGTCACTGCCTGGGGAGCACCTCAAAGTGCTTCCCATGTCCTTGTGTGGCAGCCCCCAGAAACACCTAGGTGGAAAGAAGGAGCAAGTTGAGCATCCATCTGTAGAGCTGGTGGCTTTTGGGGTGGCAGGCACAGGGTGTGGGCCATGGGATGGGGGGAGAAGGTCTCCATACCCAGCAATGACTCTGCAGCCACCTCACTTCCCTCAGTAGCCAGCTGAAGAAGCGTTTTTCTCCACGTTGTTATCTGGTGGGTGTTTGCCAGAAGTCAAATCCTACGTCCTGGGCACGGGGTAGACAAAAATGTGAGACAGCCGGACTGCGGAGCCAGTCCCTGTCGGAGGGCAGGGTAAGGACCGGGAGCTGAAAGTCGTTCACCTTGGAGTACATTGTGCTTGGGCCGTGCATCTGGTGAGCCGAAGGCAGGGCAGGTAATTGAGCTGGCACTCGCTGCTAGAAATGGTTCTATTTTTAGTCCAGATAATGAGAAGAAATGTGGTTTTTCTTCAGAAGCCGCGAAAGCGCTGTCTGAAGTGTTGCTCCCACATGCACACGCTTCTTCCACCTCCACATTTGTCTGCAAGTTGTTTGTGCTTTTTTTTTTTTCCCCCCTGGGTTTGAGCCTTTCACACTCGCGGGCTGCAAACCTTTCTGGGCTGGTGTTTGGTGGCCCAACGTGGCACTCGCCTCGCAGGTTTGGTGCCTGGGTTTTATCTCGAGATAGCTGCTTCAAAAATTGCTTTGAAACCCTCTATGCTTTCTGATTTTAATCAAAACCCTTCTTGCTCCCGTTTGGAGCAGGGCTGAACTTCATTCTGTGGGCCCAAGCTAGCCAGCAGCGTGGGGGAAAAAGTGGATTCATCCTAAAAATTAAAAAGAATTATAAAAAAAAAAGGGGGGGGCAAAAAGAAAACCACTCAGACACTGCTGCCTTGCGTTTGGGGTTAGAAAGCTCTCCTGTTAAAATCTTTTAACTCGATTTAGAGACGTGTCAGCAGCCTGGAGGTGTGGGGATGGTGTTAAACGTGCCTGGGACGGCGAAGGAAACCGGCGTTGTTCGAAAGTTGTGGGTCCCTGGAGGGTAGTAGGCGGTGTATTCAAAGTGAAAGTAGGTTACTGACTCTGCAGAGTGAAGTGGTTTTAAGAGCAAATCGCTTTGATAACTCCAAATAAGCCCCTTTGTTGGTGGGTTTGGTATCGTTATCTGAAGTGGTAGCAGGTTTGTACAAAGTGGTTTATTATTCGGAATATTCCTTAGACGAGCAGAGGTGAAATGATGGCAGGAGACGTAAAAAGGCTATTCTGATGTTCAGAAGGGGGTGGAGGTAAAGCTTCCTTTTCATCACAGGGGTTTTTTTGTCTTTTTTGGGCTATCTAGCAGCAGCGTTCCGAGAGCCTTCCTGATTTCCTCGTGCAACGTGGGAGAGATGCTTAATAGGCTGAGGAAATAATCGGCTATCATTTTCTAGACGAGACAGTGATTTTTCTGAGCTTCTGAATAATTCATTAAGGTTTATTAAAGGAAAAGCTAAGCTGGATTTCATCCTGCCCACTGCTTTCTAAGGGCCTTCTGGGTATAAGGCTGTTGATTCTGGCTTGCGATCACAAACGGTTTATTTTATTATTTGCTAGTTTTTCCAACTGAACATTACTTGAGACCTCAAGCTGATGTTAACAGCCCCTCTGCACATCTTCCCTGGCCCAGTGCTCGCCTTCCTCCCTCCCCTCCGGGACCCTGGACCCTGCTGAGGAGGGAGCAAGGGCAGCAGCAGCAGACCCCATGAGTCTGTCTGCAGGCCACTCGTGCCGGGCATCTCCAGGGCACTTTCCAGTTCAGTTAAACCCACTTCAAAGGGGGCAGTTTCTGGTGGAAGGGTGAAATAGGAGCTGTTATATGTGTATGTAGCAAACCATGTTTGGGTGGAAGTTATTGCTGCTGTAGTGTGGAGAGAATTGTAATTCTGTACAGTGGGGCAGGAGATTTACCATAAAAATCCAGGCTGTGATGCTGCTTTAGGTTGGGTGGGTTTTATTGCTCCAAGAACACTGCTGATAAAAATGACCCTGTGATTCTGCAAAACCCAAGTGGTTTACACCTGTCTGCTGGACTGGGCCCAAGCTTATAGCCTCAGGGAGTGATTCAGATCCCGATAGCCAGGATCCAGCTTTCTCCATATTTAGCTGCTCACTCCATCCACTTTCTTTTCAGGCCCCTCTCTGCCCTCTGGTCATGGGGTGTCTCTTAGGCTCTGTCCTTAACTCCCCTTTTCTGCACCCTCTGTTCACAGGTTTAGCTCCGAGTGTGCTTTTTGGGCAGGGATTCCAGTGTTATTTCTTGCACAGCCAAAAATCCTGGCTTGATGTTGCAACCAAACTGTAATTGTCCTGGTGAAAAATGGATGTGAGCACTTTGATTGCTTGTATTCATCAGGGATCACGTGGCATTTTTTTGCAAGAGGAAATAACAGTGTCCTGGTCAAATTCCAACTTGGATAACTGCAAGTGAAATTTAGATGGGCAAATGCAATATTGTTTGGCTGCTGCACTGAGGAGTAAGTAGCTGGGGGAAGGGAGAATAAGACAAAAGAAAAAGTGCCTTAAATCAAGAGGCTGTATGAGGGATCTCTGAGGTGGAAACAAGCAGGGGACACGGTGTTCTTAAACTGATTTAGTGCGGCCAGTTGAAAATGTCTCCATTGAAATTCTTCATGCATATCTACCTTAATGGAAGGTTGTTCAGTGTAATGTGTCCCCTTCTGGGTGAGGATGGGCTCTCTCTGGGAGATACAGCAGGAGAAGAGGCTTTTCTGGGTAGCTCTGCACCTCCTCTGATGGGGAGGTGAATGGGAGTGGAGCAGAGGGAGGTGAATGGGAGTGGAGCAGAGTCTGGGGCCACGGGTGCCCTGGGAGGAGCGCAGGTCTTGGCCCGGCCTCGAGGGAGGTGGTGCTGATGTGGTCTCTGGCAGGTGCAGAACGTTCTTCTCCGTGTCTCGGGGTCTCCAGCTCACAGATAATACAAGCTGTGCTCTACCCCAGTGGTACAAACTCAAACCAAACTGACTCGCTGATGATTTCCGTGGGTTGTTTTGGTTTTGTTTGAATTGACTTTGTTTTCTGTGTTGTCTTTTATAGAGAAAACCTTCAACGGTTCGTTGGCAACTTTCTCCAGAAGAATAATTGCTACTGCTCTGCTCTTGCCATAATACCAGAACCTGTGAGCTACACGCCAGTGCTAAACACCAGCAGACAGGCCGCTTTCCTTCATTCCGTGTCGATGGAACAGGCATCCTTCTTGAGAGTCCACCCTGATTTCAAGCTTGCTTACTGGGTTTTCTGGGATTAAAGGTGCTCAATGAATCAGGGCCCCCCAAATGAGTCAACCGGCCAATTCTTGCCAACAGTTGGTTGAAAACTGTGCGGCGCACGTAGCGGGGATGGCGCAGGAGGACGGTCGCCGTGGTCAAGTGCCACCCACCTTCTATCACGGTGCCAGCCAGGAGCTCGATCTGTCCACCAAAGTGTACAAGAGAGAGTCAGGGAGCCCGTACTCTGTGTTGGTGGACAGCAAAATGAGTAAACCACATCTCCATGAAAGAGAGGAGCAGCCATATTTCAGGGAGAACAGACCGGTAGGAGAGGTCCGGCCTGTGAAAGAAGATAGAGAAAACTCTGACGACTCTGAGGAGGAAGAAGAGGAGGAAGATGAAGTGACTTACAAAAGGGAGCAGATTATAGTAGAGGTAAACCTTAACAACCAAACCTTAAATGTATCAAAAGGGGAGAAGGGTGTCCCCTCCCAGTCCAAAGAGACTGCTGTTCTTAAGACCAGCAGTGAGGAAGAGGAGGGTGACAGTGGGGAAGAGGCCACTGAAGACAGTGATGATTATGAGGAAATTGAGAGGCAGAAGAAAAAAGAGAAAAGAGTGGAAAAAGTTAGTGTTGCACAAAGGAGAACAAGGAGAGCTGCATCTGCTGCAGCAGCCACAACTTCCCCATCACCCAGAACTACAAGGGGTCGTAGAAAGAGTGTGGAGCCCCCCAAGCGTAAGAAGAAAGCTGCAAAGGAGCCCAAGGCACCTGTGCAGAAATCAAAGTGTGAAGAGAAGGAGACTTTAACCTGTGAGAAGTGCCCCAGGGTGTTTAACACACGCTGGTACCTGGAGAAGCACATGAACGTCACTCACAGGCGCATGCAGATCTGCGACAAATGTGGGAAGAAATTTGTTCTAGAAAGTGAGCTGTCCCTTCACCAGCAAACAGACTGTGAAAAAAATATCCAGGTAGGTTTGCTCACCTGCTTGCCAGATTTCCATACCTTCTGTCGTGCCCTGGATACAGCTAGCGGACACTTCAGAGGGGGAAATCTTTTGCACAGACCAGGTTCTGCCCAAGACCTTGTCTCTACGTATCAACACTTTGGTGTCTTCCCAAAGAAGTACGTTGCAGGGAACAGAGTGTACAACTGACATCTGCTTTAGTGGAGTCCCTCTTGTATTTAACTGCCAGTTGGGGAAAACGCAAAAGCTTCTTGAACAGATGTCAGAGTCAAGGCCTGAAAACAAGAGCGTTTGCAGTGAAGTGCTCTGACGGGATAAAGCCTCCTCCTTCAGGTGCTGAGCACCTGCAGCTATCGCTAGTTTTAAAGTTCAAAGTGTTTCAGTGTCCTGAAACTCGGTCACAGAGTATGTCCAGGTAAGGTTTTAAGGGAAAATGATAGCACTTGGCTGGTATTGGAATCTGAAATTGATGAATAAATCGATAGATAAATAAAATACCAGAGAGGCAAGCAGGTGAGAAAGAAACTAGTGAAGTCAGGATGTGAACTTGTGTTAAATGTAACTTCCTAAAAGGCTCCTGAGATGCTGCTGTGGCCGGGGGGTCGGACTCGCTGATCTCCAGAGGTCCCTTCCACCCCCTGCCATCCGATTCCATCCGATAGCTTCGGGCAGCAGTTTGCAGGAGGGTTCACGTGTGGCCGCCTAGGAATTCCATGACTAAGCCCGTCCACGAGCCTGCCCTTTCCCAGTGTGAAAAGCTCAGTAAAGCTCACTGATAATACAAAGATCTCTGGTCCTTCTCACCAGAAGATTTGCAGCTTTTTAATTTATACAACAATGGGAGCCTGTGTTGTAATAGGACCGGTTAAAAGCTTTAAGTTGTGGAAAGAGTTTCAGAGTTTCTGATTCATCTGTGGTTTGTACTTTGCTCGTAGGCATTGATGTTCTCATGGAACTGGGGGCACTGTTGTTTTATCTTGCGATTTGAAGGTGCTTTTTTTTTGCCTTGTTAAACCAGGCACAGTGTTGCCACCTACTTCTGAAATAACCCAGCACGCAGCAGCTTGAGTTCAATTTTTAGGCAGCTTGAAATGGTGAGAATTTGCAGGACGTGGTTTTTTTGGCCGTCCAGTGACTTTTACCAGAAAGATTTAAGATTATTTTTTGCTTGTTTGTTTGCTTAAATGCTAAGCTGAATTGATGTCCAGTTCCCACTGGGTGGAGACAGCTGAAATGTTTTCTCTTTGCTGTGAGACTCCAATGCAGCTCTGTGTAACCCTCTGCTATTTCTCCTTATGTTTCAGCTCGTAGGAGGAAGACTGAAGGAAGGAGTGTCAGATAATGAGTCTTGAGCTTAGTTAGTGAAACACATAAAACATTTCAGTCTGGCCTTGCAGTTTGGGAAAGAAAGACTTCAAAAGTTTAGTGTAGCAGAGAACATTGAAATGTAAATTTAAGGACTGCCTTGGCATCCAGGTGGCTCATTCACAGCAGAAAATCTTTTGGTTTTTAAACAGGAATTCATGGTTTGGTCGGGTGGTATAGGATGGAGAAGTATCCTGGAATCCGTGCACAGACATGCATCTGAGAGGTCCCAGAAGAAGAGATTGTAGAAATTGTTTTATATCCAGTACCAAAAGACCAGAAAAGGTCCAGAAACCTTCCCAACTCCTTCTAGTGCCCAGAGCTCTGCTGCACCCCTTCGAGTTCCCAGGCTAAACACACATTCAGCCATTATTTTTGTCTGTCCTGACGTTTGGAATGTGTTGTGCAGCTGCCTGCTAATTTATTACACTTGGCAAAAAGAGTGAAGGGGATATGAAAGTCTTGCAGTAATGTAGGTAAACATGGCAAGGGGCATGTGGAGCTTTGTCTGGGAGAAAAATGGGTTTGTTGTGTAAGTGGTAATTGAACTGATAAACGTGGCGGGCTCCTCTCTGTGTTTTTCCTCTAAGGGATGAAATATTACCTGGTTTTCCAGGTAATTTCTGGTTTTCATCCTTTCCAGAATTAGCACCTCCACAGAATTTCCGTTGTCACCTTACACTCTGGAGTAGCTCTTCACTATTAGTCTTCTAAATGACTTGCTGCTGCTCATCAGTTACGTCATAAACTGGGTTCACCAAACCTTCAGCCAAAGGTTTTTTGATAATTTCTTAGCATCACTTTACTTCCTAAGGGCTTCCCCCCCAAAGGGCTGCAGTTTGCTGTTCACATGCCTCCGGGCAGGTACGTCTGGAGGCAGCATCTGTCCTTGGAGGCAGCACAGGCAGCAGTGGGACCAGTTTCCAAGCCTGACTGAAGTGCTGTGACAACAGCAGAACTCATGTGTGCAGAGAAGAGAGGACTCCAGTCAGCAGAAGGCCCAGCTTACTCTGCAGTGAACAATGTACAGCCCTGCTTGCGTGTTCACTCGGAGGTTGATTGATAGGCAAAGTGGAAATGTACCCAAAACCCCAGACACCCCACCAGCCAACCAAAACCAAGCCACACTTCCTTCCTTTTCACGTCAAAGATGGAAACAAGTTGGCATCCTCACGTTTGGGTCTGCTGTCAAGTTTGACAACCTAAGATTATTCTGGAATTTTCATCGAGGATTTTTTTAATCGAGCCTTCAGCCAGAACTAACTATTGGGAAAAAAAGAGATGAGTGAAGCCTGTGGATCATCCTGCTCATCACTGACTTTCTGGACACTTCACAGTCGTGGTGGGAAGAGATAAAACCATTGTCTGCACATTGTCATTTAGACCTCCAGTGCTACTGACACCTCTGAACGAAGAGTCAGAACACAAAAGGTGAAGGTGACAGCTTGCTTTGCTTTATGAGCTGTGTACCAGGAGCTCCACGTGGTCAAGAGCTGCAGGATGGAAGCTGTCCTCTGTGCAGAGCTGAGGGGATGAGTGCTGACTGGTTCCTGGGCCATTCTGCAGTTTGAGAGGTCACGGTGCTCCTGTGGATGCCAGGGCTGGATGTGCAGATGGGTTTAAGGCAACGTGGTGGCGTTGGCCTCCTCCACCTCTGCTGGCTTCTTCCCACACCAGGGCTTTGGATTCTTCCCACACCAGCAGCACCAGTGCCTGTGAAGTTCTCTGTGTTCACTCCTCAAGGGCTGCATCCAGCTGCCTGTGCTCTTGTGGTTTGGAAAGGAGTTGGTGCAATGGCTCTGGTGCTCTTCGGGTGGCACCAACCTGCAGTGTGTTAACATCCTCCCTAATCCCGCTTGATCTGGCTTTTCTTAGGGTCATTGTTCAAGCTGAAGTACAGTCTGAGGCAGGATACAGCATTTTGACTTGTTCTGGGCTTCTTTTTGTCATGTGAGAGGAGGAGACGTGGCTTGACTCCTCAACCTTGCATCACTGAATCTTTCTAATTCCAGCTTCCTTCTCTTTATCCCCTTCATTCAGTGCGTTTCCTGTAATAAATCGTTCAAGAAGCTCTGGTCCCTCCACGAACATATCAAGATTATCCACGGATATGCAGAAAAGAAATTCTCTTGTGAGATATGTGAAAAAAAGTTCTACACCATGGCCCACGTGCGGAAACATATGGTTGGTGAGTTCTGTTGGTTCTGCCTCGTAATGGGCCTCTCTGGTTCCTGACTCGTAATTGCTGCTTTGAGGGGGGAAACAATAAGGCAAATTCAGTTGTCTGAGCTTTATCCTTAGCAAAAAGTTCAAGTCTGTAGTACTGGGCAGTGAGCAGATGATGTGTGTGTGTGTACGTGCATCTACTTAGGAGCTGTTCAGTAGTAACTCTTTTCCTGCTCAGACTTGGAGAAAAAAAGTTGATTAAAGAACTGTTTGCATTCAAAGGGCCCTCTCTCTAACGTACTGTTGTGTTGCAGCACACACAAAGGACATGCCATTTACATGTGAAACCTGTGGAAAATCATTCAAACGCAGCATGTCTCTCAAAGTGCATTCCCTACAGCATTCTGGAGAGAAGCCCTTCAGGTGTGAGGTGAGGTGACAACCATTCCTGTGCTCAGATACGGGGTCGGCAGGTGGACCCTGAAGGGCTGACCCGCCACTGAGGTCCAGTTTCAGAGCAATCTGGGGACAGCTCTCCGAGCAAGGAGTGCATCCAGCAGCAGTCCCCTCTGAGAGGTGGTTGGTTTGCTTTTCCTGCTGGCTGTGCCATCTTCCACTCAATCAGCCCACACTACAGCAGGATCTGATCCTCGCTTTCCCTCGGTGTTGGTAGCAAAGCCCCAGTATGGGATGTTTGTCCTCCCCGTCCTGCCCAGTAACTTGGAACAGATAAAAGTGGCAACAGTGCAAATAAAGCTCGATTCTCACTTGTGGGAAAGAACTGTTGAGCTCGTAGCAAATTCTTTCCTCTGTCAGATCTAAGGCAGTGCTCCCCATCTGCATTTCTGACACCGAGTGTGTGTTGGGATGGGGGATTGAAATGTGCCCACCCCCAGGAGGGAGGCTGTAATGGGCAGACGTGCCCAGTCATATGTCTGGGGCAGAAAATGTCTCAGTCATCTGATGGGGATGCTTGTGGCTGTCACATGATGGAGGCAGAGGGGGTGCAGCACCCTTCCTGTCTGCAGGGCAGTTCTGGTGCCTTGCCCTGCCCACAAAGTGGGGCACAGCTCCAGCCAGACGCGTAGTAGTAAGAGCAAGCTTGGGGACAAGACTCATGGGGAAAGAAATTACCTCATAGCAATAACTGATAGCTGGAAACCAGGCTGGCAGGCTGACAAACAAGGCTGCCGTGGAGCTGTGCTGGGCTTTGCCGTGTGAGCAGAGTCCTCTAGTGGACACGTGGTGCAGCCCAGCAGAAAGGGCTGGCAAAGCTGCAAGAGCTCCAAACCATCCCTTAAGCCAACAGAAGCACTTTTCTGTTGGCATAGCTGTCTCTCTGTCGGGCTCTTGCCAACTGCTGTGTCAACGGAAGGTTGTGACTGCTCCACGCGCCCTGCCAAGGCTCTAGTGCCAGCAGACCCTTCGGTGCAAACCAAGTTCTGCACTCACTAAGTTCTTTAAATGGTGTGTTTGTGTAAGGGTCTGCGTGTGAGCTAGCTCAGGTACTTCTTGCTCCCTCACAGAGCTGGCCAAGAAGGTCAGCAGTATCCNACAGTACCTTTGAGTGCTGTCCCATGACTGCCTTGCTTCCCGATGTGTGATGCCTGGGTGTCATGGGGTGCTGTTTTTCTGTTGCAGAACTGTGATGAGAGGTTTCAGTACAAGTACCAGCTGCGTTCCCACATGAGCATCCACATTGGGCACAAACAGTTCATGTGCCAGTGGTGTGGCAAAGACTTCAACATGAAACAGTACTTTGATGAGCACATGAAGACACACACTGGTAAGAATTTATCAAAGAAAAGCACAAGTACCTCCAGGACAAAAGCTTTCCTTTATGCCCAGCTGTATTCCCTTCCTTGGAGTTAGGGATCAAAATGCTTACCCAGCCTAGAAAATCAGCCAGGAAAGGTTAATTAATGCACGACCTCACTGCTGAACCTAATGGTCTGACATGCTGGGGGTGGCAACGAGAGGTCAGCCTTAATTCCTAGTTACTTGGCTCTGAAAGAACCTCTTGCCAAGGCCTTGGGGAAGATTGTCTCACACGTGGAGTGCAGAGGTGAGCGAGGGTCTCACGAAGGCCGCGGGGCAGCCCCCTGCGTTTGCTGGCGGTGCCGGGCACCGCGGCTTTTTGTTTGCCTGAGTGTGCTGAAGGGAGTCTGAGCAGATGTTCTGTGCCTGAGCGATTGCTTTATCTGTGCCCGGCAGGAGAGAAGCCCTTTATCTGTGAAATCTGTGGGAAGAGCTTCACCAGCCGCCCAAACATGAAGAGACACCGCNCAAAGACTTCAACATGAAACAGTACTTTGATGAGCACATGAAGACACACACTGGTAAGAATTTATCAAAGAAAAGCACAAGTACCTCCAGGACAAAAGCTTTCCTTTATGCCCAGCTGTATTCCCTTCCTTGGAGTTAGGGATCAAAATGCTTACCCAGCCTAGAAAATCAGCCAGGAAAGGTTAATTAATGCACGACCTCACTGCTGAACCTAATGGTCTGACATGCTGGGGGTGGCAACGAGAGGTCAGCCTTAATTCCTAGTTACTTGGCTCTGAAAGAACCTCTTGCCAAGGCCTTGGGGAAGATTGTCTCACACGTGGAGTGCAGAGGTGAGCGAGGGTCTCACGAAGGCCGCGGGGCAGCCCCCTGCGTTTGCTGGCGGTGCCGGGCACCGCGGCTTTTTGTTTGCCTGAGTGTGCTGAAGGGAGTCTGAGCAGATGTTCTGTGCCTGAGCGATTGCTTTATCTGTGCCCGGCAGGAGAGAAGCCCTTTATCTGTGAAATCTGTGGGAAGAGCTTCACCAGCCGCCCAAACATGAAGAGACACCGCAGAACTCACACGGGGGAGAAGCCCTACCCATGTGACGTGTGCGGCCAGCGATTCCGCTTCTCCAACATGCTCAAGGCACACAAGGAGAAGTGCTTCCGTGTCACCAGCCCCGTCAACGCATCAACTGCTGTCCAGATCTCCCTGTCCACGGCTTCTCCTGCCAGCACAGTCCCTGCTGTAGTGAACACACCCACCGCCCCCACTCCA
>VWZY01012427.1:10071-37094 GCA_013399075.1 Chloroceryle aenea
TGTGAACGTGTTGGGCAGATTTGTGTGGGTCTCTAGTATTATAAAGCAGTTCGAGTCTTTGAAGAACCTGATTCCTGAATGCAGTGCTGAAATCCTCTTGGGAGAGGCATCGTGCGCAGAAAAGTGCATGGAACAGTAGCTCGGGTGCTACTGATGTTTTTTCCTAATATTTTTCTTAGTGCTTTTCCTTTCTAAACGTAAAGAGCCAATGTGCATTGCCAATAAAATTCCTTTTGCTGAACTGTTCTCCAGCAGTAACTGTGGTACTTAAGAAATGCTGCGTATGCTTGCATAACTGGGAGCCTGTTGGTTGCTCTTTCTTGACCATCCAATATACAAAGACAGATAATTTGCTGTTTGTATTCTATATCAGGTCTGCCTGTGAAGGTTAATTTGGCCTTTACATTTTTTAAGAACTTTGGATTAAAAACCAAAACAAAGCCACAAATAAAAAGCACCCAAAAAATGTGGGAATGCAAATGTGTGAACAATGTTCCTGTAGTTCTTAGGGTGTGAACTCTAAGGGAATGTTGTTCACACATCTCCCCTCATAATAATATTCTCCAATTTCACCCTGTTCCTGTACTTGGGAAACTGCTCAGTGTGAATACAGGCTTCAGTAGGTCTGCTTGGTTGCCTTTCATCTCGGGTGCTTTCTGCCAGGTGACTCTTACTGCTTATTACTTTGTGGTGGTGAATAAAAATTGCTCATGCTATTTTATCATCCTTTTTTACTGTATAATGAATGAGGGGAGAAGTCTGGAGAAAACAGCTGTGGGGCTGGAGAGCCCTGATGGCTTGAAAAGCTAAATATGGACTTGATACTTGAGGCTTCTTGATTTTTATTTCTAGCTTTGAGTATTTTGCTTGGGGTTTGCTTGCTTGTGCTGCGCTTTGACGTTCCTCTCTGGGATTCTGTTAGTGACTGGTGAGTAGCACGTGATACACAGTCTTTGGGGAAATCATTCAGATGATTTTGCAAATGCTGCTTCAAAGGTAAAAAATGCTTCCTGCATTCTTCAGTGATCTCTGGAGCTAGCTCCAAAATGAGCCTGTGACGGTTTGGATGGCTGCTTGAAGTGGTGCACTGTGAATACTTCAGCCGTGTTCCCTGGTGTCATGCTGTACCATTATCGTGTAACTGCCAGCCTTCCTATGCAATCTTCTTTGTGGTGACAAACACGAATGACCAGAAACAAACCAGTTCATTGAAGGAAAGGGTTTATGGAATTCCTTTCTTTAGCTTTCAGTTAGGAATGCTGAAAGGCTCGCGTTATACGCAAGGGCTTCTTTCTTGGGCTGTTGGGCTGGCTTACTATAGAACCTCCTCTTGAAAAATATTGTCTCCAGTTTTCTAAGTGTGTATTGTTTTGGAAATGATTCTTAAGAACTGTCAGCATCTGCTGCCTTTCCAGTATTTGTTTTTATAGAGGGAAAGTGAGGGTGCAAGAAGAGGCAGAGAAGATACTGACATGGTTCATGTTTGTTTAAATCTTAGCAGCATTTTCACTTCTGCTTTTACAGTCATGAGTGGAGAAGACAGTGACAGTGGATAACAACAGTTCAGGATGATTTTCATTCAACTTTTCTACCTTCCCGCTGTTGAAAGGAATTTCCTCTGCAGATTTATACTGTTTGCTTTGGGTGTAGTATTCAGACTGTGGTTGTGCATCTGAAAGCATCTCTGAGCTGTGAGAATCTTCCTGTGTCTGGAGTCTGTATTTTGGAGTCCACTGCATAAAGCCTGCTGGGGAGGTATCACAGCCCAAGACACTAAGGAACTGAGTAGACTTGAGCAGGAAAAGAAAGCTGTAGAAGCAAGGTAGGAGGATGTTAGGGTGAACTGTGAAGAGTGTGAGGTAAAAGAAAGCTTTCAACAGTCTCGAGCCTTCTTCCCCTCACCTCTCTTGCTCCTGCTTTCCAGCCCGGACAGGAGGGCACGGTGTTTTCAGAAGGCTGCCTGTGAAGCCTGGTGGCCTGCTGACACAGAGGAGCGTGGTCTTTCCTCCCAGCAAACTTCTCCAGAAGTCAAACTCTGTAGTGGACACTTGGGCAGGTGCAGGAACAGAATGTACTCCACAAAAATCTAAGCAGTACCACTATACTTTTTTCCTAGGATGAGGTCTGGTTATCAGAATCTGAGCCAGAAGCTCTCAAGATGGAAACAGAGGACAAGCTAGTTGCTGCAAAATGCTTTGTATGTAATGTGGGGTTTGGGTTTTTTTGAGACTGATAATGCCAGTGTTGCTGGCCAGACAGTTTAGCCTTGGAAAAAGCTGCCTGGGTCAAGGTGAGCAGGGTGGTGGCCAGCAGTCAGCACTCTGTCAGCCTCCAGAGTGGAAGCCTGAGCTCTGGAGCTTAGGATGATGATTATGCCTGGGTGGTAAGGGATCATCTTCTTACCTCTGGCAGGGAGTGCTTTCAAAAGCAACAAAACTCCAACTGTTCTAACACAAAATACAAAGGAATGACTTCCCTCTTGACTAACCAAAAAATCTTCAATGTTTTTGGATGAACTTGAGGAAAAAGGGCTTGACCTGCTGCATGTAGAGGAGGAGGAGGAAGAGAGAATTTAGTGTGTGCAGAGGAAGGAAACAAAGCAGTCATTTTTGCCTTGTTAACATCATCTCGTGGCTGACTCATAGGCCTGACTTTTCAGGGAGTAAAATCCAGTTACATGCATTTCTGGTGAGCTGCACTTTCTCACTCTGAAGCTTGTAGATCCTGGCTCTATCCTGTTTGTTTGCTTGGGGTTTTTTTAAGTTACATACACATTTTTCTAGGAATTTGGTTTAGTTTGTCATTTGAAGCTATCACTGCTAAAGGTCTTCTCTACATTTGGAGTCACCCTCAGCTTAGGCCTGTGTTGTGTGCATGAGGGGGTTGTGTTTGGTTCGGGTGGCTTTGATTTGTGCTGGGGTATTTTTATTAGGAATTGTCTTTGATTTTTCTCAGGTCATAGAGGGTAAAAGTGCCACGGTTTTTCATAGCTTTGCTTCAATGCTGACAGGGGATTGCTGATTGCCTTGTGATTTTTAAACGCTGTCCATTTAGTTTCTGTTAACAACAGACCATTAATGACTTGTACTATCCCTTCAGGTTGACAGAGATGCTCCAGAGCACTTCCTCGTGCAGAGGAGGGAGAAGGTGGGGTTTAGTTGCAAGTAGGGCAGTAACTTCTCTGTCGTACTTGTCCCAAAGAGCTTTGTATGTAACTTTAGGCACAGAAGGGAATTTGCTTGCTTGTGGAGTAGATTGGTTTGCAGAGATGCTGTTTCCGACTGCTCCTCTGTTGATTTCCTGACATCCAAAGCCCTGCTCTTGCCACAGTAGCGTGCTCCAGGTGTTGCTACCAGGAAAAAAAAAAAGGTTGTACAGAAAGTCATAGGGAAGCTTAATGCCAGCTCTTTATGGCCTCTGGCATCTTTGAATTTGCCAAAAGAAGCTACTGCATCAAGTGAAAGTATTTGATTGATTGGTGTGGGGGTTTTGTCATGTGGAAGGGTTTTGTTTTCCAGATGAGTGGTNCGGTGCTATGAAAGTACCAACTGAATGATTTATTTTATTTTTCTTTATTTGAAAGCACTGTTCAGATGACCTCCACTTACATTTGTGGGACTCGGTGTCTTTTAACATCCAGACATCAAGTTAGCATGGGTAGATTCTTTTCTTGTTGTGGTTCTTCCTTAAATCAAGGTTGGTCTTAGTTTTGGTCTTAGTCAACTTTAATCCTGGATCCTGTTTGTAGTTTTTAATGACTGTGCACTTCTTTAATCAAAGCTTCCCTTGAAGAAAATTGGAAGTTTCCTTTATTTGTTGCAAATATTTTTTCTTCATTGCTTAAAGGCCTTGATCAAAAATTGGCTGCTGTCAGTCTTGCTCTGTAACTGTGAACATCTTTTACTATCATCTTGTACCCTGTGAAGGAAATAGAGCATTTCAAGCACACAGGAGATCGTGTAGTTACAGGAACATGGGACAAGCAGCAAGATGCTGCTGCCATCTATTCAGCAAGCCAGGGTTAATCTAATTATTCCTTATTCCATGACTTCCAACACGGTTTGTGTGGGGTGTCTTCTTCACTTGTTTCATCTAGGTGACTCCAGTGCAGAGAGGTTATTTCTTCTGGAAAACCTCACATAAAGAGGAGTGGTTTCTTACTGACTTCTCTTTCAAGATGTNCAGATGAGTGGTCAATCCTTAGAGCAGTTGAGGAAAGCTGCTCACGGACCACGGCGCTGATTTGCACTCCCAGCCCGAGCCGTGTTCTGCTCTACCCACCCTCTTGGCTGAGCATTTCTGTTTGTGGTCCACAAGCTTTGCTCCCATACTCTTTGTGCTGCAGCTTCATTCTGAAAGCTGGTGCTGGTTTTTTGTTTGGCTTTCTGATTTTTTTCTAATATAAATGGTCAAATAGTTGATGGACTCGCTCTTGATGTGTGTCTGTGGTGCTGAGCTACGTGTTTGAATTTGGGGAACAGTACTGTCTTGAAGGACTAGTTGTAGTTTGGAAGGTGAAGATTTTGGTGTAGGTTGTGTTTTTATTTTCTTCTTTTGTTTTAAGGAAATGAGTTTTATGGAATTTGCTTAAACTGAATAATGTTAGGGATTGGATGAAGTGTCAGTGTTTGCAGGTCTTGTGTGCTCTGTGGCAGCACACTGTTGTGTTAACTTCTNGATTTGTGTGGGGTGTCTTCTTCACTTGTTTCATCTAGGTGACTCCAGTGCAGAGAGGTTATTTTTTCTGGAAAACCTCACATAAAGAGGAGTGGTTTCTTACTGACTTCTCTTTCAAGATGTAGAGTCCCCTATAAACGATGGTTTTGACTGTGGAGTTTAACAATAGCTATCCAGTGGTAGAATTCTTTCAAATATTCTCTTAAAATGCACCAGAGAACTTCTATGTAAATAGTAATTGTCGTCATGAATCTTGTAGGGGGTTTTTGTTGCTTCTGTGGGTAAACAGGAAGGCTTTCCATTATGGGATGACTGTGTTTAAACTTTGCATTTACTGCTCTTAATGCACCCCCAGGGATCACAGTTTTATTGAATGCTGTCAGATGTTTCTGTTATTGATTTATTGTGTTAGCTCTTCAGGTTCTAAAATTATTTTCTTTTTATTTCCCCCCCCTCCTCACCAGACCCTAATTTATTTTGGATTAGGTTTCCCATGGCGTGTGAACTAGAAGCTCATTTGAAATAGAACATCTCTTTATTTCCAAGTTTTTAATCAAAATGGTTGGAAAACTGAAGCAGAACTTGCTGCTGGCGTGCCTGGTGATCAGCTCGGTGACGGTGTTCTACCTGGGCCAGCACGCTATGGAATGTCACCACCGGATAGAAGAGCGCAGCCAGCCGGCGAGGGCGGAAGGCGTGAGAAGCACAGCGAGAACCGATTCCAGCCTAAGCTCCAACAAAACCTTTGCCTACAACAAAGACATGCCTTTGATATTTATTGGTGGAGTGCCTCGAAGCGGCACCACCTTGATGCGTGCCATGCTCGACGCCCACCCGGATATTCGCTGCGGAGAAGAGACGAGGGTGATCCCGCGGATCCTGGCGGTTAAGCAGATGTGGGCTAGATCCAGCAAAGAGAAGATCCGGCTGGATGAAGCTGGAGTCACGGATGAGGTTCTGGACTCGGCCATGCAAGCGTTTCTATTGGAAATCATTGTGAAACACGGGGAGCCTGCTCCCTATTTGTGTAACAAAGATCCTTTTGCTTTAAAATCCTTAACTTATCTCGCTAGAATTTTCCCCAATGCCAAGTTTCTTCTGATGGTACGGGACGGCCGTGCCTCTGTGCATTCCATGATATCCAGAAAAGTCACAATAGCTGGATTTGACCTTAACAGCTACAGGGACTGCTTGACCAAGTGGAATCGTGCTATAGAAACGATGTATAACCAGTGTATGGAGGTTGGCTTTGAAAGGTGCATGCTGGTGCATTACGAACAACTCGTGTTGCACCCTGAAAGGTGGATGAGAACTCTCTTAAAGTTTCTTCGCATCCCGTGGAACCAAGCCGTGCTGCACCATGAAGAAATGATTGGAAAAGCAGGGGGTGTTTCTCTTTCCAAGTGAGTATGAGCATTCCTTCTTTCCCTGTTATTGTTCTAGGAGGTAAAATGGCACATTTTGCATATGAAGGACCAGTCATAACTTGGTTTCAGTTTTTAGCTAGCTGTTGATGCCCCAGAAAGGTGATTTCTGATGCATGCTCTCTGGAAAATAAGAATCATCGTTAATGAACAACTTGAGGTCTCAGGTTGCTCCCACTAAATAATTGTCCCACTAATGTGTATGGAGCATATGAATGAATTTAAATTAATGATCAGTATAACTTGAATCTGGATGTCTAGAATCAGCCTGAAGTACCAGTATAGCTTTGCTTTTCTCACTGCCCCATCATAAAGCTGGACTGGTTTATCTAGGCTGGTGTTACTCATCCTAGCAAGGTCACCCATTTGATTTCAGGAACCTAAATATTGTTGTCAATGCAAAAGTGGCCTTTGAGTTATATTTGCCAAGAACATCCTCTTCCAGGAAACTTGAGAAACTGTTCCAACAAAATAGAAAGCAGAATTGGCATGCTGTTCTTTTGGCATGTGCTCCTAAAAGGACAAACATTTTGAATAAAATTAACCTTGTTGTAAGCCAATCTCTCAGTTTCTGTCGTGCCATCTGTGCACCTGATTTAGCTCCTTACAGAAACTGTCCTGAGTTTCTAAAATATCAATTAAAAAGTCCTATTCCAGCAACAAGACCTGCCCAGTTACACTTCTTGTTTTGGTTTTGGAATATTCATCACTGGCCAAGTGCTTCTGAGGTTATTTGATCAGTTAAAAAAGGTGGCAGATAATATCTTTTGGTAAAGAGGCACCTTGCACAGACAGTAGTGGGGGCTGGGTAGAGACATATCAAAGTGTTGAATACAGAGTGATTCCATTTTTAAAAAACCCTACAGTTTGGAGAAATAAAAATGGGGAGATTGTGTGTATTTAATGCTTTGGGAAGTGACTGTGTGGATTTTCTCATATATTGCAAGGGAATATGACTTAAATCACAGAATTTAGTCAGTGGCTACAAAGAGAATTTAAACCTCAGCTACTGGGTCTGTATTTCCAGTCTGGATGTCTCACATCACCATTCCCACTGAAGAAACAGCCACCACCACTGTGTGTGCAGAGCTATCAAGAAGGCATCTCAACCCTTTGTGGGTTGGGGTTTTTTGGTATTGTTTGTTAGCAGATTGAAGCCCTCTGATGATGTCAGCCTGACACAGTGGACTGTTGTATGGCTCTGTGAGCTCTATCTGCCTGTGAACTTCTCTTTGGTTACCTGGGTAGTGTTACTGCTTCACAGTGGCAGCTGAGGGGAGTGTAAACTTGCTTTCACAGAGAGAAATAGGTGGTTGCCAAGTTCTGTTAAGTGTCCTGTCAAAATAACTGTGCATAATGCAATTGCTAGAAAAATATCACTACCTTACAGCTCCCAGCCCAGTGTTTTTAAAAAGTAATGGATCTCTGGGCTATAAAACTCAGTAGCTTTACTCAATTCACACAGTTTCAAGTAATAGTTCTTGCTAAATCTGGTGGAATGGGATGTGAGGAGTTGAGAATACTTGTTCATGACTAATTAAGAAATGGTTTGTTGAAAGTAAAGTGTGGCTTTGTATTTATTGTTGAATCAGACTTCCAGGTTGAGGACAAGGGAGTATGAAAGTGTTCTTGTGATCCTTGATCCAATCTGCTCACAGAATTCTTCATACTTTTATTATCCTTGTCCGATGATATGTGGAAGTAATTTGTTTCAGAATCCTCTGCCAACAACAGAAGAATGGGTTAGTCTAATAGTGTTATGTCTGTGCTGTTTTTATCTAATCAAATACCCTTGAAATAGCTGGTGGGATTTGTTTTTCAGCTGCAAGAGACCTTTATAATTTGATAATGATTTCAGTGACTCAGTCTTGAGGGCAGCAGGAAAAGATGTGAATAGGGAATTCTCACAGATGTCTGTTTTGTGTATTTATATGCTGCTAACTGAAATTGTGCAGGGGGAGCTTGATATTCCCCAGTTTGATTTCCTCATAGCAGGTAAACCCTCCTGGCTTTGGCATCTCCAGATCCTCGCTGCCCCCTCATGTGCCAGAGTCCTGTGGGCAGAGCTGGCTGCTGCTCTGGGGGGTTCTTGCCCAGGGCAGGGGGGAACTGTCCCAGAAACGAATCTTTTAAAGGATGCTTGATAGTTTTACTGGCAACTTTAGAGTCTGCTCCAGCTTAGCAGATTTTGACAGCTGAACCAAATACACCTTACGTTAGCTTTCCTTCTATCCAGTTGCATTTGGCTTGTTCTCAGCTGTAGCCAAATTCATTATGGCCTCGAGTGTGTGGCTGTTATGTTCTGGGTCAGGGTCTAACTGACATTGTTCTCTTGTGGCTTAGAATTTCTCTCTGGCATTATTGTAGAGTGCTCTTCATTTCACAGTGTGTAGACTTTTGTCTTTTAGCTGAAACGAGAGTGGAGCTGTGGAGTTCCCCATCCCATCAGCAGCTTTCTCCCACCTGGCTTTCCAAAGGGTAGTGCTGAAGATCATTTCAGGGTTAATCTAAGGAAATCCAAACCACTGCTGCCTATTGCAACTCTGTCTTCTCACAGAGCTTTAATTTACCACGTCTGGTACCAAGTGCTTCAGGCTGTTTCATAACAGAGTATTAAAATCGGAACACTCCAATTGTATTCCAGCCTTTCTTGGCAGGAGCAGGAGATCCCCAGTACCAAATAATCTGTACTGAAGTGTGGATGTGCATTTAACAGTTACCAAGACACAGGCTTAGCCCCTGCAGCATAGGAGGGAGAGTTTGAAGATCTAGGTAAAATGATCTCCCCGTTTGCCTGCAAGGATTAGGTGGGGTAGAATACCTCTGAAGTCGAAGAATGAATTACTGTAATAATCTGCAAAGATTTATACTGTGTAAAAACTTGCAGTGTAAAGCCCAGGGAAATCAGTCTTAAACTTCTTCCACTCACTGTTAAGACTTTCAAATCTTTCAGACTCTGCATCCACTTCAGAGGCACGATGCCAGCTCGGGTCCAGGGTGAGATGCTTTAACTGTTTTAACTGATGGAGGGTTTTTGAAACAAGATCTGACAAGAGTGTTTTTGTCTTGAAATATTTTAAAACACTTTGCATGATATTGCTAAAAGATCTTTATCCTGGTATTGTTACCTGGTAACAGAAAGTGAATGTTTAAGAATATGTGTTTACCTCATCTGAAATCAAAATTAATTATGTCAGATGGAATCTGTATCAGACGAATGAGGCTTTAGGTCAGTGTAAGGTGTTCTATTCTTTATAGAGTTAAACTGCACATGCAGGCTTTTTCCCTCCCAGAGGTGAGCTCTTCACCCAGTGGCTTGCAGAATTCTTTGTGCAGCGAGCAGATTCTATTTTTCTCTTACTCCAGACTCAGAAATTCTTATGCAATAGTCTGTTAATAGCAAGATTAGGTACTAGACAGTCTGTATTTAAGGTTCTGACTTCTTCTGTTCCCCTGGCTGCTTGGTTTGAGGAAACTGTTGGCTGCCTTACTCTCTTCCCCTGCCTTTACTTAGTAATTCTTGCTTTTTCTGTTGCTTCTGCAGCCCTAGCCTCACTGCTGTTCTGTTTTACTTTGTATTTTTACCCCTTCATTTTGTTTTTTATCCAGTTGCAAGGAGAAGCACTGGAAGGGTTTTCAGGATGTGCACCCACGGCATTTGTAGTAGCGGGAAGCCTTCCGTGGTTTCAAGTGATTGCCAGCGTGGCTGTTGGAGGAATGTGTTATGGCTGCACTACAGCTCTGATTGGGATTGCTCATATAGCTCTGGCACTGGCCTCCTAACTGCAAACAGCTGCAGTGACCACTGAAGCAAAGAAATGTCAACCCTTTTATAGCAATTTGTATTAGGCTGCTTATGAAAATAGCTGTCCAGGCAAAATGACCTCAGAATATGCTATTTTTAATCCATACCTTTCATTTGATTCGAGTACAGATGTAGAATTATTTGGGGTTAGTCCTGTGTTTCACACTGCCAGCTGCTTTCAAGGCTGAAGCTGCTCTGGTTTTGCAGCAGAGCCTGGAAGCCCTGGCAGGGAGTATTTGCCATGGGCACACGCAGTCAGATTTGTCAACCCAAGTAGATTACCTTGTTTTGCTCACTTTGGCTTTTTGGGTGTTTCTTTTCTCCTGTGCCCTGTCTGTCTTCCCCCATACTGCTCAGATGCTCTTTGCTATGAGTTGTTGTACTTTTCTTTCCACCTTAACTGAAATAATTTAAACGGAAGATGAACTGTGGCAGTTTGAATTGGTGGTGCCTTGGAGCAGCCAAAGGTGCTTCCTGGCTTATCTCTTGCCATCTATTAATCACCAGGAAATGCATCATGCTGAGCTTATTGTTACCAAAGACTAAAATGGCACATGTTTTACATGTGCTTTTACCTCAGGATGAGGTATCCATGTGTCCTAGCTGATGTACAGCACCATTGTCCTGGGGTTCCAGTAAGCCTTTAGCCAAGCCCTTCACCTGGTTCTCACAGTATCACACATGAAGTGGTTGAATCCATCTGTGAATTTGGTGAAGGGATTTTGGGCTTGGCTGGCTCTGTCTGAGAGGAAGGGAACTGTAAATCTTACACTTTTCAAACACCTAGGGATAACCTTTTCTTGAGGGTCCCATCCAGAATGGTTCTATGGTCTCCTGCCTGTTGTGGATGCTTTGTCCTCTGCCTTGCCACTTTGAGCTGCTGAAACTTGACTGAACAGCTGCTTTCTTGCTAATTTTATGTGAAGTCAGATGCTAGTCTTCTAATTAGAAGGATCAAAAAGGCAATGCCCAGGCTTTTTTTTTTTCTTCTGCTGTACAGACTGTGATCTCAGGCCAATAGCCTTCAGGAAGTCTGGAATTCAGTTGCAACTCCATGGTCCCATTCTGAGCTCCTGCCTTTGGTTTGAGCTACGAGAAGTGACTGAAGAGAGTAAAGCTGCAAATTCTGGGGTGGTTACAGGTTATTTTTTTGTTTGTCAGGTCCTTACTAATCCTCTTCCATGAAGCACCTTCTGCAGCAATCCATAGGTCCTGCTTGGAGACAGTTTCCCGTGGGTGACCATTTCCCTGGCTGATTTGCTCTTTGTTGATTATGTTTAAAGTACTTAAGTTACTGACCTTCCAGCGTTGCATGACTAACTTCCTTCCTCTGTCCTGGAAGAATTTTAGCTATGATGCCAAGTAAATAAGAGTAACAAGGTAAACACTGGGTGTTAAGATCAGACAGAGGTAGTGGCTGGCAGACGTGCCTGGGTAGTTTGGAATTGCAGGCTGTCCTCACAGCACACTGTGCATCTGAATTGGATTCCTCCTGATGTTAATTAATACTTGTCTGATATGCAGCAAGTCTTTAGCCTCCTCTTGGACTGGTGAACTTAGATAACTAATCAAACTTGTTCCTCTTATAAGCTGACTGCTGTCAGTCTTGAGAGCAATTTGACTTCAGGCTCCTGGACTTAGAAAGTATTGGCAGTATTGGAGGAAATTTCTATTGATTTTTCTGAGATGATGTTTCCTTATTTTCTGCCTGCTGTATAAATGGTTAGCTGCTTGAGATTTAGTTTGGATCTGTGTTCTCATTCTTTATCTCGTGTAGATGAGGTACTGGTGGTAGACTTCATACTCAGGTACATCCATTTAGTTTTCTGGGTGGTAGAGCTTTTTCAGATCAAAATTCTTTATGATGTAAATAAGGCCTGGGAAAATGACAGCTGCAAGGGGATGTGACAGCATCAGGTCTGAGGCAGATGTAGCCAGCCAGCAGGAACTGCTGCAACACTGGCTACTTTAGGGTATTAACTTGCCATGCAGATGCAAATGTTCCTTTAGGCAACTTGTATATACAGACCTGCCTTTTAATTTGCCTTAAAGATAAACCTTGACACCTAAAATGCATGTGCATTCTTTCTGAGTTCAGGAAATAAAAGTTTTAAATTACACTGAGTAAAAACTCGGTTTTAAATTACTTGGTCTGTTCTGAGCCCTGCTGGCCTGCTTCAGAAATAAACACAGTGAAGGAGTTGTACCTCCTCTAATCTAAAAGGGGCAAGAATGTGGGAAAGCAAGGTGATGCCAGACTTCTTCCCTTGGCAAAAAAAGAACCCCAGACAACCAACAAAAGGCAGATGTCGTGCTTGTAAAAATGTAAATTACTTCAGGACTGTTGGTTAAATAACAACAAATCAGCTGGTTTCTAAATACCTGACACTGCTACAGGTATGCACTTGCCTTTAACAACAGTGTAATGACCAAACAATCAGTAAAAGGAACGGTTATGAGAAATATCCTTGCAGTCTGTATCTTTCTGTCCTTTCTGGAGGTCTCTTCCTTCAAAAAAAAAAAAGTTTAGTGACATATGGAGAGGAATAAATGGCATGGATTTTAATTTTGAATACAACTCTTCAAGAGCATTGCAAACAATGAAACAGCAAACGTGGGCATATACCAGTGGGAAAACAGCTTTATATACAGGTGTGTGCATGCTCTTCAACTTTTCCTGCTGTCTTGATGTAAAGGTCTTGTTTCAGTACATTGTGAAACAAGGGGAAGTCTGAACCAGAAAGAACAGGCAGATGTCGTGCTCATCATTGTCATTTGAACCCTCTGTAGTAAAACTTCACTTCTTACCAACTCTATAGAAATCTGAATTTTGGAGAGGGAAAGAAGAGGAAGGGAAATAAAAATAACTTAAAATAATAAAAAAAAGCCACCCAAACCAAAGAAGCTGAAGGTATTAATGCTAGTGAAGAAGCAACTAGTGTGGTTGGAATTCAAAATACAACCTTTATTTCTTCCTCTGCAGAGTTGAAAGATCTACTGACCAAGTAATCAAGCCAGTCAATGTGGAAGCACTGTCCAAGTGGGTTGGGAAGATTCCTGCTGATGTTCTGCAAGATATGCCTGTGATTGCACCCATGCTAGCAAAACTGGGCTATGATCCCTACGCCAATCCACCAAATTATGGAAAGCCAGATCAAAAAGTTGTGGAAAACACAAGGAGGGTAAGGCAGCATTGTGTGCTTGGTTATTGTCCAGATGGATGTAAACTATAGAGCAGAAGAGTCTTGTGTTTTATTTGTGCTGGGGTTTTTTGGTCATGTTTTGTTTTTGAGGTCTGTTTCTAATACCTTCTGATACTCAGCAATATTTTCCTTGCTGTGGGGGGAAGAAGGAGGAATTCTGTGGGGTGTTGAGCACTGAATGTCTGGCTTCTGCTGTTTGTCTTCCACTTGGTTCATCTTCCTTTACCCCCACCCCAGACTCTAGCTGTGTTCTTTGGTGTGTGGAGCCAAACCTCTTGAGAATTGTTCAGATAGCTGGGGAACCAGTTGGTAGTGGAAAACCAATTTTCTCGCCCGGGCATCAGACTTGATTGATGAGCTCAGCTTTATGTACATGAGGGTTGGCAGAAGCTCTGTCACAAAATTGCACCCTAAATACTTGGTAGGCTTTGAAAAGTGACCCTTGAAAAATGGTCCAAGATGACCAAAATGTCAGATTTTCCAATTATTTGCTGTCCTTTGTAGAACAAAAAAAAGATGGAGGAAGGTCTGGTGCTAATTAACCTAAACTTAAGGATTTTAGTCTGAATTTAATGTTGGAATTTGAGTAGCTAGGCTATACAGCTGTTTATCCCTGGAGGTATCCATTGAAAATCTCATTACCATTGTTCACAATAAGAATAATTAACTCTCTTGTTCTTCTGAGAATGTATAATTTATTAAAAGAAGGTGACTTTTGCTGCTGCAGTAAATTACTCATTGGGAAATTGAATTAAGGAATTTAAAAGGACTGTCTTCCACTAGCCTCCTGATGTTAGAAGAAGTGGTTGGTGTGCAGATGGGCTAGATACTAATGGAAAGAAACAGGACACTTTTTGTGAAGTCTCTAAACATTTTGATGCTATTTTTAGAAGCCATTCCAGGGAAGCTTTCCTTGAACAGTTGATCAGTGTATTAAAGGGTGGCAGGCTGACTATTCTAATAGTGTGGAAAAGGTAACCCACCTTTTCTGGCAGGGTACTGGCTAGCATTTTATTGTATATTTTATTTCAGCATAGTATATGTATTTTTTTATATACTCTTCACAGAGCCTTGAAAACAAAATCCTCAGGTACCTACCCATGCATACAAACTTGGATCTGAGTCAGTGTTTTGTGGTATTGTAGTGCAAGAAGTTCAAGCAGGTTATTCCCTTACTGACCCAATTTAAATAATTTTTTACAGTTTAGTGACCTTCCCTCTACCCGTGCATGGGAAGCTCAGTCTGAGTTGTAAAAACTGTGGAGGTTTCAGTTGCTTACTTTTGGTGGTTTCTTGAAATATATTTCAGTCCAAAATACAGGAGAGAAATTTGGGTGATAAACAAAGCCACAGGCATTTATTTTTTTATTAAATCCTTACTTAAAAGGCTAAAGTGCATTGAGGCTTTTTCACTGCTTTGCTCTGAAGCACAGTTAATTTCACTAATGTTAAAACCAACCATGAAGATGAGTGGAGGTTGCTGTTGCTATAGCTGATCCAAACAGTGCAAGCATATGGAACATGTAATATTTTGCCTGCTGTTTTAATTTCCTAGTTTTATTGACAGCTATTTTTTGAAGTACCCAGGATATATTTTCCTAGTCACTTGTTCTTTAGCAATGTCACTTTTGCATCTGCGGTTTGGAAAAGGAGGGGGTTGTCCTGAATTAAGACTAAAACCTAAAAAAGCAAGATGATTCTAGGTAGTTAAACTTCAAAACGTAGAGTATACCTTTTGTAAAGGGAGAAATATGAGGCTTTCAAAACGTTGTGCAGCCAGAGGAGGGCTTAAAACGAGGGCTCAGTGAGCTCTGGAGTTCGCATTCGGACAGCTTGAATTCCTCCCCAGTCACTCGCCTTTGTTTCCTCCCAGCTGGTTCCCAGCAAATCCCAGCTCAGACCTTTGAGTCCTCTGTCATTCTCTGACTATGGGAACATTGATGTCCCGACTTCCTACGGTTTCAAAATGTAAGGCTTCCCAGTTCCCAGCCCAGTTTGCTGCTTAGGTTACCCAGTTCTCAGGGCAGCGGGCTCATTATCCCGTGCGGAAGCGCCAGGCTTCCTGGGCATCGTGCTCTTGCACAGTAAATTGCCCAAATGCTGGCCACTGGGCTTGGCCTTGAACCAAGCTACTTTTGAAATAATTGATATCCTCGTTGGTGATCAGTGAGAGCTGACTCACTGCTGAAAACTGTTCTGCTTCCTCCACAGCTTTGCTTTATCTGGGGATGAATGCTTCAAAACACTCTGAGGTGTCTGGGAAAAGCTGGGGGGAGACAGGGGAGAAAGAAGGACCTATGATGTGTTAGTTTTGCCCATCAGGGATAGGATGTGCTGCCCTGTGGATTTCCCCTTCTCTTCCAGGAACCTACACTAATTTGTTTCTTGTCACTGTAGCTTGGATGCAAAGGCATTTATTACAAAATAAAAGAAAATAAACTTTTTTGGTCTAGATTTTCCCAGCCTTTAGAAACTGGCACTTGGCAAGTGAAGTGTGTTATTTTTCACTCTTAGCTGGTGAATTTCTAAGTTACTGCAGCACTACTTTTGTTCTTGCTCTCTTTTTAAATTTCTTCATGTGGGATAGTGGTTCACAGAGCTTTGTACTGGGGGTATTGTTGGAGCTGAAGCTGTCTGAATAAAATCTTTCCACGGTGACTCTTCCCTACGTAAAAAGAACTTGGATCTAACCGTTTATTGCTCTGCTTTGTATTTGGAAGCTGTTCTGTTACATTTGTGGTCTCTGATAACATTAAACTCAACACAGGACTTGAATTTTATTCACTGAAAACAGATAAAGTTTTGACTTTAAAGCTGAACTGTTGTGTGTCAGTGTAGTAACCCCTTAGAGGGGCTAAGCTGAAATAATGAGTTCTGTGACACGTGCTACTCCAATCCTGTTGTAGTTTCTTAGCTGTTTAAAACAGCCTGAGATAGCATTTCAGCTGAAGGAAGGTGCCCTTGTCTGGCAAACAAAGAAATAAGGGGGAAGGATTCATTTCTCTTGAAATTTTTTTTTTAGGGGAGTGGGGGAGTTTTTCAGCTTCATGGGAGTTGGGTAATGCTGGCTTAAATTGATTGTGGAAGTTGCAACAGCAGGGTGGAAGCCCAACACCACTAAAATTCCTGGCAGGGGATGATTCTGACTCCACCTAAAGATGTAACAACACTGTGTCATCTCCTTCATAGCTATCAGATATGTCAAAACCCAAACAAGTCGGCTCTGGTTGTTAGGGAGAGTTCTTGTTTTGTAGGTAATGCAAGGGAAGCAATGCTTTCTGCTAAACTTGGTTGGGTTTGGCTTTTTACTTGTTTTTGTTCCTTTGGTGTCTGAAGCAGGTGACACCAAAATGCTTAGGTTGGTTTTCTGTGCTCCTCTGTCATAGCACAAAAATAAGATGCAAACTGCATTTGTACTTGGTCATCTTAATTCTGCTCTTGTTTGGGGCAGTAACAGTGTAAAGCTCACTTCATCTCTTCTGAAGGTGGTCTCCAAGTGCTGTGTGGTGTTAGGAGACCTCTCCAACAGGATCTGCACTGGTGGAGTACACACAGAGAATAGATTTTTCTTTTATGTTTTCAATAACAAAACCATTAACTTTTTGTTTCTCTGTTTGATGTTAAGCCTGGCAATGTTCCTCTTTATGACACTTTCCTGTCTTTGAGAAGCAATGCAGAGCAGACAGGATAAGGTCTGAGCAGTGTTGCACAGCTCAGCAGGTCTGCCTGTGACCTCCTCCAGAGGCAACCTTCAGTTATCCAGTGACTGCAGAATTGTGCTGTCTTGGGGTTTATCTTGTGAGTGTTTCTGGTCTGTTCATTTTATTACAATGATTTCAAGGGTCCCTTCACTACAGATACACAACAGGCTACTGGCTACCTCCTTCTAACAAATTCTAAACAAAAAATATAACATCTTGTAACAAAAGAGGAGTTTTCATCTGCAAATGATGCAGAACATACAAATAATTAAGCTGTCTGAACTGGTAGTCAGGTAAGTGTATGATTTCCAAAAGCAGAATCACTCCCCATTAGAAGAGTCTCAGATACATCAGATTTTCAATATTGTGAGCTTGCAAAAGAGTGTGTCAGCAGTTTAACAGAATATGCTGGAAGTGGAGACCAGCTCATAACTGCAAGACTCTGACTTATGCCCAGTAGAAACTGGCTTATTGTTATGTTATGATTGGCCAAGTGGTTTCCTCTCACATCTGTAACATATTACATCAGATTTTCTTTGGCACGTACTTCCCACTAAATGAATTTGTATGCTTGGAATACATAGTCCAGTCATTCCTTTTAACTTCATGGTTAACGTTCCTTGCCCGGGAGAGATGGGGAGACAGGAGTGTACAGAACTCTGTAGAAAGAGCCATGCTTTTCATCATGACTGTTCAGTTGCATATGGCCTCTAATCACATCCGAAAGCTCTTACCTATCTCTGCTTTATGTTCTGGTGATGGTATTTTCTGCAGCAACACAGAGGGGGAAAACCCAGTTCTGTGAACTCGTGTTTCGTGCCTGTTGCAAACTGTGAGGAAATAAATGTCTCTTGCTGTTAAGAGTCTGGACGTACCTGACAATCACGACTTCAAGACTTTGTACCTGAGGTTTTAAAGACAGAAACATTCTGTGATTAAGGGTGCAAAGTATTTTTATACTAATGCATAAGAAGAATTACCAGGACTGTCGAGGCTGTGTACTTGTGGACTGTGCTGTAATGACAGGCTGCTCAAGGCTCTGCATCTCTAGTTACACTGGCTCACTTGTGCATAAAGGCATTTGGCTTCGTGGGCATATTCTCTGATACCTAAAACAAAAATTGGGACTTGGATTTCATCTGTCTTGTGACCAGCAGTAGCCCAGACTTTGCTTTCTCAGTGTGATACCTGCTTTGGCTGTTCCTTCCAGTGTCTGGTTTCCCAACCACACTGGTTTTGACCAGAGGTGCTGATCTCTCATTTTTTACTCTTGTGTGTGTTTGTTTTTTTTAACCAACTATGCATATATATGATTAGTAGAGTCATTAAACAAAATCCAATTGCAAGCTGCCTTTTGGCAGACATTCATAAGCCTGGCTAAAATCTTTCTGCATTGTTCCTACTGGGTAAATATTTACATCTTGGATATCCCCTTCTTGGCAGTTCCACCAGAGGTGCCTCATAAGCTGCCTTCTGCAGCTTTGATGGCTTGAAGATCTACCAAGCCCAAGTACACTTAGTTGCAGGGCAGCTTCCAGAGAAGACGACCCATTATCTTTGTGTACTGGAACTGACCAAAATACACCTGACTCTTTCTCAACAAGGCTTGAAAGTGAGTGAAAAAGAGGTGCTTTAATCTTCTACAAAGATGAAATAGAGGTTACACCTCTGAGTTACACTTCTGTTCTTAAGCTTTCCTTGTGTATTTAGAAGGGTTTTCTTGGACAACTGTATGTGAAATTTGTTCTGATCTCTTGTTGAGAATAATACTCATTTAACTTGGCTGTAAAAATGTGTATGGTGGTTGGGTTTTTTTAATAGAATAGCTTGCCTAGTGCCAACACTGAACAACAATCTGACACAGACTTCAGATCTCCCCCCTCCCTGCTCTGGAAATCCATTTGGACTTGCAAAATAATTCCCCTAGAAATGGTAAACACCATTTCTGCTCAATTTTACTGAATTCTTGCTTAGACTGGAAATCATTCCAATGTCGTGCCTCTGCCTCTCTGCTGCCACTCTCTGAATAATGTGTTTTAGACTTAGAAACTGGTCAGAAAAGAATTCTGAATCTGAAACCTCTTAATTTCTTTGGCTGCAGATGGAGTCATTGTTTTTAAAAATTCTGGATTGCAGTTGATCCCTGTGTTTTGAGGCAAAAAGCACCACTTACTGTTTTTGGAACCACTTTAAACCAGTTTCTATGCAGTCTCAATCTTGACAAAACCAGCATTCTAAATAATGTCAGCTCTGAACCAATGTTAGGCACACTTGTGTGTTAAACCTAATCTTCTTGGGCTTGTCATTGGTTGGATTTGCCTTTGTAAACTGTGGTGTGTAACTTGTGATATTTCATGTGAATGTATCATCAAATGCCTCAAACATTTTCTCCTTTTCCCAGGCTATGCCATTAGTCTTAATATTGCTGATGGCTGAATATCTTTGACTATCCACTATTAGATGCTTACTGGGAATTAACAGGAATGCTGTTCCTACAGCATTACAGTGGTGAAGCTTTTAGAGCAGGCACATATAAAGAGATAAAAACTAGATCAAGTGATGATTGCAGGAGAAGGAAGGGAGGAGACAAATACAGTTTGGGTCACTCTAGTTCTGATCAGTCACGATGTGCCATCGTCACTGGTGTTATCTCTCTCAAGAACTCCCAGCTGATGATGGCACTGGTTTGCCAGCAGAGGTGAAGAAGCCTGTCTGTTTCTTCCAACATCAGCACTAATCAAAGATACTGATTGTTCTTGTGAAATAGGTGGTTCTACAGCATTTTTTGTGTGTGTGAGATAATATTGTTGATTTGCAACTTCCATTTCTGCTGTAGAACACAGCCTGCATTTTATGGCTTGGTTAAAACCTGAAAATAGGAAATACTCTCCTTCATTTATAAATATTTATAGTATAGCTAGGCTCCACTAAGCCACATGCTGAATTTCTGACTAGTGTGGCTTTCATTAAGGTTTCCATGGGAATGACAGTACCCCCTGGCTGAATATAAATGAGCTGTGCCTATCATTTTGAATCAGCCTTTCCAGTTTTCTCTAAACCATGGAGTATCTGTGTATACTACACAGGCAGTGCACGTGTGTAGCAGCTCCTCCTGTCGCGTTGAGACTTGGTGAAGCCTCCTTGTTTGGTTCTGTTGAGCCTGGTGATGGAGTGATGGGAACTGCCAGCTCCTGAGTCCTTGCCACATGACTCACATGGTTTCATGCTGCAGGCCGGCTGTGGGGTGAGGTGGCTGCGGCCAGGGAGCTGGGAGCTGACTCAGCTGCAGCCCTAGGCCCCTGCAGCACCCGGACAGAAGGAGCACGGCTCCATGGGCTGGCCAGCTGTTCAGGGAAGGGAGAGGAAAGGGGTGTTGGTAATCAGCATCCCTTAACTTCTCGTCTTCACCACAGTTTGCAAAGCAGGGAGTACAGCTCTGATCGAGGCTTTAGAGGAGCCCTGTTTGCACTGTATGGCTTTAGGAAACTTTCTAAGTAGGTTTGTGGGTTTTGATTTTTATATGATTACACCCATACAAGCCTACAGAGAGCTTGAGATGTTGGGGTATTCAGTAGGAAGGATGGTAAAACTCTTCAAGTCTTCTTTTGCTTGGGGGGGAAAAACCTCAAACCCAAACAACAGATAATACCGACTGCTTCTTCCCCCTTTGGAATGGATTCCAGTGTCATCTGAGATGCAAACAGATACAAGATATGTTGCCAATTTATTTCCTACTCGGTCAGAGAGTGGAAACACTTGTTTGGTGTGGCTGTTGATATGTTTGAGGATGTTTATTCCTTGTTCTTTCTCCAGACAGAGTCATTTCAGAGTTAGTATTCTTACTGCTCTTAACCTGAAAACTGCACCACCTGGACCTGTACAGTAAAGGGGGGGATGTGAGTAAAATAGGGTAGAAGGATGTGCTCCTTGAGCATATTTAATCAACCCGTTTAAAGTCTTTTTCTAAAAGCTTAGTGGTTGGATTACACAGGACTTAATAATTTGAGCAAGCTTGAAATGTAATAGGAGTTAATATTTGTACTGTTTTAATGCAGATGAGGTCGGTGTGAGTATGGGGCAAGCCTGGGACTGAGTATAGAGCTGTAGAACTACTTTGGATGACCAAGCCTTGTGACTAAAACTTGCCTGTAGATACACACTGTGCTCCTTTTAGGTGGATCTGTTTTAGTATTACTGGATACCAATAATGCAGAAGAATCTCTCCCCAGCCCTCAAGATTTTAGCATTGACTGCTGTTTGAAATGTAACTGCTGAGTATAACACTGGTGTTGGTTTTTTCCAGGTCTATAAAGGTGAATTTCAGCTTCCTGATTTTCTTAAAGAAGTGCCACAGGTACAGTACTGGATTAGTTTCCTTTTTGTGGGTGTAGTGGCAAGTTAGTAGGCAGACAGTCTTTATAAATGACTTCTTCATAAATCTGATTTTCTGTTTGATTCTAAGAGGATAGGTGAGTAGAGAGTACAAGAGAATAGCTTGTCCATGAGACTGAATCTCCAGTGCTCTTTCACTCAGCAGTCCCAAGCCTCTTTTGAGTGTGTTTGTAACTCCAGTGTCAAGTCTGGTGCTTATAAACCTGAGCTGACTGAATATTGCTGTGAAATTCAAGGGAAGTTTGACTCTGTTTTATGTAAGCCAAACTGCAAAGTTTGTTAGATGTAGAGAAGCTTTATCTTGTGTTGCCTTGCATGGAAAGGTTTAAAGGAAGTAGGCTACAGAGAACAGAGATAAGTAATGGGAGGCCTTTCAAAAGGACTGCTACCATGTCAGAGAAAACAAACAGTTCAGCCATGGATAGTGATGGTGTCTTGATTTAATAATCAAGTGAGCTACTGAACTTCAGATTTTACTGAAAATTCATAATCTGGTACCCTTCAAATGCTGTCAGTTGTCATCAGCTACCAAAGGCAACTAACCTCTTCAGTAGTGGTTGGGAAAAGCAAAATCCCTATCCTGGAGCTCTCTTGAACTGCAGGATTTCTTGATACCTTCCCCTAGCTCTGTGGATGTGTGGGAGGCACACTTCCAACCGTGGGCCCCTTCCTCAGCTGGGTGTGATGGATGGGCTTGGGGCTGTATCCCCTTGCCCACCTATGGACGTAGGTGCTCAGTTTGGCAGATGACATCCATCCCTTGCTGCAGGGCAGCTCTTCAGTGTCTCCTGAAGGTCCCAGAGCAGACAAGATGGGCTTGTTCTACAGAGCTGCCTGTTGAGAGTGCTCAATTTCAGTAGCTTCTCTGTGTATGGTTTGGTTGGGTTTGTTTGTTTTTTCTCTCCAATGTTGTAGTGAAATAAATTCTCCCTCCCATAGCCTTGCAGATTGGAGATCTGCTAATCTAGCCATGAAAAGTCAGAGCAGATGATCTAGATAAGGAGCAAATAATTTAATTCACCTTAGTAGGAGAAATAACAAAAATACTTTCATTGTTTAAAGTGGAATATTTTATATGAAATAAATAGAACTTGTAGCAGTTGGGTTTGTTGTCTTGGACAAGAACTGCTCAATGAGGCTCATGAAAATATCAACTGTAGTCTGTATAATTGATGGTAAATGTCTAAATACCATCTGAAGTGTTCTGACAGGAAAAAAATTTGCTTAGATAGAAAAACCAGGAGGTGGCTCATCACTATTACTGTCTTGTGGTGTGTAAAGTTAAGTAGAGAAATGCTTAGGTTGGTTGGTTTGAATTCCTCCTGCATACATAGGAGTACAGTGCTGCAGAATACAGAGAAAAAGCCATTTTGGGGGGCACTGCCTCCAGAACTGTGGATATCTGCTTGCATAACTTTATATTTCTACTCAATTTCCTATCCTTAGTGATACATATGGTACAGAAGCTTATTTAGAATGTAAGTAGCCTATCAGAAGTCATGTCATTTACAATGTCATTGCTTTTAAAAAGAAAAAAACACGCAAAACTTCTGGGCACAAACTTGCTTGACTTTGGATCCCCAGTCTTAGGAAAGGACTCTGATTACAACTCTTGTTAGAGGAAGAGAATGAAGGATACACAGGAGCATGTACCACATGCAAGCAAAGTGTGTTGACTTATTCCATTAATTCAAATGAAAAACAAACTGATTAAAAAGGAAAATTGGTTTCTTTTGTTCCAGCCAAAGAAGACAGTAGAAAGGAAGTCTCGTGGCAAGATAAAATGAACATGGATCAGTAAAGTCAAATAGCTGTAGTGTCTGTTTCATGTTTGCAGAATATAACTTTTTGCTGTGGACACCACTCTTTCTGATAATTCTGTGTGAGCTCTGGTGTGGGCTTTGCTCGTTTACTGGATGTTTGCCTGCTCTCACCTTTCCAACAGTCAGTGCTCATGCTTTGCAAGTTGTGCTCAGCTCCTAGAAACCCATTCAGAACTGGCACCACGCAGCTAAGTGTGCTGTTGCTCACAGCCTTGTTCACTCTCAACTGCTGACCAACACGTCTGTGCAGCTTAAAGGCGAGACACCGCTCAAATGTGTGCTGCTTAAAAGTTGTTGTCAGCAAACTGTGTTGGGAAAGCGTGCTGTAGTGATTCCTGATGCTTTTCAAATGCAATTGTTGGGGTTGTTTCAAGGTTATCTCCAGCCTTACAGGTAAAGCTGCAGTTTATATGGCTGCCAGCATAGGTTGTGTCAGAACAGGAGGAGATAAAATCCTGCTGATAAGGATTTCTGGAAAATGTGGGAAGATGAGCACGCTTTGCATAGAGTGTGCTAGCAAAATAAATGGTCATTGATCTGCCTTTGGTATATGGTAGTTAAATTACCCTGTTTCTATACTCCAGTTATCTTGTGGTACATCACAAGAACTTGCTCCACTATCACTAGGAGCTGTCCCCTTTCAAACTGTAGAATAGGGAGGTTTCACAATGAAAATTTCAGGAGGAGGATTTATTCAGTTAGCTTAACAGTTAGTTAACTCAGGGCAGACTTCCCCAAAGTAGAGAGAGATCATCTGAAAACCAAAACCAAGCTTTGTAAAATAGTATGAGAATATTGCTTAACCAGTCAAAACCAGCCCTGATGCTGATAGTGTTCTCCTCTAGTATTGCACTAAAGAGAAAGGTAACATGTAACCAGTTAGATGTTTTTGAGAGCAAACATTGCTGCTGATAATGATCTCTTCTAATATCCAACAGCTAATTTCATTTTCATTATCTCCTTGACAGACTGAACCCATGGAATAGAAGATACAGAGGCTGTTTCTTGCACAGAAGGTAATGAGTGTGCAGTCCTGCTCAGCTGCTGCTCTTGGTTCAGTTAAGGTGACTTGTTTTACAAAAAAACCCTTGGGTAACTACATGTAAAATATTGGGTAAAAAAAAAATCAGAATAAAGATAGGGATCTTGATTTGTAATCTATAAAAATCCCGTTGGGGTAAGTCAGTCCTAGCGGTGAGAGCTGCAAAAGTGGAGCTTTCATGTGGGTTAAGAATCACCGTGCAGTTTTACGTCGTGATTTGCAGTGTTACTGGATTGCCAGAGCTATTTCAGAGCTTGGTATGGAAAGGAGAACACAAACTCCACCACTGCTGCTCTGGGCATCCTACAGCAGTTTCTCTTTCATGTGTCTCTTTCAGTACCGTGGCAGACTTGGCACAGCAATGTCAGGTCCCTGTTTTAACAGCACAACAAAACTGAGAGGTCGTCTTTGTCTCATGTTTAAATCAGTTGCCCTTTCCAGATAGTGGGAACTGCTAAAGATGAGCTGCTTTGTACAGTTCACTTTCAGTATGTCCCACGGGCAGTATTTTCAGTAAGCTGCCTTTTAGCTGTTGAATTAACAACAGCAAGACTGGGCAGGGAACTCGGTGAAGTCCAGGCTAGTTAGCAAACCAACTGTGCAAAACTTACTGCATTAACCTGCCATTTTGACTTGTCAATCACGTTATCAGATGTTCTTCCTTGACAACAGAAGGTGGCACTTTAAATAGACCCAAAGCAACGTGCCACCCGGATATATCCAGCATCAATATTTATTATGTGGCCATAAATGGAGCCAAAAGCATCGTACCAATTAGAAATAATGGCTGTGAAAGTTTTCTAAGGATGAATTGCAGGCTTGCATTCTGAAATCGATAGCGAAACCCTAATCTTTCATGTAGTCAGTGCTAAAATGGCTAAAACATCTCCTCTTTTTGCCACTTAGCTCTTTCTGAAAGCTGTTGTTTAAAACTACAGTCTGTCAGCTGGCTAAAGCTGCTCTCCAGTTTTGGAGAAACCAGGTTCTTGGAGTCCCAGCAGCGACTGCCACTGGTGCCTTGTGACAGAGCATGTAAAGCAGCCCCCTCTTGTTTGAATGCCAGTGGCAATTCGGGTGCAGGTTTTTCCCATTGAAATATGCTCCCAGAAGTAACTCCAGTGATGACTGATGGAAAAGGCAGCAGCATTCCCCAGAGAAGTTCTTAGTGGCTGTGGTTAGTTTTGACAGGGGCTCCTCACTTCCCAAGGTAACAGTGGTTCCTTTTAATCAGGCATTATTTGTAACCAGAAAGGGTAAAATCCAAATATCACGCTGAAATCTCAAACATAACTTGATTTTTCTTTTTTCCTTTAGAAAAAGACTGCCTTTTCAGTGGAAATGATCTTTCCTGGACTGTCCCCCTGAGATCAGTGAGGTTACTGCTCATCGCCTGCTTTTTTTTTTTTTTCCCAGAATTTTCTCCCCCATTTCTTTCATACAGTTTTTGTTCAGAATGTTGCTGTTGTGAGCGCATGTAAACCTGTTTGAAAACAAAAATCACTGGTGATAACGTAGAACTGTATTACATACGCACAAGGATTTTTTTGAGGTTTTAAAAAATACAAAGCAATGCCTGTCTCCAGAATTGCTCTTCTGTCTTAATTGCAAAATTCCATCTTCAGAGGTTGGTTGGTTTTGTTTTTTATTTCTGGTGTTTTGTTTTGGATTTTTTTTTCCCTGTAGCCATTTGGTTTTAAATGTATGAAGCTTTCAAAAGAGTGGTCTGTGCTTGTCCTAGAAGATTTTTTTCTGGTGGAACAGTTTTGTTTCATTCACATGTGGACATTGTTAAATATCTTTTATTTAAAAAAGTTGATAAATTACATGTACAATTACAATTCAATGATCTTTTGTATTTTATTTTTCAAAATAAATGCTTTAAATGTGATTTTTTAAAAGTTATTTTTCTTATTAATGTGCTTGCTTCAGAGTTAAGGTTTTAAATAATTCAAGGTATTGATGGATGGAAGGTATGGAACGTATGAGCTAATGTCCTGCGTTTGGGTCTCTGAGGTTTACAGTTGAATGCATTTTGTTTGATTTTAATAGCCAGGTGATGAGGAAAAAGTAAAATAGTGTGTCCTACTGAGAGGTGTAAAAAGAATAACATGAGATTTGTTTACTGCAGGAGGAAATAGGAAATTGTTAGCCTGTTGAATCTGTTCCTCAAAAGCAGTTGTGTTCAGAAAGGTGCTGCAGATGTGGAACCACTTCTTAAACCCCCCCAGGGAAACTTGCATCCTGCAGCGGTGAGCACCTGCCAGTCAGCGTGGAACACCATCACCCAAGTAAGGGTTGGGGTTTTTGTGGGGGGGAGTGATGGTTTGTGTTCTATTTTCTGCTCCCCTCAGGGGTTCTTGGCACACTAAAGGGGTCTCCACCGATCTGAGTTTTTTCCAAAATGCTTGTTTCCTATTGAATGGTGGGACACGCTGATCTTCAAGGTCTCTTCCAACCCCAACGCTTCTGTGTTTCTATAAATTTTTCCTCTCGGGTTGAAACAGTTTTGGTTTTCCTCTGTTTCTGTTACCGCAACTCCCGTTTGCGATCGCTAACGTGTGCTTGTAAAGCCAGCAGCTCGATGAAATAACGGACAGCTCGGGCCAGAGTCGCCAAACCCTTCCCGAGCACGGCCGGCTTTGCAAAAGTAAACCCGGAGCATCCCCTGGTGCCACCGAGGGGAACTGCGGCCCCTCGCTTTCTCCCGGGAACACGCCGCCAGCCGCCGCTGTCACCCCGGGCCCCTCCTGCTGCCGCCGGAGCGGGAGGCGGCACCGGCACAAGCGTTTCCCTGACGGAGGGGTGATGAAGGGATGAGTTACGGGATGAGCAGAAACGAGGAGAGAAAGCCCAAACAAACCCAAGCCGTNCGGAGCTGCTGCCCTGCCTGGGGCCGCCGCCTGAAGGGCCCGGTGGCGGCAAAACCTCGGGTTGGGCCGGTCCCTCCAGGGGAGGT
>VWZY01012427.1:46763-60271 GCA_013399075.1 Chloroceryle aenea
AATAGCTTGTCAACATTACTCAGAATTTCCGTCCGTGTTTGGACTTGACAAATATAAATAAAGGTTTCTTCTGGTACAAAAGCATCTTCCACTGGGATGTTAAGGTTTAAGGCTGCTGTAAACCTGATGTAAACACAGAATCACTGGGGGTTTTAAATGTTGTCAGTTTAGGGATTTTTTTTCAGTGCCTTTGGTCTTTTTTCAGTCTTTTCAGTGTAATAGTGTAGTGTAAAGGGACAAGTAAAGTAGCAACTGTGTGTGCAAGTCCCAGGGTTGGCCTGAGATTTCCGATCTTTTGTGTCTGTAAAGGTGGGGAGGATTTTTTTGTTTTGCTTTATATTTCCCTGAGGGAGCCAAGAGGGGGTATTCACACTTTTAATGAATATCTGGTATTAAAGCTGAGTGATTACTGCTGTTTCAGAATTCCAACTAAAATTAAAACAGTCATTGATTACCCCCAGAAACCAAGCAAAGTATCCAAATTGTTAACCCTCCAACCTCACTCTTGTGGTGACAGGCCAGGAAAGAAGCATTTATGTCTTCTAAAAGTGATAACCTTTCTTTCCTGAACACGCCTGCAAAAGGACAGGGGCTCATTTCTGATGATGTGCTTGCTTTTGCAGTTCCCAGAAGTGGTTCCACTGAACGTAGGAGGTATGCATTTTACAACAAGACTGTCAACGCTGAGACGTTATGAGGACACGATGCTGGCAGCTATGTTCAGTGGAAGACACTATATTCCAACAGATGCTGAAGGCAGATACTTTATTGATAGAGATGGAACCTACTTTGGGTATGTACAGTGTCCTCAGGAGTTTACTTAAAAGTTGTTAGTGAAGGAAATTAATTTTAATGAACAATAAACTCTTAACTCCCCCCCTCATTCAATCATATTTGTGTAGTAGGTAAATGCAGCTCACTGGCATCCACGCCTTCAAAGCATCTCAGGAAGAATCTATTGCATCTTAAAACCTACTTGTTTTATTCTGAAGGGCTTCTGGTTTAAATTGGGGAAAGAAAAACAAGTGATGTTTTGAATCTGTGCATTGTCTTGTCTAGAGTATCTCCTCAAAAGGTATCAAGCTGGTTTTATGTTTTAAAAAAGTATGTAGTTGACATTGCTCTTTATAGGAAGCTTTTTTGTACAGCACTGATTTTTATTTGATATTCTAGTATTTTATAAAAGGGAATGGAAGGAATGCATCTGGGTTCCTTAAAGAGTGGAAAGTTTGATGTTTTCAGTGTTTAACAGGATATAACAGATTTTACTTTATTATTTTTGCTGGTAGTGGCATATCCCTTCACCTTCAGGATTCCTTCTCACATGTTTAGCTTTTGTTTTATTTTTAGTTAAACTACTCATGGTGCTGCTGATAGTCTGTGTGAACTGGTATGAGATTGCTAGCAAAGGTAAACAGTGGTCACGGGTCAACGTTCACGGCTTAAGGTCTTTGCCCAAAGCACACTTTGGAATTTAACTTATTTCTTGTTTCTCCTTTGTAGACATTTACTTAATCTTCTCCACCAGAGAAGGACTGAATTATTTTCAAATCAGATTTGGATTGTACCATAATCTGAAACAGAAAGAGATGAAAAACACTGTATTTATCAGGAAATAATTGTTTCTTTACATCTGGCAATTTGGAAGTGCCTGCCACTTTGCTGGAAAATCAATTGATTTATGATGTTATCAGTCTGAATTCAAAATGTAGCTGGAACAGAGAGCCAAGTTATCACGAGCTGTATTTGTTGACTTTGGGATGAAGATAGCAGCAATGCTTGTTTTATTTGATATGGTCAGTAATAGTTTTGCTGGTTAATGCTTTAAAGTGATTTCTGTCTCTGTTAAAAATCTCGTGGCTTAACAGTGTGTTAGAACAAACCAAAATGTTCTATTATTATTATTACATATAATACAAGTGTACATGGCCCTGATCCTGTGAAGAGAACCCCTCCTCTGCAAACACCCCATCCCTTCGTGATTCTGCGTGGGGTAAAATGTCCACGTGTGTCGTTCTGCAGGAAAATGGAAAGATTCTTTAGCCACAGATCTCAGAAATGCAGCAGCTATGAGCTCTTTCCCGTGAAATTCTGCGTCCTCTTCTGAGTTGCAGTCTTGTTTAAAATATGATGGGGTGGGTTTTTTTTTGAGTGAACTTTTACATTAACAGAGGCAAAATGGGAAATGATGACTTGGAAAGCTGAACATTGCAACTGCTTTAAAAACGTGCCTTGGAAATATGACTCCCACTTCTTTCAGTTAAAGTCTGAAAGTGTAAGGATTTCTGTCTTTATAGAAGCAGCAGTGAATATCCAGCATTTCCTCTCCTTTCCCACCTGCAACAGTTCTGGCAGAAATGTGTTAATGATATTTTTGTCCTTTTTTTTTANGGCTGCCTACCCAGCAGACCTGCTGACGAGAGCCAGAGGGATGGTGGTAGTTACGGGGCAGAACAAAGTGAGTGGAAACCCGGATGATGCCATGTCGAGCTCGGATGCAGAGGATGATTTCCAAGAGCCAGCCACTCCTACTGCAACCCAGGCAGGACAAGCGCTACCTCTGCTGCCTCAGCAGGTAAGAGCTCTCCGGTGCTCTTCATCTTGTCAGGTGCAGCCGTTGCAGCACGTACGCTCAGGTGCTGAGGAATTCGGGATGTCTGTGTGGCAGTGGTTGTGGATGTCCTGTGTACCCGCCATCAGTAGCTAAACGGTTGAATAAAACTGAGTCTCTTGAATTTTACTTGAATAGCTTGTCAACATTACTCAGAATTTCCGTCCGTGTTTGGACTTGACAAATATAAATAAAGGTTTCTTCTGGTACAAAAGCATCTTCCACTGGGATGTTAAGGTTTAAGGCTGCTGTAAACCTGATGTAAACACAGAATCACTGGGGGTTTTAAATGTTGTCAGTTTAGGGATTTTTTTTCAGTGCCTTTGGTCTTTTTTCAGTCTTTTCAGTGTAATAGTGTAGTGTAAAGGGACAAGTAAAGTAGCAACTGTGTGTGCAAGTCCCAGGGTTGGCCTGAGATTTCCGATCTTTTGTGTCTGTAAAGGTGGGGAGGATTTTTTTGTTTTGCTTTATATTTCCCTGAGGGAGCCAAGAGGGGGTATTCACACTTTTAATGAATATCTGGTATTAAAGCTGAGTGATTACTGCTGTTTCAGAATTCCAACTAAAATTAAAACAGTCATTGATTACCCCCAGAAACCAAGCAAAGTATCCAAATTGTTAACCCTCCAACCTCACTCTTGTGGTGACAGGCCAGGAAAGAAGCATTTATGTCTTCTAAAAGTGATAACCTTTCTTTCCTGAACACGCCTGCAAAAGGACAGGGGCTCATTTCTGATGATGTGCTTGCTTTTGCAGTTCCCAGAAGTGGTTCCACTGAACGTAGGAGGTATGCATTTTACAACAAGACTGTCAACGCTGAGACGTTATGAGGACACGATGCTGGCAGCTATGTTCAGTGGAAGACACTATATTCCAACAGATGCTGAAGGCAGATACTTTATTGATAGAGATGGAACCTACTTTGGGTATGTACAGTGTCCTCAGGAGTTTACTTAAAAGTTGTTAGTGAAGGAAATTAATTTTAATGAACAATAAACTCTTAACTCCCCCCCTCATTCAATCATATTTGTGTAGTAGGTAAATGCAGCTCACTGGCATCCACGCCTTCAAAGCATCTCAGGAAGAATCTATTGCATCTTAAAACCTACTTGTTTTATTCTGAAGGGCTTCTGGTTTAAATTGGGGAAAGAAAAACAAGTGATGTTTTGAATCTGTGCATTGTCTTGTCTAGAGTATCTCCTCAAAAGGTATCAAGCTGGTTTTATGTTTTAAAAAAGTGTGTAGTTGACATTGTTCTTTATAGGAAGCTTTTTTGTACAGCACTGATTTTTATTTGATATTCTAGTATTTATGATAAAAAGGGAGTGGAAGGAATGCATCTGGGTTCCTTAAAGAGTGGAAAGTTTGATGTTTTCAGTGTTTAACAGGATATAACAGATTTTACTTTATTATTTTTGCTGGTAGTGGCATATCCCTTCACCTTCAGGATTCCTTCTCACATGTTTAGCTTTTGTTTTATTTTTAGTTAAACTACTCATGGTGCTGCTGATAGTCTGTGTGAACTGGTATGAGATTGCTAGCAAAGGTAAACAGTGGTCACGGGTCAACGTTCAGGGCTTAAGGTCTTTGCCCAAAGCACACTTTGGAATTTAACTTATTTCTTGTTTCTCCTTTGTAGACATTTACTTAATCTTCTCCACCAGAGAAGGACTGAATTATTTTCAAATCAGATTTGGATTGTACCATAATCTGAAACAGAAACAGATGAAAACACTGTACTTATCAGGAAATAATTGTTTCTTTACATCTGGCAATTTGGAAGTGCCTGCCACTTTGCTGGAAAATCAATTGATTTATGATGTTATCAGTCTGAATTCAAAATGTAGCTGGAACAGAGAGCCAAGTTATCACGAGCTGTATTTGTTGACTTTGGGATGAAGATAGCAGCAATGCTTGTTTTATTTGATATGGTCAGTAATAGTTTTGCTGGTTAATGCTTTAAAGTGATTTCTGTCTCTGTTAAAAATCTCGTGGCTTAACAGTGTGTTAGAACAAACCAAAATGTTCTATTATTATTATTACATATAATACAAGTGTACATGGCCCTGATCCTGTGAAGAGAACCCCTCCTCTGCAAACACCCCATCCCTTCGTGATTCTGCGTGGGGTAAAATGTCCACGTGTGTCATTCTGCAGGAAAATGGGAAAGATTCTTTAGCCACAGATCTCAGTTTGAAATGCAGCAGCTATGAGCTCTTTCCCGTGAAATTCTGCGTCCTCTTCTGAGTTGCAGTCTTGTTTAAAATATGATGGGGTGGGTTTTTTTTTGAGTGAACTTTTACATTAACAGAGGCAAAATGGGAAATGATGACTTGGAAAGCTGAACATTGCAACTGCTTTAAAAACGTGCCTTGGAAATATGACTCCCACTTCTTTCAGTTAAAGTCTGAAAGTGTAAGGATTTCTGTCTTTATAGAAGCAGCAGTGAATATCCAGCATTTCCTCTCCTCTCCCACCTGCAACAGTTCTGGCAGAAATGTGTTAATGATTTTTTTGTCCTTTTTTTTTTAGAGACATACTTAACTTTCTGCGATCTGGTGACCTGCCACCGAGAGACCGAGTGAGGTCAGTGTACAAGGAAGCTCAGTATTATTCCATAGGACCATTGCTAGACAATCTAGAGGATATCCAGCCTCTTAAAGGAGAAAAAGTTAGACAAGCTTTCCTGGGCCTAATGCCATATTACAAAGGTAAATAAACAAAGTAGCAATGATGGTTTCTTCTAGCGTGGTTCAAGTCGTATGTGTGCTGCTTTCACCTTTCAAACTAATTCCATTGTACAGGAGAAGTTTCTTAGGTACTTTTCATGCTCATTAGATCTTTGAGGTCTCCCCATCAGATTTGTTCCCTATTCAGCCAAAGATGTGGATTTTCATCCTGTCTTAGAAGAGAGCAAGATCCAGGCCATGGCATGCAAGGCTTGTTATTAAATGAGAAGTTTTCTCTGCCTCTGCCTTTGTTCCATTAGGACCTGCAATTGAATAAATTTTGGGCATAAAGCCACCAAGCTCCCAAGATAAATGGGACTGGTTTGATGACTGTCTCTAGCTGTGTGCAACTTGCCATAGCTGCTGGTACTGAGATGACTTGCTAAACACTGAAGTAAGATGTTTCATGTGAAATCATTGCCTTTGTTTCCTTTTTTAGATCATTTGGAACGGATAATTGAAATAGCAAAGCTTAGAGCTATGCAAAGAAAGGCAAGATTTGCAAAGTTGAAGGTGTGTGTCTTCAAAGAAGAGATGCCCATCACTCCCTATGAGTGCCCACATTTCAACTCATTACGTTTTGAAAGGAGCGAAAGTGAGACCAAGCTGTTTGAACATCACTGCGAAGTCGACGTGTCTTTTGGCCCCTGGGAGGCTGTGGCTGATGTCTACGACCTTCTGCACTGCATTGTGACAGACCTGTCTGACCGAGGGATCACTGTGGATCACCAGTGCATCGGGGTGTGCGACAAACACCTCATCAATCACTATTACTGCAAGCGGCCTATCTATGAATTCAAGATTACTTGGTGGTGAGTTATGTTGCCCAGAATGGTGCAGGCAATAACAGGACTTCGAGACAACAATTGCTTTGAATATTTTTGCAACGTGTCTCTGGAAAAGCATTGCTGCTAACCCAGATTGGAATCAGGCTGCTGGAACCTTGGCTAATGCTGCTCAGCGCGAGGGAACGTGGTGCAGAGGTTGAAAGACCTCTGAAATCTTGAGAAACCAGCCTGGAACAAGACTGTTGGCTCAGGTACCTTTACGAGGCACAAAACAGAATCACCTCATGGAAGTTAGGAAGAGGAGCATCTAACATCTTTTGAAAGGTGCCACCCACCACGTGGCTTTAGTGGCGTGGTCTGCAGAAGGGATATTGCAGATCTCACCTGAATCCAGCAGGGTGCTAACAATGCTGGCATAACCTGGTTGAGTTTTACCCACTTAGAAATGGTTTAGTCACTACTTAACCTCACCACTTCATAAAATTGAGTAACACCCAGCACAGAGATTGTGGAAATGTAATTTTGATGTAATAGATAATTTATAAAAAAAATAGTATTCCCTGTATATTATTAATTGTTGTCACAATTAAGGTGTTTTTTTAAATTAGGAATTTGCATTGTAAATTATAATATATTTAAATTAATTCCATTGTTATAAAAAAGGAATAGCAGATTTGGAATATATTCCTTAATGCTTTTAGGAATAATAACTGTTCATGGAAGACTTGTGCCTGTTTTTAGCCTTAGAGATTCTAAATGTTTACAGTATCTACAAAAAAAAAAAGCTCTATAGAATCAGGTCATTTACAAGGCTTTTGGTAAATGAGAAAACCCTGTGTACATTCCTATTAGCAGAGGTAGGAGGAATAATTAATGTCTATTATTTTATTACTGACTCTTTTTCCATTCTGTGATATTAAAACTTTGTTGTAGAGTTAATCAAATTAAGATATTAGACAAGTGGTTCCTTCACCTCACCTTCAGATGATTAAGTCTTATTCTTAACATTCTTGTTGACCCTTCTTGGTGTAAATTGGGGAAAAAAAGCCAACCTTCATATTCAAAAAGTTATCCAATTATAAACCAGTGTATCTGTGTAGTGAATTTCTTTCCCTGCTGAGAGGCAGCCACTGCAGATTCGGATTCTTTAGGAAATGATTTGTTTCACTGCTGACAACAGTAACCACATCCCCCAGTTAAATGACTTTATCTCAGAAGCTGAAAGGTGGATCTGAACATCTTGTGAGGCACAGGAAACTCGAGGGTTTTCTAAAAGCCCCCACTTGAAGTGGCCCAAAAAGAGAGAGGGAAGGTAAATGTTTGCATTCCATTGGATTAATTAATCCAAGAATATTGCTTAGTTAAACTTCTGACCAAAACACTTCAAGGTGTTAACTGTGGTGAGCAAAATTCTCAGCTGAGGTAATTTTTAGAATAATTTAAAGAGCCTTGTGATCAAATTGTCATGGAAAAGAAACAAACTGTTTGCGTTCTCACCCTTTTATGTATTGCACTTAGGAATTTGTAGTAAATTGTCTCTGTGAGGTGGGGACACGTAGCTCTAATGGTCTCTTCTCAGATGTTTACTTACAGAGGATCATTGTCAAGTGCTGAATTTCAAGTCCAGAGCTTAAATTTGGCAGTGGAGGGAAGGAGGAAATGCTGTGCATGTGGATCTTTCTTTAAATTGTTTTCTTAAACATTGGCCTTTGTGTTACAAGTTGTGGTACTTGGTTTTGACAACCCGAAATTCAAAGTCAAACTGAGACTAGTAAAGCTTCCCTAAAACAAGAGGAAGCTTGCACAGTGTCTTTGCTGCTCTGCTGGCTTAACCTTTTTTTTTTTTCCAGAGATTCTTAAACTGCAAACCACATCTTGTAATAAAATGATGGAAGATCTTAAAGCTGAGGCTTGCAAAGTTTTGGCTGCTTGTACACTTCAGATGTTTAAGTTCAGGATTTTCAGCACCAGTTTATTCAGAGACTGCAATGAGGGTTGCAGTTTTAGGAGGTTATTGGGTGTATTTTGCCACTTCCTGTGCACGTATTTCCATGGGCCATGCCTCTGGTTTGGATTTCAGCACTACTTGCAGAAATGGAATGAAGTCTGATGTAACAGATGTTAAAAAACAAAACCCAAACCAGTATGTTTTATGGTTTGGCTTTGTCACTTTTATTCTAGATGAACTATGATGGCAAATTCCTGTTTCAGTCATGTTTGCTATTTCTTAATATTCCTGCACTGATACTTTATAACTTTTTCCTGTTGAAAATAAGTAGGAAGCCTATGTAACGAAAAAGATGCAACCAATACAGACCAAGATTTTCACTGTCTTCAATTGAAACTTTAATTCTTCAGATCCTCCAGCAGACAGCAAACATTAAGTGCAATATTGAAGAGGAAAACAGGGATTTGAGCCACCATGCTTGTGTTAAACACAAACACTGTGTTGTGATGTGTGCAAGTTAACACTGTTGTCATTGACTACCCTTGTTCCAAGCAGTCTTTGTTTACAATGGTTTAGGTGATGTTGCCTCATTTGTGTTCATTTTTGCCAGACACAGAAGAGTTGTGCAGGCAGATGGCAGGGGAGTGTGGTCTAATAACTGGTTTATATCACTTTATTGACTTCTCTTTTCTTGGTGTAGAGTGTAACTTTTGAAATGCTGCGTTTGCCACAAAAATGTGAGTAGCTGATCTACTAAATCCCTGGTTTAAGATGATTGATGTTTTTGTATAACAGGATTGCTTTATAACTGTCTGATTAAACAAACCACCCGTGTCCTGCTGCCTTGCTTTTCTTTAGGAGTTTGTTTATATCTGGCTAGGCCACAGATTTGCTAGAACCTATTTCTCGTGTGCTTCTCCTGTTTCACTTTTTTGCCCCTTCATCATCTAAATCTCTCCTTTGCCACCCCCACGCTCTCCAAGAGCCCGTGTTTCTGAGCTGGCACCACGGGCACATTGGCTGAGCTGTAAAGAGCCTCGTGTCAGCAATAGAATGTTGCTGGGAATATTGTGTTTGCAGATCATTCTATTTAGCTCCTTCAGTTTGAAGGAAAGACATGTTTTATTTTGTGTTCAGGCAGGATGAATGTCATTTTGGGTTCCAGAATGATATAGAGAAATGTATGTGTTAGAATCAACTCTTTTTTTCTCTCTAAATAAGTAGTCACAATGCTTCCAAAGCACAGATTGCATCTCTGGGTTGCAGTAGTTACTCTGGTTTTTATGAATACTGGGGGTGCTGGTGGGATAGTTGAGGGATAGTTATTTGAACAATAAAACTGCTAGTTGGTTTTTTATTTAGGTTGCTGTGTGTCTGAACAAAGCCAGGACTAATCTTTTTAACATCCCCTCTCTATATGCATTGTTTTTACAGGGAGCAAAGGGAGGTTTTATTATCAGGTCTCACAAGTGACTTGGCCAATTTCACAGCAGATTAAATGTTTCTGCATCTTTATAAAGCACTTTGGGTATTATAAAGCACTCAGATATTTATGTGCAGCATCCACTTAATGACTGTGGATGGCAAGCAGTTAAAGAAAATTGAAAATAACAGAACTTTTCACCTTGGTGTGGGCTTCTTGACTGAAGGACCCCAGTATTGTGTAGTAAACTAAAATACTCACTGCTGAACTTCCATCCTCCTTGGAGGGAAGTGGAGCTGTTGGTATCTCTGACCTAGGAAGCCTCTGCACCATTAGCAGATTCTCTTTCGTCCTCATGGTGCGTGTTTTCCACTGAGACTGCTGGATTTTCCTTTTTGGTTAAAATCAGCTTTAAAAAAACCCAACCACCTGTAACCAGGGATCAGTTTCTGTACTGATGAGGGTGTGGGTTCTTTGGGGGGTTTCAGGTCTTAGTTATCTGAATAGCAAAAGCAGTCCTTGAAGGCAAAAGGCAAAGGTTTCGGTCATGTGAGAAATGCAGTGATGCAGAGAAGCACATTTTCTGGCCTCTGCTGAAGTGACTGTTAACATTCCAGCAAACTCTGAAGGATGTTGATGTTTTAAACTGCTGCCAGCCATACCTTTGTTAAACCCTGATCTGCTTCGAGCCCGTTGTTCCAATGCATGTTTTGTTGAAAGGCAGAGGTGGGCCAGTCCTTTCCTTCACGGTTCTCCATAGATCTGTGTTTTCCAGCTGAGGAAGGTTGCTGATCCCTGCCCCGAGAACTGAATGCAGCCTGTTTCCAGTGTATCCTGTGCATTGAGCACAGGCTGCTCTTACAAATAAGAAACTGGGAGGGAATTCATCCTGCAGCGTGTTTCCCCAGGGACAATCCTCACTAGCTCGGAAAGAAGCCTTGGGTGTGAGCTCCTGATCTACATTCCCCCACAGCTCCACTTGTCAGATGAAGTGTTGGAGGTGTAAGGAGATGAGGTCTCTAGCTTGAAGATTCCCAGGGAGATAATGACTCTGGCTGGATTCCCTCTTGCTCCTCACCCCTTTCTCTGACCTCTAAGATGCACAACTGTTACCTGCAGGAAATGTTTTACTCCTCTCTGCCTCGCCCTCGAATGTTTGCAAGGTGAATACTTCTCTGCTTTAAACTTGAGGGATTATTTGAATATTGCAGTGTGGTGGTTGCTTGTTGCTGAAGAACCAGTGAAAAATCTTACTGACAAAAATGCCTAAATAAGTGAATTAAAAAATTATATATTTATAGCATAATCACTTTAATTTCACTCCTCTGCTTCATTTCCTTCTAAAAACTGTTATGAAATGTAAACTATTACTTCTTCTAAGGGCTGTTCCATAGGACATGCAGGCTAAATTCCTGTGTTTCAGGGTTTGAGAGCCTTCTTACTGCTTGCTGAGAGCTGAAAGATAAGTTGTGATTTCTCATCTCTGCTTTTTTTCTTAATTAATTCCTGGTGTAATGAAAGGCTCGTGATTTTCTAGCCTCATTTGGCATTTCAACCCTTGGGAACCTTCCTTCCCAACTTTATACTCTCTACATGTTCTTGTTTATAGATTACCCTGCAACATGGTGAGGAACATGAAGTGTCAGAGCTGATTGCTTGCACTGCAGAGAGTTCTTTTTGTTTGATTTCCACTCTGGTGCTGTGTGAGGCAGAGGAACATTCATCTCCCTTGATGTGAGGTCAGGCAGCAGATCCAGTCTGTCGGGGAGCCCAGCTCACTGGCCGTGTTCACCCCTTTGCTGGGTAAGTTCATTGTGTCATCAGGGGTCGAGTGAAGTGGGTGGGAAAATCCAGTGGCTGTGGATTGCAGTGGGAAAGAGAGAAGGGTGAGGTGGCTGTGGGGTCACACTGCTTGAACTGCAGCATTGCTGTTTAGATGTCTGAGGACCTTCATGCTCCAGCTCATGCAGTGGATCTTTCTTCCCTACATGGCAAAGCAGAGTAATCGAGTTTGGGATGCAACTGCCTGACAGGTAAGAGAAGACATTGGAGCAAAGGCTGTAGAAAGATAATCTCTTAACTGATAAGTCTCTGGGACATGGTATTTCTTTCACTTTATTTCATAACTGCTTTACCATGGACAGTTTATAGACCCCACTGGCTTTAAGTTGTGATTGGTATTACTGAGCCCTGGAGTTGCACCGATCTCTTTGGTTATTTGTAGGTGACCAATGGTAAATGCTTCAGGTTGTTCACACACAGCACTGAGGGCTCAGGGCAGTTCTGAGTTTGGGGCTATAGAAACAATTTCATCTAACAAACTGAAAAAAAACCCTCCAGATTTTCATTATCTTTCTGCAAACGAGCTAGATTTCAGAGGAGAATTATGGTGTTATCCTTTAATTGGAAGTTGCTTTCCAGAAGAACAATTCTTAGTCATTTTACTTACACAAGTTTAGTAGAAGCTTACCTCCACTTTCACTGGGACTTTTCAGGTCAGGTAATATGTAGTCTGTTTTTTATTTAAAATACATAGACAATGTGGATATAAAGTTTGTGTTGTGCAATAAAACTGTATCATATTGAAAATGGCTGGAATCTGGCTAGCCTGGTCTGCAGCCCCTGCACTTCTCTTCTACATTGCCTGTGATTTGGGTTTGCTTTCCATGACTGCAAATGAAAATCAAGACACCAGTCTGTGTCCCAGGCTTCATTTAGAAGCACCAACCATGAGCTGGTTCATCGTCACTTCCTTCACAGATGGCACTGACACAGTGCCTGCTGCCTCCTTGGGGAGACGGGCTGGGATCAGACCAGTTCAGGTCTGCTTCCTTCCCTCCGTACCCACCCACTGATGGGAGACAGCCAGGAGAAGGTCTGGAGCTGTCCTTGCTTGTGTAACATTCAAAAGGAAAGTTAAGTTTCTAGATTTGCTTAGCCAGCTGTGTCCAGAAGCATTTTCCCCTTGTTTCTGAAGTAACTGAAATGACTTTTCCCTTGCCCTCCTCTTGTCTTCTACAGCAGTCCCTGTGTGTATAGCTGGATGTCTGTGTTAAGCTGGGGGAAGGGAAAAAAAAAAACCCGGCCACCAAAACCAGCACCCAACAGCACGGTGTAGATGAGAAGGGAAAGAGGAATAAGCCTTAAATTGCAGTAGCTATTTCTCTTGGTCTGCAGTCAGCATAAACACATGCTGCCGAGAAGTCATGTGAGCTGCCTGCTCTGCACACTGCCCGGGGTAGAGGGACAAACAAAAGCTGCTTGTGCTGGGAGGTGGTGTAGTGGGGAGCGAAGGGATGCTGCTGATCAGCGAGATGGAAGGGGCAAAAATTGAGACGGGGAAGAGAAACTGATACCCCGAAATCCTGGAAGTGTTCCTATTTCCAGCTTGTATGTACCGCAGAGTGTGTAACAGCCCCGCTGCTCCTGTGCTCTGCCAGGCTGGGGGCAGCTTTTCAGTCCAGCTGCTCCCAGCACAGCTCCTGGCAGCCCTGCATTTCCCAGGGCCCGGTGCTGTCCCGGACTGCCCAGCCTTGTCTGGGCCTGGTATGAACACCCTGGAATCCCCGACAGGGTTGGAAGAGACCTTTACGGTCATGCACTGCACTGAGCAGGGCGCTCAGAGCCCCGGCCAACCTCCCCTGCAATGGTGCCAGGGAGGGGGCAGCCACCACCTCTCTGGGCAGCCTGGCAGCCTCTCACCATCTTCAGTGTAAAAGATTCCTTTCTTCTGTCCCCTCAAACTCTCCCTCTTCATTTCAACCCCTCTCCCTTGTCCTGTCCCCACCGGCCCTGCTCAAAAGCCTGCCCCCCTCTTCCTGACCGTCCCCTTTAATCACTGAAAAGCTGCNAGCCTCTCACCATCTTCAGTGTAAAAGATTCCTTTCTTCTGTCCCCTCAAACTCTCCCTCTTCATTTCAACCCCTCTCCCTTGTCCTGTCCCCACCGGCCCTGCTCAAAAGCCTGCCCCCCTCTTCCTGACCGTCCCCTTTAATCACTGAAAAGCTGC
>VWZY01012427.1:60626-75350 GCA_013399075.1 Chloroceryle aenea
GAAGTGAACTTCAGAGTGTGTTTAACATCCTGAGCGGCGTGTTTGGGGTGGTTTCGTGCGGTTTTGTCCCGGTTTGAGCACCTTGCGTGGTGTCGAGGTGGTTGGTTCCCTTGCAGGAGGGAGTGGCTGTATTTTCAGGAGGGTGTGAGGTATCCAAAGGTGAGTGACACACTTGAAGTAACACAAAAGAAAAACTTCTCTTAAGAGATTGTTTCAGTGCTGCCTTAAATCCTGCTGGTCTGGGCTGTGGCAGAGTCACCGTCGCTTGTGTGGTGGGTGCTGGATGAACAGGGGCAGTGTTACAGTCAAAATTCAAACCATTTTTGGGGGACTGTGTGTGGCCCGGGTCTGGCCCAGTGCTGGGAATTAGTTGTGGAGCACACTTCAGGAAAAAGGGCGATGCTATGGAGGGTGTGATTTAAATCCATCCTCAACCTCACTTAGTGTACTTTTTTTTGTTGTTAGTTTGATCACCCTTAAACTGTTTTTGCAGCGCTGCATTACATCGATAGTTCCTTGTGCCAGGAGTCTCCCAGTCACAGAGGCTCCTCTGAGACCAGGGAGTGGAGGAGGACGAGGTGTTTTCCAGGAGCGGGGTGGGCTGCCCCCTGGATGCTGTTACACAAGAGTTTTGCAGTGGGGAGGATTAGAAAGAGAATTGTAACTCTGTGGAATGCTCTGCTCACAAAAAAAACCCTCAAACACCCCACAGTGTAAGGGGAGATTATGATACAAAGCCAATTATACCAATTTGTAAGACCACTTTACACCACAGACTGTGATTCTAAGCTTGAAGATCACCCCTGATTGTGGTATTTAATTTAATCCAGATCAGTCTTTCTCAGCTGCCTCCTCCTCCTGATCTTTGCTATATAATCCCCAATTATTCCTTTTTTTTTCCCTGGGCTACTCGTGACCCAAAACTAGACCTAAAAATCATTCTTGTGATGTCCTACTAAAATGCTGCTGGTTGCAAAGCCCATGAGATATTGGGAAGTTTTCCTCCGAGGCTGTGGCAATCTTGTTTTATTCTGGATCCAGGTGAATGCGGTTGGTGCGTTGGCAGAACCCCCAGAGCGCGTAGAAGCTGCTCGCTGCTCTTTGAGGAGATGATAGAACTTTTAGCTAATCCTCTTCCTATTCCCACTCGAATTCCCAGCGAAACAGTACAAAGCAGTTTGAGCTGTTTCTTGTGATCCCATTGAAAAGTGCAGTTATGAGTCACATGTAGATGGCGAGGCACTGGCTGTTGGTTCATCAACGCGCGCTACTCCCAGCCGAGCGGTCACGTCTGCGGGCAGGAGTTAAGGATTTGATGTGGACAAACCAAACTGTAGCTTAAGGTCTGTGCTGACACCGGAGGGGGAAAACACATCTTCCAGCTGAAGGGAATTGTGAGCTCAGCGGGCAGGGCGATGAAGCCTCGTGGCCGTTTGGCTTCAGAGGCTCGAAGCAGGGGCTGCAGTTTCCCCTGCCAAATGACAGTGCCGACCAGCGCGGCTCTCTCCGGGTGGCCGATCAGACTCTGGGCTCATCGGCACCGTTAACGACTGTCTCTTTTCTCAGGGTCGTTAATTAGCAACCCACACTGCTTGCACCAGGAAACAGCTGCTAAATTTGATTGCAGGAAAGGTGGACTGTGAAAACTCGGATGATCTGATCTGCCAAACTGGCTGCCCTGTTTCTTTCCTAATTCCTAAATTGTTTCTGGCTTTCCTATTTTCTGTTCATGAGCCTCTTAGATCATGTGGCCCCACCCTTTCCTTTAGAGGAAATTAACTCATGGTTAATTACCTTTCTGCTAATTATATGCTTGGATGTTTAGAGTTACATGTGAATCATGATTTCGACAGTTCCAGGGCTCTGAAGAATTTCGTGGCATTTGGGTCGTGGTTGCCCTGTGGAATAGGAGTGTGGGGTGTGCTGTCCAGGCCCTGCTGAAGGGGAACCAGACACTGCTGCTGCAGCAATGGGGTGTCTGGAGACTTCCACAGTTTCTCTTTTTTGTTTCTTCTTTAAAATCCCGTGCCTGGAGATGGCATTTAGTGACCAGGCAGTTGCAGTGAGTGCTACTTTATGAGAGACATGTGAACACTCTTTGGAGCCCTTTGGTATATTTTAATTAGAAGAATCAATGCAAGTTGTTCCCTAAGTGCTCTGAGGACTTAAACTCGGTGAGCCAAATAACATTTGCTTCAGTCTAGTGCAAGGACTCGGTGTAGGTTGTTGCTAAGAGTTGTGCTGAGTTCATTTTGAGAAGACTCTTGATTTCAGGAATTGGAGAAAGGTAAAGAGATAAGAGGAAAAAAAAAAAGCCAAACCAAAAGCAGGAGGAAGGATTTGGATGTCAGGAGACTTTTCATTCGTGGAACTGGGCTGCTGAGACATCAGAGGCAGTTTGATGCCATTGTGTCAGCCTGCCTGTTTCAGGGCTGTTAGGTGAAGTCTTTTCCTGTTTTTAGACAGATGGAATGAATTTACAGTTTTTTAGTGAAGCTCATTTACAGAACAGTCTTACAGAGCCACTGCTTTAATTTCCAAAGTCAGCATGCAGAGTTACTTAGAAACTGTTTTGCATGGCTTGTCATAATTATTGACTTGCAATTGTTCCTTAATAAGGGTACCCAGAGATTGATTAGAAGAGTCTCCTTTCTTCTCTGCTTCCATACGTGAGCTTTTTCAACTACCTCTTCCATCAAAGGTGACCTGAACAATCCAGGACTGATAAATAGTTGATGAAGAAGTTGCTCTCTTGTTGCCAGAGCAGTGATGCAATCAGCATTGACCATGAAGGTGTCACTTTGCCTGCTCAGTCCCTGGGCAGTAAGGTTACGGTTACATCTTAGAAAGGAAACCAGAAAAACAAGCTGGTGGTGTCTGAACTCAGGATAAATCTGTACTACTTCTATCCCTTGCTGCACACACAGTGCTTTTCCTGAAGCCAGAGCTGTGTCTGCACTCTTTGGAAACCCTAATGTGTTAAGAAAATTATCTTGGGCTTATCACTGAGAAGAATGTTACGTAAGTGTAGGCTCTTTGGTGTGCAGTTAAATCAGCCCTTGCTGACAGATCCTATTCTGATGAAAGGAACCTCCTTTTCTTACCACATAAAAGCTAAGAATGCACTTGCTCTTTACCAGGACTGTACCTGCTGTAATAAGTTTTCTGTGGGTTGTTCCAGCTATTTTTTCTTTTGGTCAGTGTGAAAACTGGATTGTAGCTTCTTGCTGCTGTTGAGAGCTGTGAGTCTGATACAACAGGGACAATGTTCTGGGGCAGTAATTGCTGCTACTTCAGTCCCCTCTCTGCTTTGGTTCTTTGTCTTCAATAAACTTGTAACAAAACACATTTTTCCTGGTTCTTAACTCTGTGTTTTCTCTAGTAAGTCTTCAGAGAGGTATTAAAGTGCATGACTCGGGGAAAGTGATGTTGCTTAGCCAGCAGTATTTTGTAGAGAAGTTGGGGTTTCTGGTTTTGGCTCAGCTGTCTGCTGCTCTGGCTGTGGTAACCAAAACCCCGTTCTGTTTGCACATATGCTTTCAGTTGCAACTTTGACAGAGCCACAGCAGAACTTTTGGGCAGGCAGCTGGTTTATCCTACCTAAAAAAAAAACCCTTTCATTTTCTGAAGTAAGAGCTGTGGTTTACTGGATATATTCTTGGAAGACAAACTTGACAGGAAAAATCTAGGGGTGTGTGCAAGGCACAAGAAATCACAGTTTTTAAAAAGTATTTGCTCCAAGTAAATGGATGCTTGAGATACTACTGAATAAAAAGAAAACAATAGAAAATTCTAGGTACAACAAGAGAAATGTGTTGAGAGGAAGATGTATTTGACAGGTTCATAAACATAGAATCATTTTGCTTGGAAGAGACCTTTCAGATCAAGTCCAACCATCCCAGCACTGCCAGGATGGTCACCACTAAACCATGTCCCTTGGCACCACATTTTCACTTGGAAACCCCTCCAGGGATCACTGGGACTCCACCACTGCCATGGGCAGCCTGGGCCAGGCTTGGACAGCCCTTTAGGGGGAGAAATTTTATAACCAACCTAGACTCCCCTGGTGCAATTTAAAGCCATTTCCTCTTGTCCTGTGGCTTGTTCCTTGGGAGTAAAAAATGAATTGCTTTAAAGCAAATAAAAAAAGCTCATTTTGAATTAATCCACAGTGTTGGTTTTTTCCACACGCTAGACATGGTAATAAAGCTAAAAATTCAAAGATGCTTCTGAAAAACTACAGAAGATGTGATCTGTCATTAGAGACCTTTGATGTGCAACCCTTCAAACAGATCTAACATCAAATCTGGATCATCTGCCTCATCCACCAACGGTGCCCGAGTATTCCTCTGCTTTTGACATCACTACAGCTTGCAAAAACATCTCAGCATCTAGAACAGTGTGGAGAGAGGTAGCCAGGGGCAGCTGGTGCCACAGCTGGGAGCTGGCTGTGCTGTCAGGCTGCCTGGACACCCTCTTGGGGCAGGCAGACAAGGAGCTCTTTGGTGTCCTCACAGCCCAGTCCTCTGTTAGCTGTGGTACAAAGTCGCCGACTGCCAGCAGTGGGACAGCTTCCACGTGTCCTGGATAAATCCACCCTGGCAGCAGCACGTGTTGGCAGGGATCCACCCAGGGACCACGCACAGGCTGTGTTGGGTGGAGTTGAAACGTCGCGAGCATAGCGAGGGGTTGCTTTTGTTCCAGTTTTCCCTTTTCAGAGGAATATGGGAAGGAAGAAGCTTTTGATTGCAAATAAGTAACAAGGGATTTTATAAATGAATAACTTAAGTCTAAGAGCTGGTTCTTGTTTCTAAAGCTTTCAAAAGGGTGCTGCAAATTAACAGAGCTATTAACTGACAATGAGGTCTAGGACTGGTACAGAAATGCTTAAAAGGAGATTCTGCATGGTTGTATTTGTGAGGAAATGTGTGAAGAGGTGTCATTTCTGCTCTCCCTGACAATACTCTTGGCAGAACTACTTCCAGCACTTCGTGAGCAAAGCAGTGGATGAGTGTATGTAAAATTGCAGGTGTTTGCCCCTGGGAGGGACACGTGGTGCTTCTTGAGGTTGTTGAGAAGTGTTTTAATTGGGATACAGGAGATGGCAAAAGGATGTTTGGTGCAGTGCAGCACTTCAAATTGTAATAGTTAATTTTATTTGTGATCTTCTGGTACTGTACTGATTACCTTCTCAATTAGACAATTTTTGTACTTTTATATGTAAGCTTGTTCCCTAGTTATTGTTTTCCAGACTTCTCAGCAGTATGAAAGGTGTTCAGAGTTGCCTACCTCTCCAACTCCAGGAAAAGCAACAAATTTTAGATGAAGTTACTTGGAAGTGAGTTTTGAACAGGTCACAAGTTCAGGGCATGGATGGAAACCAAAGATCTGACCATGCAAACCAAGTGGTGTGACTGTGCAAATCCTCTGAGGGGTGGGTCTTTGACTAAAGGATGACACACCTTCAGCTGCAGTGGGAGAAGAGCATTTTGGACACTCAGAAGTTCCAGCAGAACATTTTTAGGAATGCTGGATCATAAGTACACAAATTTAGTTGCAGAAAGTTGACTTGAGATGGACTTTTTCCATATTCAGTTTAATTAAACTTGTTGAGTAGTTCTGTTCCTTAAAATCTACATTCTGACCTGTAAAATTTGGCTATGGAACTTTTGTTTGTTTGTTTTTTAATGGCTGTATGTCTTTAAAGGAAGCAGAAGGGCTCTGCTTTTTCTTCCTGCTGATTCAGGGTGACCTTTTTCTGTCCCTGGATCTGAAAGTGATGTAACTGTGCTCAAAAATACTTGAAGAGGAGGAAACAAAACAACTTGCTTTCTAGTGGCTTGGCTTTGTAGCTGTTTACAAACCCTCCCAAAAGAATGCAAAAGAAGAGAATCTTGCTGTTAAGAGACCTGCTTTGCTTACCCCAGCGAAAGCTGCTGAACTTTGATGCTAAACAGAACCTTGGTTTTAGTTCTGATGTACACAGAGGGCTAGCAGGGTGCCAAAGGTAACTCCTCTAGTGTGTGGCTGCTCTGTGGATACAGAAAGCTAAGTCTGTGTGTCTGTATAGAGACAGTGAAAGTGCTCAACTGGTATAGAAACAGAACGTGCTGTTAAGCTTTCAGAACATCTTAATTCATCTTAGATAATATGCTGGAGGGAGGGAAGGCAGGGTCTTCAATGTGTGGGCAGTGCTGGTTTGACAGTCTGCTGTTCCTCTTAGAGGAAGGAGGGGTCCTAAGGGTGCCTTTGGGTCGGAGAGCAGGAAACACAATCACTACAGTGCTGGCTCAGCCTCTGCAAAGCACCTGGAGGGTGGCAGGGAGGAAAACAGCCTGGATCTGGAGGCCAAGACCTGCTTTCCAGTGCCTTGCTGTGATATTTTTAGTGTCTATGACAGTATTGCAATCCAAATGTCAACATTTTAATGTGCAGACCTTAAACTTGCTAGTGCAGGTATCCTGTGCTTCTTTTCTCCTGAAAGGAACCCAGCCTTTAGAATTAGAACAAAGATGATGAAATGTCCTTGGGAGCAAGCTGGCATGTGGGATGGTTTCTGTCAAGCAACAAAAGAAAGGGGAGGGCTGGATTGTTGGCTCTGCACAGTGCTGCTGGGTAGACATGAGAATAAAGCTTTTGGTTGCAGTCACTATCTATAAATCCTATAGAGCTTTGCTGTATAGATGTCCAGCTTCACTCGAGGTGAGTCCTGGAGGAGATGGTGATGCACCTCCTCCCTGCTGATGCTGAGGTCAGAGACCTGTGCCTTTCTCCACACATACAGGTAGGCAGCCAGGTGCTGGTGCTGCTGGTCTGCTTTCTGCTCCAGCTCTCTGGTGGTGTTGGCAGGTCAAAGCTGGCAAACATATGCTAATTGCAGTTGACTTTCAGGCCTGCATGGTTATATAACTGTGCCCTTCCTCCTGTGATCTTTATTTTGTTGCTGTGGAGCTAATAAATAATTAAGCAGGTGACTTCTTTCTAAAGACAAACCTTCAAAAGGGATTATTTCTAGCAGGCTGTTACTGTGTTTGCCTTTAACACTTTTCTCTTCAAACAGGAAGAAAATGAGCCTAAAATCTGAGCGCAGAGGAATTCACGTTGATCAGTCGGAGCTACTGTGCAAGAAGGGATGTGGTTACTATGGCAATCCTGCTTGGCAGGGATTTTGCTCCAAGTGCTGGAGAGAGGAATACCATAAGGCCAGGCAGAAACAGATTCAAGAGGACTGGGAGCTGGCAGAGCGGTAAAGAGTCTTCTGTTCCTTCATCTTTTACAGAAGGGTGACTTTGCTAGGTACTATTCCTGTCTCCTGTTGCCCAGTCCTGATTGCCCCAGCTCAATTTCATCAGAAGTTCTTGATTTTGACCTTTCCATCAGGAACTAAAATCTTCCTTTTGATGCAAAGATGAATATTTATAACATTCTGATTTAAAGGGTTTCAAAAGAAAGTCTGTGAAACAACAGATGTAAACACCTCCCCAGCCTCTCAACAAATACTGTGAGCTGATTTGCACACTGAAATCTGTAATTCTAACTAGCAGTGGGAAGGGTGAAAGTGACAATTTTGGTTCAAATAAATCTGCCTCTGGAGACCACAGTTATTGTCTTGAATATGTCCAGCCAAATGGTTTTACATTTCACCTGCTGATTAAAAAAATTGGTTTAGTCTTGTTTGTGGTCATTCTTTTGAACTGCAGGGTTAAACCCAAAAGCATCACAGCTTTAGCTTTGATAATTTAGGTAATTTTTCTAAGCATGTCTTTTCTGCAAAACAGTCTTAGTTTTCCTAGCTCTGCCTGAATGAGAAGATTAAGAGCTGCTATGACTGCTTTTTGTTGGATTTGGGTAGAAAGCAAAAGCACTGCCCACTGCCTGAGGAACTGCAAAGCCTCTTCTGTACTACAGTTTTCATGCAAGTTACATGAGATCCTCTCAGCATGAACAGTTTCAGCATGATGGGAATTCTTGAGCTAGAGCAGCAGCCAGCTGGGTGCAGTTTACTGGCAGTCGACTGGAGCTGGCCAAGATGTTTGTTCATATGACACAGATTCTCTACACAGGCTTTCCTGACTGTGTTAGTGGTGTGGGACAGAGCTCTAGGGGAAAGTACAACTGCCCAAGAGATGGTTTGCACTGAATTTGGAATCCTGGTGATTGGAATCCTTGATTTACCTGGTGATATGTTACCCAAGGTCACTGGTGGGGGGAAGACATTAAGTGCCCTGCTCACATCAGCCTGTCGGGAGAATGTGACATCTCTGGAATCTCTCTGAACTTCAGCTGGGCCCAAGCTAACAGTTACAGTTTGGAAGCTCTAGTTTTTTGGTATCTGATCACCTTAGGCTCTCTTACCTTAGGCCTGGAAGCCTAAAAAGAATTTTTTTGTCTGCCATAAATTTGGCTTCAACAGTTAAAAAAATCCTGAAGTGAGCAAGTAGTTATGCTGTCAGTCTTGTAACATCTACACCCAATAAAGTGGGACATGTAAGGAATTCTTTAATAAGTAACTGTTCAGCAGGGAGATGCTAAAGGGACAGATAAACTGTGGTGGTTGTACTCATGGCACAGATAAGACACAATTCCCACCTCAAGATATTACAAATGCAAAACCATTTATGGTCCATCCTGATGGATGTTTAAAGAAATTGCTCAACCTTTTAGCATCTTGAAGGGCAGAATAATTTAACATTTAATCCCCTTGCATAGGAAGAAAAGAAGCCATTGAAGGATTAGTAAATTTGCTCTCCCCTGGTTTGTATGTGTAGATTAAAAGATGGGCTTGGCCTTTGCAAAGCCCCCATCAGTGTTGCAGGGGTTTGTCTCATTATTCAAGCAAGCCTCTGTCTTACCAAGACTTTGAAAACAAATGATGACAGTGATCTCTTTTCCAGGATATTTCTGACAGGGTAGGTCACTTGCTCAGCTGTGAGCTAGAGTTGTTATCTTTAGCAAGCTGGGAAAGTCCTGTCTGTGGTTATCAGCTGTGAACATGATGCAGGGAGAAGGGCAACTCAATAGGGGCTGCCCACAGCCTTTCCCCTCACCTCTACCTTTGTAGGACTGAGGGCTGTGACAGGAGCAGAAGGTGACCAGGATTGTACAAACTTCAGTGTTCTCCCTTTTGACCTCCCTATTTAATCCTCCCTGGACCTCTTAAAGTTCCCCTCCCTTTCACCATTGCAACATGGGAAGAGTAAATGTGATGTAGTAAAGGGAGATGGGGTCTGAAGCAAGAAATGAAGATGGGCATGGGGGAAAACTAGCATGTCAAACAAGTAATTACTTCATTGCACAAGAAATTAGCTTACTGGGCTGTTTTTAAGCACTGAAGTTAGAGCTACGTTTTTCTAATTCCAGGCTTCAGCGTGAGGAGGAGGAAGCATATGCCAGTAGTCAGAGCACCCAAGGAGCACAGTCACTGACCTTCTCAAAATTTGAAGAAAAGAAAACCAATGAGAAAACACGAAAGGTCACTACTGTGAAGAAATTCTTCACTGCTTCTTCCAGAGCAGGAGCTAAGAAGGGTAACTTTCTGCGTTGCTTTTAATGATTCTGTATGACCTGCACACATACAAGTATTTCTGATACTAAAAGGCAGAGTAGCTCTCTGTGACTTGACTTTAAAAAGTTGGAATAATGATGCTCTGGAGAGCAGTTGCTGTAGGTGAAGCCTTACTGACAACACAGAAAAATGTGAGCTTTTGGGTGATGTCAAACACACTTTCAAATCCAACAGTACACTTACAAAGCTGTGGCCAGGGTTGTGTTACTTACACAGGAGTTCTCCCACTAAAGTGTGGTATAAACATGTTCCTGGTGGTGGTCCACTGCTGCAGGGCCAAGCACAAGGATCCTGTTCCTATGATGCTGTTGTGGTTTAAGGCCATACAGCAACTAAGCACCACACAACTGCTCACTCATTCCTCCCCTGGCCCTGGTGGAATGGGGAGGAGAATCAGGGGGGACACAAAAGGAAAAGTAAAACTTGTTGGTTGAGATAAGAACAATTTAATAACTGAAATATAATAGTAATGATATAGGAGAGAAAGGGAAGATAACAGAGAGAAATAAAACCCAAGAAAAGAGTGGCACACAAAGCAGTTGCTTACCCCCTGCTGACTGATGCTCAGCCCATTCCCGAGCAGCCTCTTGGCCAATCCCCCCAGTTTATGTACTGGGCATGACCTTCCCTTTGTCCCTTTAGCTAACTGGGGTCACCTGTCCTGGCCATGCTCCCCGCCAGCTTCTTGTGCACTGGTAGAGCATGGGAAACTGGAAAGTCCTGGACTTGGGATAAGAATGACTTGGCAACAACTGAAAACATCAGTGTGTTAGCATCATTCTCATACTAAAGCAAAACTACACCAGCTCCTAGGAAGAAAATTAGCTCTGTTCTAGCTGAAACCAGAATAGATGCACATTCTTGCCATATTCATGAGTCAACCACAGTGTGATACTGTGGTTTAGGACTTGAAGAGGAAATCTTCCTGAAGAAAGGAGAAAAAAAAAGTACAGGTTGGCAGTGACCTCAAATTGGTGTGTTGTAAGTGTGCTAGAAATGCTGATAAAAAATACCAGAGGATGCTGCCATAATGGATGGCCTCACCAGCTTTGACAGGAAAAAAATGGAATGCCTAAGCAGGGTGCCTTTAAATGAAAATAAATGTGAAAGGAAACTTGGAGTCTTTATGTGTGTGTGGGTTTTGAATATTAAGCTGGTGGTTGGCTGAATGTTTGCTCCACAGCGTGCGTTACAAGTAAGGATGATTAATGGCACTGATGCCTTTGCACAGCAGTAGCTCCCATGGGCAGAAACCAGACAATGTTAGACTCTGGAGGAGGTGTTCCAGAAGGAAAAGCAACATTAAAGTATCTTAGCCTTACAGATGATGTGTTTCCTTAATCAGTTCTAAATGTGTCTGGATTCCATCTTAGAAACAGTGCTTGGGCAGCTGCTGGCTACATGAGATGTTCAGCAATGGGTTAAGAACTTTTTTTTACATTCATTCTTCTCACTTTCCATATTTTCTCTCTCTCCTTTTTTTTTTTTTAATCCCACTCACCATCTCTCCTGACATGCTCCTGCTCTTGGTGTCTTGCTTGCTTTTGCATTTATTTCAGCAGCTCAAGAGAAAATCGTTAAGCAAGGACAGCTTGGGAGGGAGCGAAATGCTGATAACATTCTCAGGGACTTGAAAGAAATTTTTACTCCCTCCTGGGAAGTGGCTTCCCCTACTGAAGGTAATGCAGTACAGCTTGGGCAAGCTGTCTGCTTGATTTTAGTGAGCTTACTTCTTAGCTGGGCTTTGCAAAATACAAACTAGGGTTGTGCCAGTTATAGCTTGTGCTATTGAATGGGAGGATGAGCAAAAAACCCCAAAAAGTCTAGCATCTTGAAGTGAACCTGAATTTCTAAACCAATTCCTTGCTTTGGAATCAAGCTGAAGCTTGTTCAAGCTCTACCCCAGTGTGACATCTGAAGGATTATGCAGTTTAAAATAAATAAGTTTTTATAAGTAGCTCATTCTTGTGCTACTTCATATTTTATCAAAAAAAAATAATGCCAGGTTGCCATTACAAATCTGACTACAAGTTGAAACTACTTCAGTTTAATATTTCACACTCCAAAAACTTTTTCAGTCTCCAAACATCTCCAGCTGGATGTTACATTAATCAGGAAGACAGTTTCATATCATGAGAAGACACGCTGCTTTCAGTTAGACCCAAAGGATGCCAAACCCCTTGCTGCAGACAGCTTCAGGATCCTCTTCTGGGTTATTTATTTGCAATTCTGATGCATTCTGCTGACTAAAGAAATCTGAAGACATACCATTCTTTTGCAAATCATTTGAAGGTAGCAATAAATGGGCGTGTGTCGTAGAGCTGATGACATGCTTATCCTTTATTTGGACCCAGATCATCACCATGGCACAACCATAGTGAACCCCAGGAGTGCTGATGTTCTGCTGTGACAGCTAGCAGCTTTGTAGGATGACTTGGGAAAGATTTCAATGCTAATAGTGTTTATTCTTTGTCACAGTGATCCTTTCTTAGCTCTTCCCATCCTCTTTCTTTTCATTTTATCGCCTCTACTGGGTTCTCTTTATCTTGTTCAAACTCAACTTCTTTTCTGTAATCAGCTTCTTTAAAAAAAATACCAAACAAACCTTAAAATTCTACCCTTTCAAAAGTGGACCCGCTTCCTTTTTTTGTTACCACAAAACCATGCTGTCTATTTCCTGGTTATGTGCTATTAAATGTGACAAATGTAGATCAGTGTATAGCAATGCTTGCCATTCAGCTTGGATACTGTACAGGCATTCTACTTTGAGTCCTGGGTATAAAGAAGATTGGAGGAAATCCCCTCTGGAAAAAGTGTTCTTGCGTAAAGGAGATCGATTTGCACTTTCTATCATGATTGCTGCAGCTGGAATTTAAATATTTGCAAAACTTTTTCCATTCTTATCAGTTAAACACAATAGATGTTCTTAATGGTCCCTGACCAAAGGATCATGCAGAGAAGGTTGTGCTGAAGGGCAGAGTCTCCTGCTCTGGGCAGGTGACCGCTGTTGGTAGTCACTGCATCGTGCAGCTTTGCATTCACTAGAAGTGTTGTGTCTCTTTAAAAGCAAATAATAAACAAAGGCCCAACCCAGATACCAATTTAAATATACTAATCCCTTTTATTTAATTCATTCTGGAGTTCTGCATGTGTGCTTGTTGGAACAAGGCTTTCTGTTGTGCATGTTAGCATTTGCGGGTTGAAAGGTACGTCTGTACCGCGTTGACCATCAATATGTTTTCTGTCTCTCTGCTGCTTGCTTTTCATCATGTTCATATACATCATCTCTGTTCAATCCCTCATTCTGAACAGTGTTGGCTGGCAAGTTGAAAGGTGGGTGAACTAAATTTGGGTAGTCAAGGTCTTGGATCAGTACAATTAACTCGCAACCTGTACCTTGGAAAAGACTTTGTGTGGAAAACCCCCGTGGTTGCAGCTCTATAAACCTGCATCCAGTGCTGTGTGCAGTCTGTGTTCCTACCCCTGCACCAACCAAGCAAATTTTTCCTTGAACAGATGTGGTGCTTCTGCTCTTGCTGAATCACAAGTGGCCAGGTTCTCATTTACACGGCGGGTGCAGTCCCGCAGCATCTGCTGCGCAGCGAAGGAAGAGCCGCGGCGTTTGCACCAACCTCCCGCTCCTTGCCTGGTGCTGCTGCTCCTGTGGGAGCCAGCCTGGGGAGCTGATGGAGCTGAAAAATCACCTCATGACAAGCACTGATTTCTAACTAGGGCTGCCCTGAACGACTAGTCCCTGTGCTAGTTCAGGAGCCAACTTGTGCTGGTGCAAGCGGAGGAGCAGGAACGGAAGGGTGAGGGAGAATGGAAAAGGGACCACTCCATCATCTTAAACTGCTGCAGAATCCCATCTGGAAGCTTTCAGCTTATATGGAGAATGAAAAATATAAGAAACCCAAAAGCAAAGCCATGCTACAGTGATTTGCTAATATAAAAAGGCCATTAGTGTAAATGGGTGTGTGGCTCCAAGTGTTTCGCTTCAGCGGAATACTCGGTTTTCCAGAGTTCTGTTCAGTAGTATCCAGCATTTCACTGGGAAAGCTTGAGAACTAAATGCTCATTCATCTGCACTGTTGAAAAAAACAACCTGAAATTTTAAAGCTTGTTAAACACTTCCCGAATTCATCCATCAGTTTAAAAAAGCTGATCCTATGTGCCCACATTTTCCCAGCAGAGATCCAGGAAGCCAAGGCCCCCAGCCCTTCCATCAACAGGCAGGCGAGCATCGAGACGGATCGAGTATCAAAGGAATTCATTGAGTTTCTCAAGACATACCATAAACCTGGCCAGGATATCTATAAGCAATGTAAACTCTTCCTGGATGCAATGAATCATAAAAGGGTAAGTTTTGCATGCCTCTGTACATAAATACAATGGGGAAGTGAGGGAGAGAGGGAGAAAATGCTGCACTGCTTCCTGCAGTATACAGGAGGCTTCAGGTGATGGGCTTAGTCAAATGAAGATTAAAATCTGAATGCCTTGGATTTTTGTATGGAATGGGACCAAAAGAAATCCTCCAGCCCCAGTATCTCAGATATCCTGAGAGAACTTTCCTTTGCATCCCAAATAAATTAGTTCTGAATAAATCCCACATAAATTAGTCTGTTGAGCAAACAATTTTCTAGGCAAGTATGACTTGTGGAAATTATATTACATGATGAGGTTTTAGGTATTTTAAGACTAAGAAGTTACAAAGATAATACATTATCAACCCACATGTCTCCTGTGTCTCCTCTTCTTTGGGGAAGGGGAACTTTGTTTTGTTTGGGTGGGTTGGTTGGTTATGGGGTTTTTGGTGGTGTTTTTGGTAGGTGGTTTTTGTTTGTTTAGTTTGGTTGTGGGGTTTTTTTGGTTGGTTGGTTGTGTTTGGTTTGGGTTTTTTCTTTGCTTGTTTTGTTTTGAATATGGAATAAGGGTTACAGCTTCATTCTTCATATAAAAATGTTCTGGAACTATTGACATGCCTGTAGTGCCACCTATGGTTGAAATGAGTCAGTGTTCAGCACATATCTTCTTTTTTTTGCTTTTCTTCCTCTCTCTTTCCTATTTAATATGGAGTTACTCAGATTGGACTGGAAATTAAAGGAAGCTCTGATGGAATCTACCAAACCCTCTACTTTGAAAGCATCTTGAATTTGTGT
>VWZY01012428.1:0-96382 GCA_013399075.1 Chloroceryle aenea
ATTCTATGATTCTATGATACAGATGTCTACCATTTAGATTAGACGTTTGCCTCTGTATCAAGCAAGACCTAATACATTGAGCTTCAAGGAAGTTTCTTTCCTTAGCACTCGCTTGCCAGGATTTTGCTGTGCCAAGTTGCTTGTTACTTTTGAAAACATTTGTGACTAGTTTAGATTAACAGTACCTTCAGGGTAATGATTATTTATGACCTCTGAAACAAGAAAGATAGTGGTGTACATTTTAACTTTGATTCCTCTTCAAGAGTTCTACTTGTTAACAATCTTATCACCACTTGGGAGTCTTTTCTGTATAAAAATAAAAAACTAGACAGCTGTTACAATAGAGACAGCTGCATTTGAACCAAAAATACACCAGCACTGAGAGACTAGATAAAATCTAAACTTTGATTTTCCCCTTTCCCTTTAGCAGAAGTTTATAGTATTTCCCCTTTGTAAGTGGAAGTGCAACACAACTAAAAAGGTATCACTTGGACTTCTGTGAAAGTATCACTCTAATGTTTGCACTTCACATAATTTAGGATTGTAGAAACCAAAAGAAAGTCTGTCACCTGGCTCAGTATCACGCTGGAGATTTGCCTTCTAATTTGACCTCAATACCCTCCTTTGCATTAGGAGCTGAATGCTTCAAATCTCAAAGTTAGGGCTACTCTTCAATCAGAAATCCAGAAGGGATTTTTAGTACATCAAGAAGTCTTACTGGAAACTGCTGGTCGCATAGTAGCTCCGTTCCAATGCAGGACATCATTGCACAGGTATGAGGTTAATGTTTACTCTAAGTAACCCCCTTCTGAATGAGATGAAAATTTATAATCTTGTAAATATCAGCTCCCTAAAGTGTAAATGAGAGACTGTACTCACACTGAATTCCAGGATTATTTTCTCTAGGAAGATTACCAAGAGAAAATAATCCTGGGATATATATTATACATAAATATATGTAGATATAAATCTATATAATAAGTTTGCTTTTTTCCTATTTTTTTCAGAATGTTTCATTTACTTCTGACTTTTTTTCTGGGCTGTGCTTTCTGTTCTCCTAACTCACTAAATATTTTCCTCATTCTGAGGAGCTTTTCACTTCATTGTAAACTCACTATGAGATGTTCCCTTAGCTTTTCTCCCCAACCTCTACTTCAGAAAGTAACAAGAGTTGCAAAGTAACCAGACTTATCAATGTGGATACCACTTCCCACCTTTTGGGCACCTGACCATATTAACATTCAGTGATGTTATTGAATGTGCTAACTCAAGACAGTTCATAGATTCTCCAGAGAAGGATTTGTGCACTTCATATCCCTCACTCCATTGTTATTCCTGGAATACTTTTTTTCACTTCAGAAGATTATTATATTCATCAATGTCCTTAACTTTGTCTTATTGTTAGGATCTGAGAAATCACATCAAGAAGAGTTTGCTTGTTTGAGGTATTTGGAATTTCCATGCTTTAAAAATTTCCATAGTCCAATCAGAGCCATTGCTGTATGATTTTCAAGCCCAGACTTTTTGCTCTTGGCTGTGTTTTATGGAGGGAAGGGAGGAAATGGGAGTGCAGAAACAATTTCTCACCTAAAGTTAGCTAACTCATTCTAAAGTACTAACAGAAAGTTCTTGTTAGCGTTAGAGTTAAGAGGTAGTACCATACATAGCCCACTCACAAACTTGCCTTGATAACTCCAGTATAAACTGTAACTCTGCCAGACTACGTGGTCCCTTCTTCCTAGCCCCTGCAATAGTTCTTCCATCAGCACAGAATATTCAGTGTGTAGTTAATTGCTTCACTTTCTGAGCCTTGACCAGTGACTCCTAGCATCTCATGCCTACAGAGAGTTACAGTTACCAAGGACATAAAAGCCATTTACTACAGTACTACTTGAGATTATCATTGAAGATTGGGAGCTAATTGGTCATGCTAAGACAAATAAAATTTAGTGTTATTGTTCTCATTTTGTATATGATGGAACTGAGATATAGAGTTAAGCTGCCCAAGGAAATAAACTTATTTAGCACCACAGCTGGTGTCACATTAATGTAGCTTTAGCTGAGATACTACTGGTGTAGTAAGTAAAAGAAACATCTATTCCTCAATTCATCCTACTGGCTACATTCATTTTCTGCTGGATGGGGCCAGATCAACTTCAGGGGCATGCAGCCATCCAGAGAGGCCTTGGCAGGCTAGAGAAATTTGCTGACCTATCTGGGAAGCAGGTTGGCAAAAAAAGACCCTGTGGTCCTGCTGGATGCCAAGCTGGTCACAAACCATCAATGTGACCTTCCCATAAAGAGGGCTGATGGTGTCCTGAGCTGTCAGAAATAAAAGTACATCATCAAGCATATAAAAATGGTTTAAAATTTAGAGGAAAAGGATCAGTTTTAAAGTATAAGGACAAAAGCCTATCTGTGTGCATATATATGAAATGCTTTTAGAAAACATAAGAAAAATATTTTGATATTCCAGAATCTTTTCCCCACATACTTTAGGAAAATCAAGCAGTCTCTTGAACATTTGTTCCATAATCTTTTTTTTTTTTTTTTTGTATGGACAAATTCCTATTTTCCTATGTGTGCATTGGAGTAACCTGATTTAAAACAATAATTCTCAGTTTGCTGTCTTCTAACGTGCACTTCAGCCCCATCACTGGTATGTAGGAATTAACCCTTGATCTATGGACCAATGTGAATGTTGTGGCATCTAAACTACTCCATGTTGTCTTGCAGCTAAGCTTGCACTTTGTTTTGGTGAGTAATGATAAAGGTCCTGTTCTTCCAAATCACCTAAATTGTTGATAGGGAGTGAGAGTTTGTTCTGAGAGGGCAGGGAAGGACAGGACTTTACCCCTTCCAGGCCTTTTCCTTGTCAAAAATCAGGTGCTTGACATTTAATCACTTTTCAAGAGACTATTCTTCAGCTAAGAGAACTAGAACTATGTTTGCCCTGTATGTCTAGTAAGTGTTCCTGAGAACACAAGCACCATTGTTGTCCTTGAAGGAAAGGTTGGTCACAGCCATCAGCAGAGCAGTTATGCGTAGGGTAAGTTTGCTGACGTATATACAGGTGCTCCTATCTAACCTGAACCCACTTTCAAAGACTCTCATCTGAAAAAAGTGATAGACAGCTATATACACAGAGTTATAGATATTCCCCCACCCCTTTAAAGCTATTAATTTGTTTGCAGGAAGACAGATCTCTCATCCTGACTGGCCCTGATGTTAGGAGGCAATAGATGTTTATGTTCCCGGGCACTAAGGTTCTCACACTTGTCCATGTACACACATACCACCGCCCCTCCTCCCTGCCCTTGCAATTCCTTTGAAAAGAAAGCAGTGGTTTCACATCCATCAGGGTGCTGAGACTCTGAGTTCACAGGATTTATCCTCCTAGAGTTCAGCAGATGCACTGTGCCCAGAGACCTGGCTCAAGACAGCCTGCCAAACCTGAAGCAGATTGCAATTGTTCCAGCTCATGCTTTATAGGTCAAAACAAGTTTTCTCTGATTTCTGGTCATGATTATAGAATGAGAATGACATCCTTGGGTTATGGTGACAGCTAGATGATACTGTGGCTTTGTTATGTTTGTTTAACTAGAGACTTGTTACCTAACTCAGCCTCACACGCCAGATTTAGGTTGGTAAGCTTTTCATGACCATTCAGTTGAGTAGTATGAGAGAGAAGAAATGCCAGCCTGATTCTTGGGCCTTCACCTTTTTTATTGCCAATTAGCATGATGAAATATTCATTCAGGGATAGCAAGTACCTGCAAGGATATTTTTGTAGGTGCAACAGAGATCTGCATTAAAGAGAACTTGCAGAGATTATTCCTTTTCAGTCCCTTTGCTGGTATACTTTTGGTTTAATGACTCACACAGGGGAAAAAGAACATCTTAGGATAGGCAAAGGAGAGGTGTAGTTGTTACTACATAAGTTACTACAGAAGTTGTTAAACATAAGAACGTGGGCTTGCTTGGGGTGGAAAGAGACAGAGAAGCTTTCCCAGAACTTAAAGCAGAAGAGCTTCAAGCAAGCCTTCCCATTTGGTCTCCTGTCCCTACCATTCTTACCACTTCTGCAGGCAGGGACAAAATCTGCCTGAAAGTGAAAGAAAGTGAAAATGAGAGGAGGTAAAAAAAAGCCCCCAGCAACCTTTGACACTTCTTTTATAACTTTACCGTTTCTCTTACTAATCTCCTCTTGAAAATATGTGCTGTAAGTCCCATGTGGAGTGTAAACAAGACTATTGAGGGAACACAGTAGAATTATTACAGCTTCAGAAGAAAGTTGCCTCTCTTTAAATAAGGCAGTTGTTTGGATGATAGGGGTGTGCTTGATGTCTTCCATTCAGCAACTCTCCAGCATGATGTCTGCCTCTGAAACTCAACCCTAAGTTTCCTGCCTTAGCCAAATGTTGTAACTCTTCTGTTCTGACCTTTTCTACAGAAGCACCTGTTTCCCACTTGGATTGTTTTGGAGGTGGATAGAAAGCTGGCTGAATGACAGAGCTCAGAGGGTTGTGATCAGCAGTACAGAGTCTACTTGGAGACCTGTAGCTAGTGGTGATCTCCAGGGGTCAGTACTGGGTCCAGTCTTGTTCAGCATCTTCATCAAGGACCTGGATGAAGGGACAGACTGTACCCTCAGCCAGTCTGCTGGTGTCACATCAGAAGGCTGTGCTGCCATTCAGAGAGACCTGGACAGTCTAGGAAGCTGGGTGGAGAGGAACCTAATGAAGTTCAACAAAGAGAAGTGTAGGGTCCATGCACCAGCACAGGTTAGGTGTTGACCTGCTGGAAAGCAACTCTGTGGAGAAGGACATGGGAATTCTTAGAGACAACGTTAACTATGAGCCAGCAGTGTGACCTTGTGGCCAAGAAGGCCAATGGTATCCTAGGGTGTACTAAGAAGAATGTGACCAGGGGGTTGAGGGAGGTTCTTCTCCCCTTCTACTGTGCCCTAGTGATGTACTGGAGTATGTGTCCAGTTCTGGGCTCCACAGTTCAAGGGAGACAAGGAGCTACTGGAGAGGGTACAGGGGAGGGCTACAAAGATGATTAGGGAAGTGGACCATATGTTTTGCAAGGCAAGGCTGAGACACCTGGGGCTGTTTAGCCTAGAGAAGAGAAGACTGAGAGGGGATCTTATCAATCCTTACAAATATCTAAAGGGCAGGTGTTAAGAGGATGGGGACAGACTCTTTTCAGGGGTGCCCAGTGACAGAACAAGAGGCAGTGAGCACAAATTGGAACACAGGAGGTTCCATCTGAACATGAGGAAAAACAACTTTACTTTGAGGGTGACAGAACACTGGAAAAGGCTGCCCAGAGAGGTTATAGAGTCTCCTTCTCTGGAGATATTAAAATGTGCCCATATGTGGTCCTGAGCAATCAACTCTAGGTGAACCTGATTTAACAGGACTAGATGTTCTCCTGAGGTTCCTTCCAACCTCGACCATTCTGTGATTCTGATTCTGCGATCCCAGGTGGAAGAGGAAGTGCCATTTACACGTCAGAGGGATAAAGAGATGGAGATGGAGTTCAGCTGAGGATCATGTCTCTTTCTTTGCCCAGTTTACAGAGTGAAAGAACCCATGCTAGGTGCTGGATTAAATCAACCTACTGCAGCAAAATAGGTATGTCAACAACTTGTCCATTTCTGCATTTTCCTTCTTTTTATTGTTGTTGGGGTTTTTTTCCCCCTTTTTTTTCCCCCACCTGGTGTTTACCTGTTTTCTGTCCTAGGCTTGGATGCAGAGAAAAATTGCTGTCTCCAGGCAGCCTGGAGAATTCTTACTTTTATATATCATTGAGTGTTAAGAAATGGGCATTCCAAAGATGTTAAGGACAAGCTAAAGGACAGTACAACACAATGGCATAGCTGATTTGGACACCGAGACTTCAGCAGCTCCAAACTGTCAGGGAAATCACAACAGAGATCATAGGAATGCCATCATTAATAGTCTGTGGTCTTGAGGGAGCCATACTATGACCTTTGGCCCAATTGCAACCAGAAATTTTATGTGTCACGCCCATGATTATTACATAGCCTCTCTGATAATCTCTTCTCTGCTGCAAATGTTTGTGGAGAGGGATGAATTTTTAAAGCACTTTAGATCTGTGTGACTGTGGAGTAGAATAAAACATAGATTACAGGCATCTTTCACCATGCAGAGTTCTAGGGAAAGTCAGCCAAGGAGAAATTCTATAGCCTCTTTGGTGAAGCTGAATATATGTAGTCAGAATAAACTGATATTTGGCTGCCACTGAAAGCAGAAGTCTTCTCCCTGTGCCCAAAACCTCCTACATCTACTCTGTCACCTTCCTTGTGCCAGCACTAATGCTGATGTGGCTGTGCTGTGAGCTGGAGCAGCGAAGTGAGCGTGTTGCAGGCTAGATAGCTGAGAAAAACCCATCAGCTGGATGGGTTCTTGAGGTGTTGTGAATTAACCCTGGCACAAGGAGGTATGGGAGAATGCATACCTGGGGCAGAGACAAAGGTGGGGCTGGCACCCTCCAACCCCCACCCCCCCATGTTTGTGCAGCTGCGACCCAAGACACAAGGTGCCAGCTATTGATCCATCTCGCTCTGCTGCCATGCTTCTGACATCCTCCTCTTCTGTCAGTGACATTCAGTGAAGTGGGGATAACCAAACAGACTGAAATCAGGCTGTCAAAGGGACTACTACTTCAACACTGAAGTGTGTTTGGTGGCTGGGTAGCAAACTAGTTCCTCTGAGCTATCTGAAAAGTATCTCAACCTTACTTGCAGGGATCTACATATAAGAATCATAATTACTGATTTTCAGGATCCATGACATAGTGGCCATAGCATCAGTGTTACTTAAATGATATTTAGGAGAGGGAGAGGATGATCAAGATGACCTGCTGCTCTATAACCCAGTGGCTGGAAAACAGTAAGAGAAAAAAACTTGTTGGGGTAAAAAATATCACAGCGCTAACGTAGTAGGTGCATTGAAAGGCATTTGGGGAAACTGAACACTGCAGTGTGGGTGATTATTTCCTGTGGGTGGCCAAATAAGTGAATCACAGGGCTGGCTTAATCAGTTATTTATTCTATTAAGTCTTAGGGTGTGCATACTGTAATTCTGTTTGGCTTAATCACGATGGCTTGCACCTGAGGAATTAATGAATATGAAGGCAGTAAAACTTGGCCTGAGAACTGAAGTCCATAAGGCCAATAATTGTACAGTAACCAGAAGGTTAGCAACTGGAAACCTTTCCTCTAAGCCCTCCTTCTCCATCACCAATGTTCACTACCACTGAATTAATGAACTGCTCAAAGCAAATAATGAAATTAATGGAACATGTCTGAAAACAGGAAAGGGGTGGGAATACTTTCATTGCCAGTGTCTTCCTTTTAATAGTGTTGGCCTATTTAAAAATAGGAAGATAATAACAAGGAATATTGTTAGGACTAGAAGCAGCCACAAGCTGAATGAGAGAAGTAGTCACAGAGCCATCAGCCTTCAGAAAACTCGCTCCTGTCCCATTCTGTAAATGAGTGAGAAAAGTTTCTTCTGGATCATGTGTTCAGCCTTGGTTATCCTGCCTCAAAAATATGAGGGGAATGTCAGAATGGGTACAAAAATGTATTTAAAACATGCAGAAAATACAATGTTAGACAGAGTTGAAATTGTTTCAGTTAAAACGATCAACAAGTGAGAGGGTGTGTGCATGCAGGGGAGATTTCCTAAAACAATGAATGAGGAAGAGGAGGATGATTCAGTCCTTCATGTAATGGAAGAAAGAAGAGAGGCTGCCAACCAAATAAAACCCCAACAAAACAAAAAGAACACACACCCCCCCCCAAAAGCCCCAAACAAATAAACAAACAAAACCAAACCAGAACAGAACAAAACAGATAAACGGATTTTTACAGAAAGTGTAATTTACTTCTGGAAGAGGTTATAGTGAGGTAAAAAAGCATGGCACAATAAAAAAGAAATAGTGTAGAGAATCTAGAGTGAGTTAATTTTTTTAAAGGTATATTACATTCATACTATGGCTAGTAGCATAGATCTACTTTCTGCAGTAGGAGATGCAAGAAACTTGTTTAACAGCATTCTCAAGGTGAAGCTCTACCAGGAAAGGGACAGTTAAATGTACTGCAGATTCTCCCATCATCAATGCTGTTATGCTACTTTGCATGATGTTGACCACCTCCATCCACCCCCCGACAAGCACACTTAACTGCCTTATATACTTCAGGAGTAGATCTGATTCTGATAGTAGCATTTAAAAACCCTCTGGCATCTTTCTGCATCATACATGTCAGTGGCTGTGTTCTCTGACAGAATCCAGGCTTAGTGAGCTGTCAGTGTGTCACCGTACAGCCAGGGTTGTGTTACTCTAGCTTTACAAAATAGAAAGGAAAATCATTACAAGCATCCTGTAACCTTGAATTTTAAGTCTGCATGGCCCTAGATAACTTGTATTACCTCTCCCCATTTTCAACTTTACAATCTGCAGGGTAGAGCTTCCTTTGTGGTTAATTCATCTCTGCCACCAGGTCAATGTTGATTAAAAACTTTGTATCTGAAAGGGAAATGTATTGTAATTCTCACTTGCATTAAAAATATAATCTTCCAGAGGTTTTTATTTAAGTGATTAGATACATTCTGATTATGCATTTGAAGCCTATTATATATCATTAGATTATGCATATATTGTTAGAAAATGCATAATATTTTTCAACAGCACATGCCTTCCTGATGTAGATAAGGCCAAGTGCTATCAGTGGTGTGTTCGTGTTACATGTTAAACCAGTGTTGTTTATTCAGATATCTAAAAAGCACCCCACTACCTTGCAGGAACTGGAATTTCATGTAGAACTGTCTGGGACATTCTTCTAGATGACTACAGAGATAACATGCTGAGGAATGCAGCACTACTAATAGAGTATTAGGAAAGTAGTCATTACCATAAATGACTGTATTTTTAAGAGTGACTTTTTCTAACAGGTTTATCTAAAGGTTTATTATGTAACACAAACAGCCCACAGCCGTTGCATTTTTATGAGCTAAATCTTACTCTCAGTGACGCTGTCCAACCCCATTGACCTCAGGTAGCCTGTCCAAGTGGGGCCAAGAACAGATGACCTTTTAACCAGTATTCACCTCCTCCTCCGTTACCTCATGACACAAATAGTTTGGGGTTTTTTTTATGTTTGAAATCCAGTTTGATTTCATTTTAAGTTGTAACAGAATAAAAGAGAAGAGTATAGTTCTAGTTGGAAGGGGCTTGCAACGATCATCTAGTCCTACTACCTGACCAAGCCTGACCAAAAGCAAAAACATGTTATTAAGGACATTGTTCGAATGCCCTTAATAAAAACTGACAGGCAGGAGGCATCGACTACCTCTCTAGGAAGCCTATTCCAGTGTTTGGCCACCTTCCTGGTAAAGGAATGCCTCCTAATATAAATTCTGAACCTCCCTTCACTGTAGCTTTGAACCATTCCCCCATGTACTAGCACTGGATACCAGGGAGAAGAGTTCAGCACCTCCCTCTCCACTTACCCTCTCCAGGAAGCTTCAGAGAGCAATGAGGTCTCCCCTCAGCCTCCTTTTCTCCAGACAGACCCAGTGTTCTTGGTGACTCCTTCACAGGCCATGCCTTCCAGCCCTTTCACCAGCTTTGCTGCCCTCCACTGGACACATTCAAAGACCTTCACATCCTTCTTCTCCACATCCATCACATCCACCATCAGCAGTCAGCATATATATGTTTAAATTGCATGGACTTTGCAAGAAAACCTTCCAGAGCACAGCTGCCACTGCCAATAATGCCACTGTTAGAGAGTTGCTAGTAACCTTTTTATTACAAAAATACTGAGTATCATTGGGATTATAAAAACTATCCGAACCCCAATATATTTTATCCTTGTAGTATCATAGTTTATGTCAGGAACTTTGGGAATTCTATAAAGTTCGGTTCTCTGAGAAGAAACATAAACACAAAATTCTCCGTTACAGAGAATTCTGTCTTCCTGGCTTTGTTTTGGTGTTCAGTTAAATGGATCATCCATATGGAAGTCTGTAACTTTCAGGACAGTTGTAACTGTGCTGATATCTATGAACAACCTATTCTGTGAATACCTAAAAGTATTCACAGCATAGAGGAGAGTATCACTGCTGTTCAACACGTCACCAGGGACACAATAATAATTAACAGTACTGACAACCATCTGCATGACAAAATCCCATCTGGATTGCAGGTGGGATTGGTGCAAGGATTCTCTGTTTAACCCTCTGATGTTCTGGGGCATCACAGTATCAAGAAGCCATAGAGTCACCAATGGCATCAGTGGAGCACAGAACATTCCCTAGTAACAGAAATTGCTGATAGTGTGGTGCTATTGGTATGTTTAAGATATCTAGTAAGTCCTCTGAGATAAGAGCCACATGATCCAGTCAAATTGCTCTTGAACCCTGCCTGGTGACCCTGAGGAGTTCGGCAGGAGTGCATTAATTTTTTCTCATTGTCTGTTGGGTCAGTCAGCTGGGGAGAGGGCTGAATGGGATATTCTTTTGCTCCAGGGTTCTCTTTCAGGTTTCACTGCAAGACTAGTGTGAAGCTGGGTAATGTGGAGATTAGCAAAAAGAAACAAGGAGCATATCACTGCTGTTCAATATGTCATCAGTAAGTCAATGATCAGCAAAATAAAGATTAAAACAGAGGAGTTTTACAAGACACTGGGGTTTTTTTGGCAGCCTAGATCCATACTTACAGTGTTTGTTTGGTTTTGGTTTGGTTTTTGGTTTTGGTTTTTTTTGGTTTGTTTGTGTTCGTCTGTTTGGCTTTAAAATTCTTTTTAAAAATACAGACAAAGAAATCAAATTTTTATAGCTATTAAGAAAGTAAGCTATTTATAGCAACAGACTGGGTGTGGGGGGAAGCCTTGCCACTGAAAACCATTTTGGGGTAATAGACAACAAAGAAATCAACATGAGAGTCAATGTGGAACTGTAAATTACACTGCTGCAATCTCCTGGCATGTGTATTGAACACATTATGCAGGAGAAAGGTTGTAAATGAACATGTACATTTTTAAAGGATCTGAAAAGTTAAAAAACTTGCTGAAGGGAACTCTGAAAATGAATTGATGATTGGAGAAACATGGCTGCCACTGGGAAGCTTTAAAAGTACAGTCAGTACAAAGTGATAGAAATGAGAAGTCTAAGTCCTTTCATAAGGTGAAAATTTCAGCTTTGCAACAGCTCTGTAAAGTAGCTAAGAATGACATAGTAAGAAGCAGTGGCTGGGACCTTAAGCTGGTATTCATTTTAACCCAAGAAGTGATATTTTCTCTAACAGTGACACTGATTAACTGGGGAACAAATATCCTCAACAAATGGTATATTTTTCATCTCCAAGATTTCCTGGAAGACAAACTCGGTCTCTTTACCCAAATCCCTGATAGGTGGAGAGTTCTAAGCATCTTAGATAGATCATCCTAGGTGAGCTAGTAGACTAGGTTGCTTCTGGCATTAAATTCTAATAATCCCCTTTATTTCAAACAGGTAGTGAACATAAACTCAGTATAGGTGAGAAAAAGGGTGGAGGAGAAGTGTAGGGAGATAAAAGGAAGGCAGGAACAGCTGTGCTTTACCAAGATCATAACTTAACATCTACAAAAATCTCCTTCTCCCAAAATGATAACAAAGATTTAAGGTCCATTTAGTCCTTGTCCTTCTAACCTGGCTAAAGCCAGAGGTGGATCACACCCTATATTCTGAATAGGCTCTCAATCCTATGCTAGTCAGCTGGAGAGCTAGTAAGGCAGTAGGAAAAATTCCTGTGCCTCATCAAACTGTTCTTTGCAGCTAAAAATGTAATTTCTGTTCCATAGTATTTGGTTTTTCTTTTTCTAGCAGAGTTAATTTGATGCAATCTGCTTCTGTGATTGGAGATGGTGTTCTATACCTGTAAGGCACAAAGGAAAAGAAGGTTGCTGCAGTGCCAGGGACCTGTGCCCCCTGTTTTGCAGGAGTCCACAGAAGGATGTTTTCTGAGCTAGCCACTAGTCACTCTTTCCTGATATCTCTTCTCTGTGCAAAGATATGAATACCAGCACTGGTAGAAGGGAGAAGGATGAACTCAAGACAGCCCAAATTTGTGCATAGCTTCACCATCCGTTTATTTTTCTCCTTATTTTAAAATCCTTCAAAATGTTTTCTCATCTGTAAAGGTAAAACCCCCATCTTTCTTTTTTTTTTTCCCCCCTGCATTTCAAGGTGTAGGTTAATCAAATTGCACTGGCTTTTGCAGAAGTTTTTCAGTTCTTTTGTAAACAAAGGACTACATCAGCCTTGATGTGTAGTAGATGAAAACCAAGGAAAAGAAGAAAAAGTAATGAAATTCCCTGTGGGAACCAATTTCTGTAGAAGTGTTTGTGGTAGAAGAGTTGCCAAGGATTTACTCAGCTTTTTGAGCATGTTTTCACACCTGGAGAGTTGTTTGTGATGACTTGGTTGCATTTAAAGCCAGCTCAGGTAAATAAGCTTGGAGACAGAGCAGTGACATCAGCTTAAAATCCTCTAGCAGGATAACTTTTTGTGAATCATCAAGGTTGGAAAAGACCTTTATGATCCTCTAGTAGGATAACAGTTTTAGTTACTCAGAGAAAACCAGCTGTATTTGCTTAGTTGTTCAGCTGTTTGGAAGTGCTGTACACACAGAGCAGAGAGGTGGAAATTTTAGGACTGTGCAGCCTGTATTCAGAGCTGGCGATGCATTCTGAAGATTGCTTTCTGTGCCCACTGAAAGGTAGGGGGGTTCAGTTTCCTGGCATTGATCTGAATACTTCTGTGATGTTCCAGGAAGAGTGATCATGCATCAGTTCCCTTCAGGAAATGGCTAAACACATTCATTTCTTGCTTTTGACATCTTTAACAAGTCCACAATCTCTTTCACTAAGGGGATACAAAATCTAGGTCTCACCTGGGTTACGACTGATTGCAAAGTAATATATATATTCAGAGAAGCAGGATTCTAACAGAAATTAATTTAACTGCAAGCAAGAATCTCTGACTGACTAGCCTAGATGAATTTTCTTTTGGATAGAACCAAACTCTGTAGCAGAAACATGGTTCTGATGCAGCAAATGTTTAAGCTTTCTTATGGGAGTCTTAGCCCTCTGACCTGAGCACAGGAGATCGAATTTCAGAATTGCTGGAATTTTTCTAATTGTTGTAAGCGTTTTCAGAATAAATTGTCACACAGTAGTTAAAGAAACCCCATCTAATAAATCAGCAAAGCTTTAGATTCACTAACATGTAACCATCTCAGGTTGAGAATATAAAAACCAGTTCCTGTTTTGCTGTTCTTGCTTCTGAAGCAGAATCTGATTCAAGGGAAAGCATCAGTCTGGTAAGTATGTAGGACATGGCTGCCAGAGGTTTTCTATGTTACAAATACAGATTATTTCCTGGTTTGACTCAGCGTTTTCAACAATTAAATCTTCATATCCAGCTGATCAGATAAGCTAAACACTTATGAATTCTGATGGAGAGCTTAGACATAAATCAATAGATGTAACCCAGGCAGAAAACTTTTTGTTATTTATTGTGAGTCAGTGGAGAGAAGTTAGGCAGCAGCTGATGCATATCCTAATTGGTTTGAGTAATTTGTCTCATTCTCTTCTGCTGCTACTCAGGAAGTTCTACTGTGGCTTCAGAATCTTGAGAACAAGCCCAAATCATATGCTCATTTTTGTACGTGAACTTCTTAGCTATGGAAGAGTATAACTTGTTTTATCCAAAGGTGGCAGGTGAGAGAGGAATCTCACTGAGAACTTTTCTAAGGGTCCTTCAGTGCTGCAGAATGCAAACCATTATGTAGAGCAAGACATTCTTTTCTTCCTACGTGAATCACTGTGTTCCAGATCTTCTTTGGCACAACACATAACTACCTGGTTATCACGTTTGCAATACTCAGGGAATGGGTTTTTACTGTGGGGTTTAGGGGCCTATGGCACAGTTAAGGAAAATGTAATACCATCAGGCAGAGGAAGAAGGCTGCATTTTTGTTTTCTATTACAAGGGCTCTGTTAGTTGATAAAGTAGCATCTTCAAATGAAACAAGTGAGACTCGGTGTTTGAACCAGGATGGAGTCAAGCCTGGGAATGAGAAAAAGGTCTATAGTTTTATGGACAAACTCCCTGACATTTAGAGGTAGCAGCTGCATTCCACAATTGTAAAACTGAACTCATAAAATCTGTGCACATTTTATACTTAGGATCTGATTTATACCTAGATGTCAAGGGCTTAGCTGAAGATGCGACTTTAAAAGGGGTTAGGTTGATGTTGTAGCAGTTTGAACTAAAGCCTAGTTCAAATGGTTTGTATTTAATTGAGGTTGCCACATCCAGTGAGCAAGTCTTTTTATCTCGAGTTCAGGCAGAGACGAATATCTTCAAGTCCTCCCTGTTTTCCACTCAGATCTCTGCTGCTACCTGGTGGTCACTTAGTTTCCCTGCAGCAGAATGGCTAGCGCATCCTCACCACCAAAACGGCTAGGATCCTAGAGTAACAATCAAGACTGAGAGGTTTAAGTTTAGAGAAGCATTTGAGGTGGTCATCTAAGGTAGGCTTGTTTTGTGTTGAGTCATGCTAGACATTTCTCAGCCCCCAAAATTCATTGCAGATTTTAGTGTTAAATAAGATAGACTATTGTTCCTGTCTCTGACAGAATTCATTACATTCACCTCCAAAAAGAAATTCCTTTCTGGAGGAAAAAAGGGTTCCTTTCTGGATGGCTAGCAAATTTAGGTAGATTTATTAGCATTAGGGTAATTTTCAATCGTCTTATTTTTTTGCATTTGTAGAAATAAGGTTTCCATTGAGGCCAACAAGCCGTTGAATCTTCCCAGATGCCTTGCTCTGGATTGTTTTTTCTGCCTCCTTCCTTAGCATGGAGGCAACCTTGCCCATACAGTCCTCCCAGCCCAGTGGGGAGAAAGAAATCCAATTTTATGCAAAATAAATACAGTCCAATAAAACTCCCATGTTAAGTTTTTGCAGTCCTGAGAATTTCACATCCATCTCTCTATATCTGGTACCTTTTCCACCTGGCATCGGATTTGCTGCCATTTCAGTGTTGGGCTTGTTTTCTCAGGGACACTATCACTAAGTTGGGGAGGAGGGAGAGGGAGAGAAACAAGGAAAGAAAGAATCAAACAAATTAAAACACCTTAATTATAATAATTTTACCAATATATGTATCCTGCTGCTCTTCTCCCAGCAAAATCCATGCTGCTCACCTCTGTGTCCCAGACAAAATGATCTGTTTATCTTTTTCAGGCCACAAACACATCTGTTAGAACTGTTCTTGCCTAAACTATCAGTCAAGCCAGTCCTAGCTGGATGTCATGAAGCAGATGTTTGGGTAAGAGGTGGGGGAATGACATGGCAATACCTCTGAGACCACCACTGATGTACTGTGTAGAAAGATCCAACTTTTCTACCAAAAGGAGTAGATCCCATGTTTGTTCAAATAAAAGCAAGGCTGGGCAGTGAAACTTTGTGGTTGTTTAAATGCTGTACACACAGTATTTAAACAAACATCCATGGAATGATGGCCTCAAAATCTGGAAACACTGACAGTCAAATTAAAATCATAGTGATCAACCTTCAGGCTTTAAGGATTGATAATGACACAATAAGAAGCCTTTGTACTGGTACATGCTTCCAAGAGAAGGGACAGAACCCCATTGCTTGAGTCACCCTAATATGAATAATTGGCAAGTGACACATCAATCAGGCATGTCTAGGAAGAAGGAGAATAAGTCTAGTGAGTCATGGGCTGAGATTATTTTCTCTCTTGAAAGGTATGAAGGACACAAAAGCAGGGAGTTTTTCCCTCTTCTCTTCCTCCATTGAATGAAACTTCACTACAGATTAGCAACAGTGTTTAAGAGCATGGAAGTATCAGGGAAGTGGTACTTTGATATTCTTAATTATGTTTTTAATCAAAATATGTTAAATGTTTCTTTAGTGAAATAATACAGTTTTTATGATTCTCAGGATTGGGCTTTTGTTACTGGTAAAGAATAATTGTTTTAGAGACAAGATTCAAAGAGAAATAAAATAATGATACTTTTTTTTATCTAATTGTAGTTCTACAATATTTAGGTTGGGAAGGGATGTCTGGCAGTTTCTGCTCTGGAATCTTCTACTCCAAACCCTTGCTCACAGCAGGATTAACTCCAAAGCCAGATCAAGCTGTTCAGGTGAATTCTGAGCATCTCAGCTGCTCAGATACTCAGATCCCTGGATAATTACCCAGGCTCTTTTGGTACCTTTCCCAGGGCTGAGCTTGAACCACCCTCAGGAGAAATTTTTCCTTGTTTTCAACCAGAATTTCTCTTCACACAACCTTTTCCTGTCACATCTCTCTTTCACTGTGTTGGTCCGAGAAGAGCTTGACTCCTTTTTCTCCTCTGTCCATGAGCATTGGAAGATAGTAATTATCACACCCAGCCTTCTCCAAAGCTGAACAAACCAGCCACCCTCAGCCTCTCTTCACTCATCATGTGCTCCAGCACCCCAGGTATCATAGTGACTGTTAATTGTACTCACTCCACTTCATCATCATCTCTCTTCTACTGCAGCTCTCAACCCAAGACATTTTTCTAGGTGCAACCTCATCTGTGCTGAGGCACTTCTCTTGCCCTGATGGCTGTGCTTTTTCTGATATCCCAGTGAGTAGTTAAATGGCATTGTCACAAAGGCACATCACACTGCTGACCCACATTCATGTTGGAAGTCTCATTGCAGAGCTGCCCCCTACTCAGTCAGTCCCTGGCCTGAAGCGAGTCAGAGGTTAGTTCCATTCTACACGTGGGTCTTAGCCTTGAGTTCCTGAATGGCAGATTTTTAGTTTCCCTGCTATTATTTTTTCTTTCCAAACCATCATTCAGACATGTAACAATAAGTAGGAAGAAAGAATTCTCACTTGAAATATTTCAAAACTGTTCACTTCACTGAGCAAGTGGATTATTTCTACCTAGTTTTCTAGAGCAGAGAAGATATTTTATTCAAGCTTGTCTTTTTCTTTGTGTTTGAAAATGACCTCAACAAGTACAGCCTTATTTAGGGCTGTTAGGCTAGTTAGCTAGTGAACCACTTATGGAGGTTCAGGGACCACTTCCCACAATTGATTTAGGGTAAATGATGAGCCCCATGTCTTCTTTCAGTGTTTTACTGAGACTAGCATCCAAATACACCTACATAATGCCCTTGCCTCCTTGTGCATGGAGAGGCAGCAAACCAGTCGGTCATGGATTGTAAGTGCAGATGTTTATATTACCCACTGAACTGTTAAGGAACTATTACAACTATTTTATCTTATCTCTTTTTAATAAATCAGGTATTGCATTGCTGGTAAAGCTGAGTAGCTGACAGCACTACCCAGGATTATGCAGTGCCAGTGAATGCTGAGCAAGTGTTGACCATATGTTCAAGCGTACTTCAATCCTCTTCTGTATCCTTTCTGCTCTTTCTTCTTTGGTTTCAGCATGCAGTTTTACAGAGGGGGAGATGTAGCTCTCTTCCTAATTTAGTTCTTCTTCCCTGTACAGCTGTGGTACAATACTCATTGGCAAGATTCTCTTGTTACACCACACTCCTCCTTTGAGCATGTTTGTCAATAACTTCAGGCTTCACTTCTCATATTCTTATGCACAGCCTGCCCCATTAAAAGCAGGCAGAGTGGTTTTCATTCTCTCGTTAAGAAAAGCATGATGCTGCATGTTACCAGTACATTTTCTTAGGGTATCGCCTTATTTTACTTAACTTAATAAGCTGATGAAGTTTCTTTTTTGTTTTTCACTTTGGCAGATTAAGCCGTGTGGGTACAAACAGACAGAACCCCTGTGGCTCTCAGAACCAGAGATAATTACAATAGGCATGTAGCCAATCTTTATTTTTCTTAAAAATCATTTCTTTCTGTTAACAATGGCATCATTATTTCCAAACTTTCCAGGGGGATCATTATGCATTGTATTCAGCTGAAGCTCCCATGCTGGAATGGAGGAAGATGAAAGGTTTGAATATTTAATTAGGCTTCTTTTTCTACTGGAGTTTCCTAGTTAGAGCAGAGGGTTGAGAGTCAGAGAGACAGTTTTGTGTTCTGCCAGTGTATTTCCATCTGTCAGAAAGAAAGGATTTGTATAGTGAATGTTTAATATGACAGGAATCAATGATCCAACCTACTTAAGACTGGCTGATGAACTCAAAATGGGTAGAGAAATCCAGAAATAATGCAGGGAATATGTGCAGTTCCTGAACGGATCTCCCATGTCAGCTGCTAGAAAAAGCTGAGGCCTGGCAGTGCAAGATTTGAAGGTAAATTGACACCTTGTATAAAGTCTAGTCAATTGTGTGTAGTAAATGTGTAGTTTGTAAATGTGTAATTTACAAAGGATTACAAAATTGCATCGAGTAAATGTGCAATTACTGTGGAATGCTAAGTTACTGCCTGAGCCAGAATTTTATTTCCTTTGTGACATTTTCATCACCTCTTTAGTCCTTTACAAGCCCAATTACAGATTTGTTATGCAAAATGTCTCCTCTTTAAAAGCTGGATCATTCATGTATGTGTCTTGACAGTTCTCAAAAATGTCTATTATCTTGAGAACAAAAACGTCTAACCAACTCTATTTTGCTGAGGCAGCAAAACTTGTTTCTTGTAAATATTTATTTTAAGACTGTGAATCCACAACTTTTATTGTTCCAGGATCTGGGAATATCCCTGCTCCAGGCCTTGAAGAATAATGATGTGCAACTTCTTGCTTGTAAAGGTGCTCATCAGAGAGGTAGTGCCCCTTGTTTGGACTAAGCCTTGCCTGAAATACTTTTGAGAAGAAAACTTCTGGGGTCTGCATGTTTCGATAAGGGACACAGGGCTGTTGCTGTAGCAGAGAATAAACCTGTTAGGGTGGAGTGGAAACTGCTGAATGGTGGGGATTCAGCACTAAGGTGGCTAATTTATTATTTTTCTCTCTAGGTGCAGAGGAGGAGACAGTCCTTTACGTGGCTGCTTCATATGACAATGTGTATGCTGCTCAGGCTGTGATGGAGGAAGCCCTGGAGCTTGTCAGTGAAGTAATGACATCTGAGCTGTAAGCAGGTAAAAATGCTGAGCTGGAAGACAGTGTCAGGACACCCAAATGGTCCAATATTAGTCCAGATCCATGTTAGAGATTCACTCAGGATCCCAAACAGCCAGTGACAATTGCCTACTCAAGGATGTTCTATTTTACTCTCCTGTGACTCATTGCTTGGCACCTCTGGATACTCACTCAGCTTTCACTCCAAGAAATCAGCTGTGTACATATGCTGACCTAAAAACCCAGAAGTTAATTTCATCCTTGGAATATATTCCATTTTCAATCCTTTTTTTTTTTTTTTTTCCCATTTCTCATTCCCATTTGTTTTGTCTGGATAGATAACTGAGCAAGATCACCTTAGAATAAATTCTGCAGATATGTTTCAGTGCTGCAAGAAGCAGCATGGATCCAGAAGATGCTACTTTTCCTACCTAAAGCTCATTCTCATGGCTGTTGCTGCACAAAGACACACCAGAGAAAGCAGTGTAAGCAGTCTTGAGGAGCAGCCTCCTCCCAGACCAAGCACACCCCATGAGAGGACACTGCATCTGAAGCTCTTGTACATTCACGTAGTGAGCAGCAATATTTATTCTATTGTCTTGCCTCAACTTCAGGGTGGTCATTACATTTAACTGAATTTTTCAAGGAGAGTGTAACATTTTTAGGATATTTTCATAGCTGTTATGTGCATTGTACGAGAATTGCATCCTCCTATTTCAGAAAAAGACTAAACAAAAGTAGGGATTATGATGATATATGTGGAAAGCCTAGCAATGGCCATTTACCTGTCTCTTAATATCTCCGTGCTCAGTTTCTCCATCTGTAAAAAGACCATTAATTAATTCAGCACCATAAACAAAGGCAGTTGTAAAATTTCATGAAGTAACATTTCCCAGTGCTTGAGACACTCCATAGAAGCTAGTACAGGATGTTAGGAATTTGGAGAAGATGTTCTGGATTTTGTCTTATGTGAATGCCCACAAGATCTGGCCTAGTTTCTCATACATGCAGTCTTTAATTTCTTTTGCCCCAAAGGCAGATACTACAACTGTGGAGTGAATTGCCCCTCAGAATGCACAATATTCACTAAGTATTCTCATTAAAACCTTTTAGCACCTTATTTATTCACTTAAAATTTAGTTGTCTGAAAGTATATAGAAAATAGTCAGAGTTTCTTATCTACTGTTTTGAAACAGAGACAGTGATTTAGTCATCCATCTTTCCTGTCTCTTTCTCATGTGAATGCAGTTCTTTTTCCTGTTCTCTCCTCTAGTCTTCATGTCACATCACATAAGCTCGTTTCAAAGAATCACAAAATCATAGAATTGTTTGGGTTGGAAGGGGCTATTAAAGGCCATCTAGTCCACCCCCTCCGCAGTAAACAGGGACATCTTTAAGTAGAGTAGGTTGCTCAGAGCCCAGTCAAGCCTGAAAATTGAATGTCTTGAGGAATGGGACTCCACCACCTCCCTGGGCAATCTGTTCCAGTGTTCCACCACCCTCATAGTAAAGAACTCATCTCACCTCATCTTATCATATGCTTCTTTGAGGCATATTGCAGCCATAGAGAGTGATCTTTCCAAAAGGTTTCAGAAAATATATTAAGAAAAAAAAGTAAAGGATATCTATCACAAAAAAAACTCTCTGAAATGTTGGAAGGCTTCTGCTGCCAGAATTTGGCAAGATAGAGAAGATGTGAGGTCAGCAAAGGGCCTTGTTGCAGGAGACAACCATCTTTTCATTGTACTGTTAATCTGAATTACCCCTGAAGAGCAGAAAATCTCCTGAAAATGGAGAGGATTGAAGAACAACAAGATTTTTCATTTCTATTTTCATTTCTGTTTTCATTTCTCCAAATTCTATTACTTATTTGTAATATTTCTTCTCTCTCTAAATTTGGTTTGGTTTTTTTGTTTTGATTTTTTAGTATTGTTATTATTTTTTGTGTGTTTTTTTCTTCTTTTTTTTTTTTTTTCCCTTAAGATGCTATGGGGCTGGATTGTCATTTGATAAAACCTGGAATAATGCAATAAATGCCATTAGTTGATTTATGTTAGACAATGATCTGGCCACTGTATTTAGTAATTGTCAATGTCACAATCTGGGAGTGTGACACTGGCAATTTTTCAGAGAGTTAGACATTTACCAGGTAGAATCTTCTAACGATAGCAATCCAATCTTACTCTTGATTACTTCACTGTAAATATAGTGACATTTCATTGATTCAGAGGCATTTTGAGAGAATTGTTTTTATGTGTGTGTGTGGAAAATCCCTGTAAAAAGTGGCATTATGAGAGTGATGAAATCCTTCATATCTTAGTGGTGCTATAAAATAGTATTGAAGTGGGATGTCGGCCTTGCACTGCTTCTCTGTGCATGATGAACTTCTCTTGCACAAATGCTAAGCAGGTACATCCACTCAGGTTCTACACCCTTCCTAAATATTCCACTAACTGAAAGCTAGGAGTGATGCTGTTACAGTGGAATAGCACAACTGGCATAATCTTAGAGGAAATTGGGTTGAATGTCCAACAATGGCCTGATCCAATGTCCTCTCTTCCTCCTAAGTGCCTGCTTTATTTCTCTGTTGTCATTATGATACTGTTTTCCTGTGAGTACACTGGGTGTCTTTGTCTTTCAATAGGTGCAGTGGCAGTAAAGGAGGCAGTAGGTCAGCTAGAAAAACTTGTTTGGTTTTTTTTTTCTATTAATCTTTCTCTGCCTGTGGCATTTCAGTCATTTGTATTTGACAGGAAGACTGACATACATCCAAGACTGGAAGGTTCTACTTCTTGGTTTGTGATAACTTTGGCAGCGATGGTCTTCCCAGTCTTGGGTGAGTTATTCATAGGTTACTCTTCTCCTGCCTGACAATGTCAAATTAGACTGGTTTCTTTTCTAGGCCCAGATGATCCCTGATTTTACTCCTGTTAGTGAGCTGGTGGGTCTGAAGTGGAATAAATATGGATGTAGCTGTTTGTGTATCCTGGCTGTGTTCTATGTGCTCTACATGATCTTCACCATGCGCTGCATTTATTGACCTCTGAAACTTCAAGACAACTCCAAAACAGATCAAAGAGACTATACTACATTTGTGCAGAACCTGCTGCAGGTATCTGATTCTCCATCTCTCCTTCGTATCCTGAAGTGACAAACCTACACTGGGAGTCCTTACTGTCAGTCACCAAGGTTGGGAATAACTGCAAAAGTTATCCTGCAGACATAACACAGTGACTCAGGAACTTCACCCTAGCTTTCCCAGATCAAAATAACAAGGCAGCATAGGCTTCAGTATGTTCTAGAATCATAGCTGGAATTCCTGAATGAGCTTTTATGGCTTGCACTGAAACTCAGCATGACAACGTAATAGGTGCCCATTGTTTGGGGAGCCACAGTTATGGGTATGCCTGTGCCTGTCTGTGCAGTATTTCTCATAGTCACAGTGTGTCACTACAAAGACGTAACACTTCCTCCTGAGAACCACACATTAAATGCTACAACACTGTCCAAAACTTTAAGGCATTCTAAAGGGGACTATTTCCAGTTCTGGCTACATGATGTAGTCAAGACAGGGGACAGGTCACCATGATGTGGACTAGCTAAAGAAGTGCCTATTTTATGTGATTCCATATTAGTGTGCTTTTTTTATTCAAAAACCTTTTCCCTGATCCTTTTCTTCCTCTTGCATGTGAAAGGTATGTAAAAGTGTTAATGGAGAGCTCTGCTTATCAGTACCTCTCAGAAAATGATGATTTATTTCCATTTTATGGATGAGGAAACAGTCATGGAAGAGAGGAAATTAGAACGTTGAAAACTGCTTGTGGTTTTTAGTGCTTCAGTTCAAGGGACAATATGAAATATCCATGGCCATATTCTCTGTAATAGGTGTCCACAATTCCAGGTGAACTCTTGGGCAATTCAAATGACCAGAATCTCTAAAAATCATCCTCTGCAAGGTTGTCTACAACTGTGAACCTGACTGTTGGTAGTCATCTTTTATTGGCAATTGAGATCTAAATCAGTTTTCCTTAGAGTAAGTCATACTTAGTTCTCTAGGCTGCAGAGTTTCATAATATGAAGCTGAGAATTATGACAGAAGCTATACCATGAGGAGGATTTGTCTTGGAGACCACTGGGCCTGCTTAAATGATGCCTTACAGTCATATCTTTGTCAGTTCCTAACATAGTGACATCTCTTTCAGGAATCATATATGACCCTGATGATAACCTCCAGCTAGTGGGGAAACTGGTCACAGTGACAGGGGCTATAATATTATTGATCTTGGAGGTGAGAACAGTTAACGTTTATAATATTTCCTCAGTTTGCAATTTGACTGCATACAAATGTAAACAGTGTACACCTCTTCCAGATGTCTTCAGAGTTGGAGCAACCAAATTCTTTGGACAAGTCATCGTGGGAGGGCCTTTCTGCATCGTCAGGTAAGGTCTCTTCCTGATTTCAGAGAGATTTTGTGTCTGGGATGTAAGTAATAACATTTCTGGTTTATAGATGGAGGGAGGATGGTGTCAAGGAACATTAACAAATGGAAGGTACCTGATGGGGCAGCGATGTAGGAGAAGGTGTGATTCTAACTCTGTATTTTTAACTCTTCCTCCTATGCAGTATCCCATACGCTTGCATGATTCTAGTAACCATGGTGATGCGTCTCACCAGCACAAGTGGTGAGGTGGTGCCCATGTCCTTTGCCTGATGTTGGTTGGGGTGGTGCAATGTCATGTATGTTGCACAAGGCTTTCTAATGCTTGGACCCTTTTACTATCATCATCCAGAAGGTAAGTTAAAGAATTCTTTTGACCGTGAGACTAAGAACTAATACATGTGTCAGGGAGAGCTACACAGCCTATCTGGTTTAGAGCTATTCTATACATAAATATAGGCTTGGATTGTAGCTCAGGCCTCTTGGCAGGGTGGCCACACACTGAAAACCATTGTTACCTGTAAACCATTTAAGGAACATTTTTCTTTTAATTATGAAGTCATTCTAAGGGGAAAAATCAGATGATGGGAAGTGTTTGTATTGCTCCCTGGGTAACGTGAAAGAAATCACATCCAATCCACTAACAATGGCAAGAATGGATGAATGTGTTCAGTCCACAGGATGACAACACAAACAAGGCACAGGATACAAGTGGGAAGCAGTCCTGTTGGAATTCAGAGTCTTGGGGAGTATAGGCCAAGTGAAAAGTAGAGTCAGGACCCTGAATTCTAGGAGAGTAAACTTTCAGTTGTTTAAGGAATTAATGGATGGGATCCCTGGGAAACCACACTCGGGGTTAAAGGAGCTGAACAGAGATGGCAGCTGTTGAAGGATATTTTTCTTACGAGTGCAAAATCTCTGGATTTCCATGTGTAAGAAATCAGGCAAGAAGAGCAAGGGACCAGCACGGCTCAGTGAGAACCTCCTGGTCAAAGTGTAAGAAGGAAATGCACAGGCACTGGAACCAGGGATGTGTATCCTGGGAAAAATACAGGGATGCTACCTGAATGTGTAGGGATGGGACCAAGAAAGTCAAGGCATAGCTGGAGCTGAATTTGGCAAAGGATGGAAAGAATAATAAGAAGGGCTTCTACAGGTACACTAGTCCAGGAAAGAAAGATTAAAGAAAATGTACATCCTCCCCCAATAAATGATACAGGAGCACAGGTGGGGCCTGAGATGAAGAAAGCTGAGGTACAAAATCACTATTTTTTGCCTCAGTTTTCAGTGGTAATTTCTCTTCCCACACCTCTCAAGCCCCTGAACCTCAAGGCAGGAATTAGGTGAATGAATCCTGATGAGTTGGGCCACTTCTACAATTAGCTCAGGAAACTTTTAGCACCTCTGAGCTCTTCTTCAACATCAATGATGGACCTGCCAACTATGAAGCGGTTCTACCCTTCATGTATGGCATCACTTAGTCAGCCTTTGCTGTTGTAGCTCCTTATGCTCAACTTGCTCCTTGCTGTGATGTGTGGCACTTGCTAGAGAGTGGCTCATGAGCAGTAAGAGCTTTGGAGAGCACAGGTGAGAAAACTGTTCAGCTATGTAACTTATGTAACCTGCTGTGAATTATGAAGAGTGTGTTGGAAGGGACAGAATTCTTGCCAGTTCTGAAAGGGGCAGTGTTGAGATCCCATTGACAACTGAGGTATGTTCAGTTGAGAAGAGCTGTGGATTTTCTTAGGGAGATAAGAAGTGAATTCTTATGAGCAAAGGTAGGGCTGGATGAGAATGAATTCAGAGGTTATTAGAAATGTGGATTTTATCTTTGCTGCATTGGTCTCATGGCAGCTGTGGAAATATACTGGCAGAGTGCTCATGCGGCTCAGAAGGTCAACCATATCCTAGGATGCATCAAGAGGAGCATGGCCAGCAGATCAAGAGAGGTGATTCTCCCCCTTTACTCTACTCTTGTGACACCCCATCTCAAATACTGCATCCAGTTTTGGTGTCCCCACTATAAGAGGGACATAAATCTGTTGGAACAAGTCCAGAGGATGGCCGCAAAGATGATCCAGGGGCTGGAGCACCTCTGCTTCGAGGATAGGCTGGGGGAGCTGGGATTGTTCAAACTGGAGAAGAGAAGACTCTGGGATGGCCTTGGGACTGCCTTCCAATACCCAAAGGGAACCTACAGGAAGGTTGGAGAGGGACTCTTCACAAGTGTGTCCAGTGATAGGATGAGGGGAAATGGTTTTAAACTGAGGGAAAATAGGTTTAGATTGGATTTTAGGGAAAATGTTCTTTTGTAAGAGGGCAGTGTGACTCTGGAATAGATTGCCCAAAGGGTTTATGGATGCATCCTCCCTGGAGGTGTTCGAGGCCAGGTTGGATGAGGCCTTGAGCAACCTGGTCTAGCTGAGAGGCATCCTTTGCCATGGCGGGGAGGTTGGATTAGATGATCTTTAAGGTGCCTTCCAGCCTAAGCCATTCTGTGATTCTATGATACTCCTTTTTCTCTGTTTCTGCATCCCTCAGTGTCTGCAGATTGTTTCTACTACTGCCATGCTGGAGAGGCAGCTTCCATAATGCCTGTGTCCTTGCTTAGGAATCTATGGACAGAAATATGGTCTAGGGGACAGATGGTATCTCAGGTAAATTCTGTTAGACAAATAAACACAGTAAATTCACATGTGTAAACCTATTAAGAAAGACTACCCTGTTCTAAGATGTCAGACCCAGTGAAACAAACCACATAATGCAGGATGGGATTGTTGGGATCTGATGTGGAGTTCTGAAATATGAGGCTGGACAAGAACCATGAAAAAGATAGAATCAGAGCTTTAAAAACCTTGTTACATTGTATTAGGTCCCATTCCCATACCACAAGTAGAGAATCTTTATCTACAGTTCATCACAAAGTGAGGAACATACATCATGAAGTAAGGAACGCAGATTATAGGGGTCCTAAGTAAATGCCTCAGCACAGTCACAGCCCCATAAATCATCACTGCTAGAAAATGTATCTCCATGCTTAATTCTGAGTGTCTTCAGTTCTTTTCCATTCACTCCCACTCCCGAGCTTCACTCCTTTAAACAATTCCTATGTCTGACCTAAGTGTCTTGGGATGATAGCCAAGATGGGATGGAAATTACCTCACATTGTTTGATCTTGTCAAATAAAGATTAAGGACAGATATTATTGCTCTCATAAAAAAGCATAGCAAATTCCTTTCTGAAAGGGAGGTATCATCTCAAAGCCGTAAGAAGCAGCACCACACCTAGGTCTGTGGAACTGAGAGCTGCATTTACAGTTCAGCCTGCCACTTGTGTTGCATTCTGACTGTGGCTGGATATGAAAAGTCCCAAGAATGGTTCATTGATTTTATGATAAATATTTGCATGAAGCTACTCAACCAAAGATCCTCAGTGTTTTGCTTAATAACTTCATACTCTTTCCTAGGAGAAAGCCTCCTAAATTTGAGTAAAACAGTCTAGCATTTCTAACAATGAATATTGCATTCTTACCAAGTTCTCTGTGTATGCAGTTAAGCAGCTGTTCACATGATCCTAAGTATGTCCCTAAGGTGATATTTAGTTTCCTAATTGGCAAGTTTAATAGACTAATCTTTCAGTTAGCAATAATATTTCATCTCTCAAAAAAATACTTGCTTCTTAAGTACAATTGCAGGCAACCCAGCTGTTGGACTACTGCTCTTTTTACTGTAGTTCTCTTCATTGGGGAAAACCACAGCTTATCATGATCCTTGTTGTTACTATTGTTAGTTTGTTCTTGTTAAGAGTCTGCAGAGATGAAAGGTTAAAAGAGCTTTGCAACTTAACTTATAGTTGAGACATTAGGGTACATTTTACTGTCCTTTTTGACAGAGCAACACTAGTGGATACTCAAAATGGCTCAAAGATATAATATGAATTGTCTGGTACTAAGGAAGCTAAAGCAGCTTCTTTCTTTCTAGATAATCCTAGGTATTGAACAGACAGACTCTTTCAGCTTTCCTTCAGTATCATAAAGCAGTTTATGCTCCCTTAACTAGCCCTAATATATTGTCAAAGTATATACTAAGATTACATCATTCAGTAAAAAAACAAAACCAAAAAAACAAACCAAACAAAGATCAGGGACTGTGAGCCCTATCATCTGCACATGCATCAATACTTGGGTACCATAGAAATCACTGTGTAAGTCATGCTGTCACTGAGCACTTCCCCAACGTCATTTCAGACATGGGTGCAAAAATCTTAGCTTGCTTTCTGGTCTTTTGAATACTCTGGGAGAGCAGGGCCTGGCATGGCTTAGTAGTCAGGGGGTGCACAAACATGTAGCTCCTGTGTGACTATTCCACTCAGCTGCTGAAGCAGCACAGGTGGTAACTTGCTTTCCTGACATGCTCCTTGGCAGCAAGATACGTTACACTGACATGCTGGTGTAGATCCAATTGTCTGTCTGGGAGACTGCCCAGTGATAAACACCTAAAAGGCAGGTGCAAGGTACCCATCAGGAATAATTAGAAAACAGCTTGCCTGAAGAAGGTGAAGTTTCTTCCTTTTTCCAGATGGTGAAAAGATGGTGCTCAAGCAGAAGAGCTATTATTCTTTGCAATATATTCTTTCCATCTGTGTGTATGACTCCTCTGAGTTCTCATACAAATGCCTAATGCTCCCATGAAGGTCTATACAGGGATACCTGTGTATTTAGTTTACTCAGTCTTCTTATGCACTCCATATCATAGATAGCATACGGAGTACAGGTGGAGAATATCTTGCTAACCTCCCATTGGTTCTCTGGCAAAGAATTTGCTTCTATAAGAATTTCTTTCATTGTTTCTCACTCTTATGGTGAAGGACAGATATCAGGTGCCTAGATGAGTCTCACTCCTTTCCCTCCTTCCCTCTCCCTACTTCCTGATTCTCATCTCTACCTACTAAGGGTGCTCATATGCTGCAGGAGGTTCCAGATGACAGCTGTGGAAACAGAATGTAGGACTGCTGTACACATGATTAGAAAAGTGAGAGCAGGGTGTTTCTAATGCTTTTGCCATGACTGCCTTTCCTCTGTGCTTGCAGAGCTGAGGACCAACATGATGGCAAATAACACAAGATGTGCTGTGACATGAGAAAGTTCGCGTAACAAATTATGGAAGAAGTTAACTGCTCTGAAAATAGGGAGCACTCTGAGAATAAAGAGAATGGAGAGACTTTTTAACAGAAAGCAGTTATCCTTTTGCACTCCCTTCTGTGACCTCAAGCCTGTCCCTGGGCTGTTCTAGCCTCAGCCAGGACATCTAGACATTGAATAAGGACATTTCAGCCTATTTTCTGCATATAAATATCTACTAGACTGAAAAGAGGCCATAGGCTTTGAACTAGATCAGTAATTTCTCCACTAACTTTGACCACCCAAGGCATGGAAAATATAGTCTGCTGTTTCCCCAGATGGCCCACAGACTACAATACACTCATGACTATGCATCTATGGAATTGTACGTTGTCCTTTAGTGAATACATATGGAAGGTGCAAGAGACTGCAGATTCCCTTCAACATCTTCTGCTCAATATGCATTCTGAAGGGCACAACACTCGCTCAGTCTCAGATGCTGTAAGGGGAGCTGACTGTCCGTCAGCATACACGTGTCCTGGTTTGAGTTAGAACAATTCTGTACAGTGATTTTTTTCATCTAAGTTTTTCTAACTGCACTGTCTGCATCAGCAGCCTGTTCTCCCAGGCAGTGTCTGCTCCCAGCAGTGAGAACACCCCATGGGCAGAGTCAGTGCCAAGGGTTGGGGTGCAGGCCAAGGCCACTGCTGGATCTTGTGCACCACACTGGGGGTGCAGAAAGCAAAAGGCCGCAGCTGCAGGGAGGAGAAGACAGGGCAGGTGACCCCAAACTGACCAGCAATGTATTCCATCCCATAGATGGCATATTGGGTATAAAGCTGAGGGGTCACAAGGGTCAAGCCCCTTCCACTCGGCTTGTGTCCTCTTCTGGATTCTTCCTCTCTTCTTCAATGGCCGGCATCTGAGGATGTCTGTTCTGCCTTCGATTCCAACCTGCGTGTTCCTGAATCCTGTACCAGAATCCAGCTCCTGAGCCTGGTTCCCATCTGCCCCTGGACCCAGTCTGGGACTTCCCCAGTGCCTGCTCCACAGCATCAGTGGTGAGGGTGACACAATTGCCACCAGGGGGGTTGGGTTCAATACTGTTTTTGTATATATTCCATTTTTTTTATTACTATTTTCATTTTCATTCAAGCTCTTCCAGTTCCCTTTTGTAATCACTAAGTTTCTCTCCCTTATTCCCTTTCTCTTCTTTGCTTTTGGGGAGGGAAGGGGGTCAACAGAGAACATCTGTTATAGGTCTAAGTGGCCGCCCTGACTTGAAAATGTGACCACACATAAATGAATTTGTGAGTAGTAGAAGTTTGTAGAAACCCCTTCAAAAGCAAAAGACTCAAATTTTCTAGGGTTGAACTCATTCTAGTCTGATATGGTGCTTTTCTTAAATCCTCACACTCTTTGTACTGCTGTGAATGTTTTTTACCTGTTTCTTTGTGTTTATGTATTGGCTTTTTTATACCATGAAAGAATGCAATGCTATTCTCCCTCTTCAACTAAAAAAAAAAAAAAAAGTAAAAATAATGTTTTTCTAATGGTGTAATGAAGAATCTGAACTATGTTGGCTGTTCCAGTGCAAATAATCTGGAATACCTCCTGCCATAATGATGGTATACTTTGGAATGTGATATTTTGGTATCATATTATGGTGTATATATATGATGGAAAGTTACTCTTTAAGAACTATTATTTATGGCTTCTCAGGCTTCTGTTGCTGGGGGAATTCTTATATCCATACAGGATTAGTACCTGCAGGAGTTGAGCTATTCTAGCCTCAACAGCTGGAGAAACACAGCAAGTTATGCCTAGTTCACAGTGAGCCAGCAGGTGGGCACAGACCTCTCTAGACAGAAAGAAGGTAGCTTTTTATGTAATGTCTTCATAGTGGTCTTGTTTAACAAGGCCATTTGCTTTTTCCCTTTATGTTGGTGAGGTGGACAATTAAATTTCCTTTCCTATGTGTTAATGTGGTGAAGTGTATAGTTTGTGAGTTTTCCTCTCAAGCTCTGCTTTGGGTTCAGAGGAGGGCCACACAAACGATCAGAGGGCTGGACCACCTCTCCTACACAGGCAGGTTGAGAGTTGGAGTGTTCAGTCTGGAGAAGGGAAGGCTCTGGGGAGATCTCGCAGCACCCTCCAGTACATGAAGGGGGCCTACAAGAGAGCTGGGACTGTTTACAAGTGCCTGTTGTAATGGGACGAGAGGCAATGGTTTTAAACTAGAGAAGGGTAGATTTAGAATGGACATTAGGAAGGGTCCTTTACCATGAGGGTGGTGGAGCACTGGAAGAGGTTGCCCAGGGAGGTAGGTGGTGGAGGCCCCATCCCTGGAGACATCCAAGGCCAGGTTTGATGAGGCTCTGAGCAAAAGAGCTGAGTTAAAGAAGCCCCTGCCCGCTGCATGTGGGTTGGACTAGATGACCTTTAGTGGTCCCTTCCAACACAATGCATTCTATGATTCTATGACTCATGTTTTCATACTCTTGAATAGGGACAGATACAGAGGTACAGCCCTGAAGCTCTGCTCCTCTTCAAAGCAGGTACTAGTCTGCCTGAAGGAAGACATAAGCTCTCCAAGTCTGGTCATTCTCATGCACCTCTACCAGGTAACATAGTTGATCCCAAGAATGTTAGTCCTTTTTCAAGGACTGAAGTGACTTGTGGGACTGGTACCCTTCCCTGCCCACTCTTGACTTGAGAAAGAGTTTCACCTCTCTTGGTCCAGTTGTCTATTTGCAGTTGTCTACTGCAGGTCTGCATTTTCCTCAGAAACAATATTCAACCAGCTGTGCCTATTGATGTAGCTGGTTAGGAGAAGAAAAACCCCAAACAGGTATTTTTCAACAGCAAAGGGCTCCAGCTTTTTTTGTCACATGCTTCAATGTCTGTAAGGGGGTCAGACAGCAACACAACCCAAATTCTGGGCACTTGGGATATTAGAATATCACAGCTTATGACTTTCCTCTCAAGAATGGACCTGTGAGGACCAGAACCCATTTTTTTTTTTTCCTCTCCATTTGCAGATCCAGCAGGATGGATTCTAGAAATCCTTATTGTTCTATTCTGTTGCAGTCCCATAAATACAGTTGGGTAGCACCAAGGACTTGCTGTTCTTTGCGTCAGCACAAAGGATTAGTAAATTTTCCTCCTGGATCACAGCACAGACCCAAGAACTGCGCATGAAATGGGGTAGAATTTTGACCCCTTTACGCTCAACCTCTTTACTAAGTGACATGTCTTATTGCTTACCACATAATGCACACTAAATAGAACTTAAATTTTATACTTAGCTGGCAAACCAAGTGCTAGCCTGATGCTCATTTCCATCCGAGTAATAATCTCTCACACCATGATGGCATTCTTTTGAAAAAAAAATTGTAATCTTTTGTTGCCTTTATTATGTTGTAGCTTTGATGGGCTCCCAGCCACAGATAAAGCCTGCTGATGGCTTTGTAAAGTTGTCTGGTACCTTTTGTTGGCAGAGAAGAGGCAGCAGGTGCTTGTGATTTGTCCAAGCTATTATTCCACCTCCTTCCCATGTTATAACTTCTCCTCTCCCAACCCATTCCCAATGTATGATGTCAGCCACATTTAAATGCCACCAGTTATTTATCTCTGCTTTCAAATCATGGCAAGGCGCTTTTTTTTTTTTGTTCATGTAACAGGACTTGAAATGTCCAGTTTCTGGGTGCATTAAGTCTTCAAGTATCATACTGACGCCTTTGTTTCTTACAGTGAAAAATCCTTCTGCATAGCTCCAGAACCTTTCCAGAGCTTGAGACTAGTGGAATAAGGATGGCGTAAACATCACACTTCAACTGGTTCAAGCTGATTCAAATGGACTCTCATGAGCTGGATGCTGTTTAGAATCTTTTTCTGGTGGCCAACAAGGGTGATCCCAATACGCTGGATATCTCTGCAAGAGAACAGAGGATGTGGAAGGTGTTAAGTGGGCTTCTTGTTCTGAATAGTCCTAGTCCATTCCCCTGTTGATGCAAATCAATGTGTATGGATATATGTGTATGGATATATGTGTATCTGTGAGAAACAGCTGACAAGGCTTCTCCTCTTGCCTGGCAAATGTGTGTGGGTGGAAAGGGTGATGGCAGAAACTGGTAGGTTATGAGACACCAAAAAGAAAGCAGTGGGAGAGGGACATGAAAATGATCAGAGGGCTGGAACAGCTCTCCTGTGAAGAAAGGCTGACAGAGATGGTGGCATTCAGCCTGGAGAAGTGAAGCCTCCAAGGACATCTTCTTGCAGCCTTTCAATATATAAAGGAGGTTTACAAGAAAGATGGTGAGACACTTCTTACCAGGGCCTGTAGTGACAGGACTAGGGGCAGTGGTTTTTAAATGTTTTTTAAACCAAAAGAGAATAGATTTAGATTATATATAAGGAAGGGTGGTGAGACACAGGAACAGGTTGCCAGGAGAAATGGTGGATGCCTCATCTCTGGAAGCATTCAAAGTCAGGTTGGATGAAGCTTTGAGCAGCCTGATTTGCTGACAGATATCCTTGTTGATGGCAGGGGGGGCTAGACTAGATGATATCTAAAGGTCTCTTCCAATCTAAGCCATTCTATGACTTTAAGAATGTTCCTTTACCTGGATCCTGTCTTCTACATAACACTTCTACCCAGGATATGATATGGCTGGTTCTACACATCTCCTTAAAAGTGGTTATTGCCTGTGGCAGCTCTCATGAACATTCTGATGTATCAGTTTCTCTGCAACACTGACTATGTTTTATAGTGTAGATGTGATAAGTATTGTTGCTTATAGAAACGGATTACAAACATACAGTGGTATGGAAGGCTTCCAGAGGTGCTAATAAGATGTAGGATACAGTAGCTTCTTTGCTCTGGCTTTCCTCTCCTTTTTCAAGTGTATGCATTCTCCATATAGTCCTTACTAAATATTTCTCAGAATGCTTTCACTTTCTGCATGGAAATCTCAGTGTTTGGTATCTTCTGCTTTCTCCCCCTCTACTTACTCCAGAGTCATGCGTGATATGACATCAAATGTAATCAGACCAGCCTGGTCAAAATTCTCCTTGTAGTGGCCCATCTTGATAGCATCCAACCACTCATGGGCATTGCTGAGTGAAGGGAAATCTGGAGGACAGTTGCTCAGGAGAGGCTGAGATGGTCTGCAAAAGAGGCAAGTTCTAAAAACCCAAGTTATCAACATCAGCTGACCATACAAGTAAGGTAAGAGTTATGAGAGAGAATGCAACTTTCTGAAGAACACAGGATGAAATAGTATTTGATCTTCATGACTTGGTTCCTAAAGTCCCCTCTTGATGCCCTGTTTCTAGATTACCTATGTTCCCTTTTCTGATGAAAACAATCAACCCAAAAACCTGATCATTCCTTCCCATTTTATACTCTCTTAGGCACATTACCTTTTTATTGCCCCAGATCTTTCCACACTTTCTGGGTCCAGACCTATTGACTGGGCAGAAAGTTGCAGTGAGGAGGTTTCTGAGGCACAGATGAGACCTTATACTGTGACTAGCTCTCCCTCTCCTAGATGCACTCCTTGGATCAGAAAGTAATGCATGAGACAATGAGTGTGTTGGTCCAGCTCCACCACCCATCAGATCAAAGTATAACAGTAGAAGACCAAGGAAATGATTGTTTATACAAAGCATTTTCTCTTTTCCCCATCATCTGAATCTGTCCCAGAGCTATAACTGTCTTTATAAGCTGTTTTTAGAAAACTGGGCATGACCAGGCACTTTTCTCCTCCCCCATTCCACAGAGACAAAGTTCAAAACCATGGGGAAAAACCCTGCAGGTCAGCAGGATGTAGTTCTGTCATCAGCCCAGCAGCCATCTAATCTCAGTGTCATTTACCCTCCCCTCCAGAGATGACTTCTCTGGCCTCCTGCCTCTGATTCAGGCTGCAAAATACAGTTATGAAAATATGGGATGCAAGCTGCAGTTCTATTTGGCCTTAGCCAGAGACTTTTACCCCGTCCTAAGCTACGTTCTTCTCTTCCTTCTTCACCTCTTGTGATTACACAGATCACGTGGAGGGTGATTACAGAATATATTGTGTAGCTCCACCCAGATGGGTGCCTTCCTCCATTCCCTAAGATCCCTCCCTCACTTGTTCATCCTCACCAAGAAATCTATCACATCTCAATTCAGCACTCACAACTCATCATCATCCATTAAGGGAATCAAGATTACAGCTCTTCCACTCCTCTCCCTAATTTTTTTTTCCTATTTTTTTCCTGGTCTTAGATGGAAAAAAAACTGTGGAGCCTGATTTACTGCTTGCTTTTCCTCATGATGCCTACTGAGAGACAAGTCCTATTACTTTACAGTAAATCCTCATCTCACCTGCTGCTCCCAGTACCGGTGGCTTTGAGAGCAGACGGCTTGCGGATCATTTTATCTAGGGCACTGACTATTTGCTCAAATTTGGGTCTCTGGACCCGCTCCTTCTGCCAGCAGTCAAGCATCAGCAAGTGCAAAACAGTCGGGCAGTCTGGGGGTGGTGGCAGGCGATAGTCCTGGTCAATGGCATTAATTACCTGCAGGAAAAGAACAAAGCTTTATCACAGCTGGGAAAATAATACCCAAGGTTCAATCATGGTGGTGTATCACCTTCTGCCACTTGAATTGATACAGGACAGAGAGGCAGATGTGCATTCTCATGACTTCTAAAACTTACATCCTGATTGGACATGTCCCAGTAAGGCCTCTCACCATAGGACATCACCTCCCACATGACAATGCCATAGCTCCAGACATCACTGGAGGAGGTGAACTTGCGATACTGGACAGCTTCAGGGGCAGTCCAACGTACGGGTATTTTGCAGCCCTAGAAAACAGTCAGAGAGCAACCAGAATGTTAGTGGGATAAGGACTACCTGTGAAAATAACATTGCTGACCTGGTCAGATGCCAGTAGCACAGCACAACTCTGAGCACAGGGTCCGAGTCCAGTTTATGCTGTCTTCTAGACATTTTTGATTTAAATTCAAACTATGCCCAAGGTTTCCACCTTGATCTATTGACAAATACAGATGAAAAAAACCAACCAGCCACCAAATCAGCAGAATCGTGCCTCTTTGGTGCTACAAATTCCATGGTGTAATAGATTTCTACTTATATAGCTCTTCTTTGCAGCATTTGAGAGGTGGCAGATAGTGAAATAATTCTGAAAGTCACAATCATTTGGAAATCTAAGGCAATTTAAACAATTCCAACCTGCTCCACCAAGGACAGATACACTGAGTGGATAGCTTTAGCTCCTTCCTCGGTCTATTCTGACCTCTCTAACAGCAGGTATGACCTGACAGATGAAAGATCATTCATGTGCTGGTTCTTCAAAACACATACATCTCAAACTAGTTTCACTTTCCAAGGGCTGCATTCTTCTTCAGCCCCTGCATACCACAGGGTAGTTTCAATTTGCCTGTTATACTTCCATCACTTTTGTAGTGTGTAACAAGTGTCAGAACTTCATGTGTAGTTAAGTTCATTCAAGGGTTGGTTGTAAGCTGAGGAATACACTTATGCCAGTTATGTTTTCTATAGGAAAAAAACTCAACTATTTCCTCAAAGTGTGGTAGTACAGGACCTCACTCTCTCCTTCAGTCCCGTATACTTCCTGTAAGAAGCTTATGAACACCTACATCAGGTTATGAAGTTTGTCCTATTCACCATCATTCCACAAAGACTGGCACTAAGACTCCATTATACATGTCAGAATGGGGCAGATATTTATTGCTTTGGAACTGTTAGCCCAGAAGATAGAAAGCTCTACCACACTAGCCTCTCTCATCTCAAAATAGACTAAAAAGGGTACACCAAATCAAGGGGGAACACAGGAAAAAATCATAGCTGGTGGCACTGCAATAACTCTATGGCAATAACTCACCAGAGCTCCAGTGTAGGTGGGATTTGAAGCATCGTCCTCCAGAAAGCGGGACAAACCGAAGTCTGACACCTTGCACACAAGGTTGCTGTTGACTAAGATGTTACGCGCGGCCAGGTCACGATGAACATAGTTCATGTCTGAAAGGTAGCGCATGCCAGCTGCAATCCCCCGTAGCATTCCCACCAGCTGTAACACACTGAACTGTCCCTCCTTCTGCTGCAAGGGAGGAGGCAAACACAGGCTTTTATGATCACAGAACATGAACCCAGCATGGGAGACTAACAAAGAGCAAGGTAATAAGGTGGATTTATGAAGTTAGAGAACATACATCTTAACGTTAACCTAAATTGGACAGCTTAGGGACAGCAGGACTTTATATAAACAGGAGTGAAGAGGAAGGACAGGCAAAATTATCAGGTCTGAGATTGGCACACAGCAAGATGAAGAGGTAACGGTTGTGGGAGACTCTGGTTGTGGTACCCTGAGGAAGGAATCCAGTGATCCATTCTCCATGAACTCTGTGACAATCATGACTGGTCGGCTTTTGGTGACCACACCCTCCAGATGGATGACATTAGGATGCTCAAATTGCCCCATGATGCTGGCCTCGCTCAGGAACTCCCGACGCTGTTCATCTGTGTAACCTGACTTCAGAGTCTTAATAGCTACCATGTATTCACGCTTCCCTGGGTGTTTTAGGCGCCCAAAGCACACCTCTCCAAACTCTCCTGTCAGGATGGAAGAAACACACCTCAAGTAAGGAAACAGAGCAAAGTATTTTGGTCAGGTGCACGAAAACATTCTACTGCAGAAGATTCCAGGCACTGCTTGGAAATAGTGTTACTAGGAGTGTTTGGAACAAGGTAAAGCTCTAGATGAAGGCTTAGGTTGGAGACTACATCTTCAGGGTTCAAAGGAGGAGCTCTGGGTCTTCAAAGGGTGTTTTAAATTTGGTTTGGAGCCAGCATCTAAGGGTAAGTAGGTTAAGATGAATTTTGGTAAAAATGAAGGTTAGCTATCCCGAGACACTCGATATACCATGGCTGGGTCCATTTCAGGCCAGTAGCGTGTCAGGTCTCAAGGTGAACAAGAAAGCACTTCAGAATCTGCAGATTCTCACACTACCTGATCCAATGACCTCCTCAATCTTGATGAAAGACACATCAATCTCCTTGGCAAATTCCCGAATAGCTTCATTGGGATCTTCATAGGTCGAAGGATCAATGTAATACTTCACTCCAAGTCCTGCAGTGGAGGAGACAGCCCAAAACATCACCAGAATCAAACCCTGAGAGACATGGTTGTTAATGAGTCCTGAAAAGAGACAGGCCCTTGCCACCTGTTCCTCAAGAACTCTTACCTCGTGCACTGATATACTGCTGCAGGCGGTCTGTGTATGGAGTCTCTCTCCTTTTACTGCAGGACATAAAGGAAAGGAAAGTCAAAACACATATAAGGCTCTCTCACAGGGTGTTGGGGTGGGCTTCACAACGGAAGACACAGAGAATCCTTGAATTTAGGGATAGAAGATGGGTGTTAAGATCCCGCCCTTCTCTTGGTAACCAGTGCAGGATTGTTTTCTGTGTGGTCATTTTTACACTACTGTTTGCATCCCCACTTTAGATCTGACAAATGATAGAGCCTCCAGCACTACCCTGAAAAAAAAAAAGTATTACAGTTTAACATTACTGTCTTGGAAGTTTTCTTGCTATTTGGGCTAAACTTACATTTTAATTCCACGTAATTATGACTAATTTTTCTTTTCAATACAAATCTAAGCCATCTCCTATGATGCCTTTTAAGTTCTTCAAAAACATTCTAACAGGCATTTACTCTAGTGATTAATTTCTATAAATTTCTCCCAAAAGATGAATACTGCTTTATTTTTCTTTCTGGTCTCTTAACAGCATTTACATTCACTATTCCTCTTGTAAGAATGGTATCCAAAACCAACCACATGGAGCCAAACTGATGGAAATATGTTCCATGATGTGATTTTTTTCATGTGACTATCAAAACAGGTATGGTCTTTATTTTTGTAATATTTATTGTATATACACATTAAATTTCCAGGAAGTATAGGTCCTTCTCAGCATAGGCATTTCTCAGTTCCCATTCTCCTCTTAAATGTGATTCAAGCAACTTTTTCCCAAATGATTTAGTTGGTTTATAAGTTTCATCCTATTCTTGGATTCCTCTAAACATATTCTCCATTTTCAAGTCACTTCCTATGTTCCCAACAGTGTTCATTTTTTCCTTTTTTTCCCCCAAATGTACAATTCCTGCTAGTTTACAATCCTTTCAAATTAACTAATTAGACTATATTGTGAAGTGAACACTGTGGTATCCCTGCTGTATGCATGGATTTGTGTCAACTTGGGCTTTGCTGTTTCAGCCCAAGACCTTCTAGCTGCTGATTCAGGATCTGGAGAGGGGGTATCATGACACTTTGTTACTTTCTTTACTAACAGAACTAATTCTGTCATTTTAAAGGTAACTTTATTATTCTTAATTGTCAGGCTTAACTCTTTACATTCTGCTAAGACTACAATACCACAGATAGTTCTGCCTTCAAAATATGTCCTGTTGTGGAAAGAAATCAGCTTTACTGGGGTCTATACCTAAGAGCTCCAAGTCTGTTGTTGCAAACTGAAAAGTCAGGTCTATATTCATGTGGTTTTTTATAGGTTATCTGACATACTAATAGTTTTCCACCATTAAAAACCCCCACAATTGGATAAAACAAGAGTTCCACATTGCATATTGCCTGGAAAATGTGTACCAACAGTTTACAAAAGCAAGTTCAAACTACGCTATTTGACTCTACTTCTATTCAACCTTTTAAAGAATTGCTCATTTCCCATGGTGTTCCTCATTTCCTACATTTTCAAAATTACTTTTCTTACAAAGGACAAATTTCAAATAGAAATTTGGTATCTCCACTTTTTCTGAACAGCTCTCTATTCATTGCACGTGATCCTTCAAGGTATAAATGAATCTAGCTGATGTATTTCCTTTTATGTAGAAGCATTTGCAGAAACCCATTAATGTCTTTCCCCAACAGAGTTTTAGTAATATTAATGTATTCTGCATTTGGTTTACTTTTTTTTTTTAGAAAAATATAGGCTTTATTGAGTTATGCACATAGTATCACATTTCCAGCTGTAACAAGGAATTATATTTTTAACAGTTCAAAGCTACAAAAGGAGGCAACAATGCAAATATAACAATATTTGATAATGCTTTCTTTCCAGAAAAAAAAAATAAAATAAAATTTAAAAGACAAAATACACAGGAAAAGAAAACAAATGTAGAAAAGGGAAGAGAATGAAAACCAACTAAAACTAGATGTCACTTTCTAAAGTTAAGTAGTTTATACATTTATTTTTAGGTCAACAGAATAAGCTAAAAAGTCCCTCTTGCACAGAGGCAGGTTAGAGCAAAGATACAGAAATCTATTACTGACAGTCTAGGGGATTCAGTTCAAACCTCAGTAAATTCAAGGTAATGACTGTTTCTTTTCTTCAAATAGCAAAACCTCTACTGTTTAGCTTTGTACCTCTTCAAAAAGAGTGCACCCTTACTTTCTTTCTCTTTAAATTTATTTTTTTGCCATGACATTATCTCTACATTGACTTTATCTGTCCTTTTGTCTTTCCAAAATGAGCAGTGGCGTTTGCTTTCGTTAACCTGTATTTTATGAATTAGCGTTCCATGAAACCATTGGAGTTGTACAGATTTTATTCTTCATCAAATGAGCTACTGTCTCTTGGTCCTTGGTTAAAGGGTATTTAGCACTTTCTAAACAAGTGGCTCTAAAGAGTTCTTCCACCAGACCTTCTTCACTACCCTGTTTCATTCTCCACTTGCTTGCCTAAATGCAATTTAGTCCCTTCTTTACAGTGATGCATTTAAATACCTTTTGAGTACCAGCTTTAAAATGCTTCATTTGTGTTCACGTTGCTAACTAGCCAATATCAGCTAAGTAGAGGAGCAGTTTACCAAAGGAGAGGCTCCTCAGATAGCTCCTCAATGAAGCAGGATCTTTCCTTAATTAGAAAATGCCATACCAAGGACATCTGGATAAGTGTAGATCAGGCTGTTTCCCTTGGAATGGGGTTATGTAGCAAGGGTAAGAAAGTTCCACTGTGTACAGTGCACATGAGCAGGTCAAGGAATTCACCTCTTGAAGATGATGGCAAGGATGGCAATGGCAGCAATTATCAAGAAGGCTAGACCACCGAGTGCTGAGCCCACGATAAGCGGCAGTCGGTCCTGCACCATCTCCGAGCGCTCCCCTAGCAAGGAAGACACATGCATACACACACACAAATGTAGAGGACAGGAACTGTTAGAGTTTCCCTTCTACTCAGCTAGGTCTTACCCATAATTCCACCCCTACCAGTCCTTTGCTTCCCAGGCCAGTAACAAATTCTTCACTTGGTTATCCCTTTACCCATTCAGTCACTGTGCTTCTCCAGTGTGTTCCTTCCTACTTCTGAAAAGCCAGTGCTCCCTCTGAATCCACTTTTCCTTCCCCTGGTCAACTGACACCTGATTAGGCACTGAAGTATAGGCTAGCTCTACACTTGGGCTTTGAACCCATTTTCCTCTATTAATTTAGCTTGTAGATGACATACCTGAGTACCTTTGATCCAGCCCAAAGAGTATTACAAGGTAATGCTCTCTGCATGAATAAATGGTGACACTGCTGGAAGTCAAGCTTCTGGGTGTATGTCCTGTGTCCCATCTGTCTTTAAGCCCTCCCCAGGTCATTTAGCTATAAGTTGTCCTGTGACAGCTGGAGACCAAACTACAGCAGTGCAGTGTATACTGTAACACCCTCCTAAAGAGAGTTCTACTGACCCATTCTGCTCCTGCTGGTCAGAGGTGCAAAGACAACAAGGAGTAGGACTGGGGCATATGGCAGTAGCCTAAATAATAAGCTCTCACTGCATGAAGCTCTTTGGGTCAACAAATCTGCATAGGCCAATGATGATATACAGGAATACAAGATGAGTAGGAGTGCCTGGTAGCAGGTATCCTATAGAGGTATCCTATAGAGGAGGATAAGCTAACACACTCAGGGACACACACAAGTGAAGGATGGTCACGTGCAGATCCAAGTGCAAAATGGTAGCACTTACCTCCTGTTAAAGTTTGGAAATACATCTTTCCACTGTATGGGCCATAGCCCACTGCTGTTCTGGCTCGTACTTGGAAGGCATAGATCTTGCCTGGGCTCAGATTTGATATGGTAGCCATGTTGGTTTCACTAGTGAAAGTGAATGAATTATCTTCATCTTCTGCCTGTGAATGTCAGTGACCAAAAAGGAGTGTGAGACTTCTGCCCATACCACTCACTCTTCTCACCAAGGAGTGCTAGTTTCTATGTCGGTCCCATAATCTGGTACAGAGCATCCCAACCACAACTGCTAATCCAGACCTGGCTTCCTCGCACATTACTCGTTATTCCTCACTGCTGCTTTTTATTCCCCTAGGCCTGGGCTTCCCACAGAGCTCTGCCAGAGACCCTCAGTCCCGATGTAAATAAGAGCAAGAGACACAACTCCCTTGTCCAGCATATTCATTAAAATAAAAAGGACCCTAACCTGTCATAGAATCACAGAATGTTAAGGGCTGGAAGGGACCTCGAAAGCTCATCCAGTCCAACCCCGCTGCCAGAGCAGGATCTCCTACACCAGGTCACACAGGAAGGCATCCAGGCAGGTCTTGAACATCTCCAGAGAGGGAGACTCCACAACCCCCCTGGGCAGCCTGTTCCAGTGTCTGTCACCCTACCTGTGAAAAAATTTCTCCTTATGTTTCTGTGAAACTTCCTATGCCTCAGCTTCCACCCATTACCCCTTGCCTTATCATCAGGCGTCACCGAGAAGAGCCTGGCTCCATCCTCCCAGCACACATCTCTTTTTTATATTTATAAACATTGATCAAATCACCCTTCAGTCTTCTTTTCTCCAGGCTAAAAAGCCCCATCTCCCTCAGTCTTTCCTGAAATTTCCTGTCCTGAAATTTTGCTTTCTACAAGTTCCAAATCCACGTATTCTTCTTGGAGAATCCAGAGCAAGAACATATGTAATGTGCCAGAAAGCTGCTAGACATGTTATCACAAATAGCAGACCCTTTTACCACTAGAAATACAGTAGCCCTGCACAATCCTGCAAAAACATTTATGTGAAGGATCAAGAATATGGAATGGGAGCTTGTCTGAGCAGCCCTATGAACCTCTTCCCCTCAAATCAGTTAGATGAGGAATCATGAGAGATGTGAATCGAGGACAACTTTGTGCTTGCCACCCTCTAATTTCAGCACATAAATAGGTAACTGATATCTGCCACTCAGTGAATGGAGGAATGCATTTCTCCTCCCAAAACTTCTTAGAGCTGTCTGTCCAGGCTTAAGTGGGGACACAGAACTCCCCTCCATAACTACATGAATGTTGCAGTGAGTCCAATTCCAACATATGCATTTGGAAACTTCATCTCCTTCCGCTGTTACCTGTGTCAGCTGGTTCTAAACCTACTAGGTTCTTCATCACAGCTTTTTTTGCTTAGCTACAGATATCTTCTCAGTTTTATTTGCTTGTCCCTAGATGCTTCCAAGATGGGAAATGCCGATGTAGTGATGTTAGATGAAGTGTGCATTATGAACCTCTGTTTTTTCTACAGTTTGTTTGTCCCTCTTAATTAAAAGGTTTTTCTCCACCTTATCCATCCTTACACAGGGGTGCATTTCCCAGACAGAAGACATCCCTGTTCTCATTTGCACAACAACTATCTAACAATCAGCAATTCATCGCTTGCTTCTCACCTTGTCAAAGTAGCGTAGCTGGTAATCCAAGATGATCCCATTGGGCTGGTCTGGCTGAGGCCATGATAGTGTGATGCTGTTGGTAGTACGACTCACCTGATGCATCATAGGGACAGCAGAGGGGACTGGAATGGAAGAGAGGAAGGAGAAATTGCAAAGGGATAAGCTTAACATCGAACTATAATTGTGTAACTATTATGATGAGCTAATAAGTTAGGTCACCTCATCCTGTAATTTCTCTACATTTGTAATGTGAAGTACTTTATAAAATAAGCAGAAGAAATCCAGGCAGAACTCTATGAGGAGATACAGTCACTGACAACTTGGACAGAAAGAAAATGAAGAAATCCACATCTAACTGACCATGCACAGGAATTATTAAATTATCTATATTGTATCTGGAACATTATTCTGATCTTCAAATTTGCTATTTTTACATGCGAAATGACAAGGTGTTCAGTGAGGCTACCTAGTTCTAGGATCACACCTGGACAAAGTGGTAGTGGTCAGAGCAAAAGCAGAGCTCACTGCCTCCCTTCTGCTTCTCCCCAGTTACAACTCCTTGCCTGAGGAAAAAAATAAGTGTGGGCTATAATAATAGTGGAGGCTTTTCACTACCAGATCACGGTTGCAAACCAGAAGATGGAGGCAGATGAGAGCACTGGTGCATTAAGGAACAGACTTTGAAGCATTCCTCAGTTCAGTGGTCCCAGTTAGGTTGCAGATGAATGCAAGCATCTCATTTTGATAGCCTTCTAGGTTCTGGATCTCAGGCCAATCCCTGTCAGGACTCTTGCCCAGATGTCAAAATTACCATGGTATTTGAGACTCTCAGTGACTCTGTGGGCCATTGCACCACAGAAGTCCACTCTGAATGGGCCTCTAACTAGCATTACTGCCTGGAACCACCACCTCAAGACCACCCTTAGTGTGCATGTGTGAAAGCTTCACATACAGTTTTCTTCAGCAGCTTGTTAATTTTCTGTCTTTTGGTGGACAGGGCAGCCTGACATACTACCCAGATGCAGCTGTTAGCTCTCTTGAGTCCATGATGATATTAAGTGTTTATGGTCTGTGTCAGATACTAGTTTCTGTGGGAAAATGTCACGTAGAAAGCAAGGATCTGGATGTCAAACATAAAAGGGCTTTGGAAGCACAATTCTAAACCAGAAAGCAAGCAAGAAAGAACTTGTGTCTACCAATTAAACCTTTTCATTGGGTATTCTGAAAGTCTGAAGTTCAGTTCAAGACTTTGAGACTTGTGTAATACCCATTATTTCTCAATAATCTGAAACTCATTAGATCTGTAGGAAGGAAATGAAATGTTATCTTGAAGATAATAGTATTAATGATTTCAAACACTGTTCACTGAACTAAAATTAGATTACAATGAGAAATAAGCCAAGTTACTATTTGGAGTAGTTTTGCTTTTCATTTTTTTGTCCTCCTAGAGGCACCATTCACCTATTCTGAAGAATCAAGAGAGCTAACAGAAGTACAGAACAGTTCTAAAAAAGAAGTACAGAACAGTTCTAAAAAATGTCCTCAGAGCAGGGAGGGAGATGAATGGTTGTTAAAGTCACTTGCATGTGAAGCTGTCTGGAGAATGAATATCCATTCCTACAAAAGCCATCCATTTATATGTGCACACACACACACTCCAGGATTGTGCAAATCTAGAATAATATAATTTTCTTCTTAAGAAGAGATTTCCAAGCAAAAAATTCAGGGTAATTGGAAGAGGATCTTTCAGCCTGCCAGCTGTCTGTTGGCAAAGCTCTTCTCAAGTTTTGCTTTCTCTCTGCAAGCAAAATATCCTGTTGAAAAAAAGTGTGCCAATGAAAAGCTGTCACCTAATTCCACTGGTTTTATGCAACAGACATAAACTTCCTTGATGCAAGAAATGAGGCAGAGACATTTGGTAAATGACCAAAAAATGTATAGTAGCTTTTTCTATTGGAAAAAAAAAAAAAAGAAAAAAAAGATCAAAGGATTGTTTTCAATAACAAGATAAAATTATTCTGAAAGACATCATTCAAATGGGCTCCAAATAGCTTCAACAAGTGGGAACCAGTTAAGAAACATAATGTAAGGGCACAAACAATAAAATGCTTTCTCTCATCCTTACTCCTTTTATTTCTTACAGTTCCCTGTCTCTCAAGTAAGATTGCACAGCTACTCTACCTGCTGATGACAATGTTGCACAAGGATGGAAGACAGCAGCAATTAACCAAGACCATATGTATAATTGAAGACACAAATGAATAACAATGTATTCAAATGATGACCATGAGGAGAACGGGATAACTGGTCAGTTCATATATAATCAAGACAGATTCTGCTACGCTGCAATGCTGTGAAAAGTTTATCTTCCTTCTGATACGACATAAAGCACACGTAGGAAGAGGTGCAAAGCTAAATACACAGCTACACTGCCAGGGAAGAGCCCTCTTCCTTCTCATTTCCAATGAAAATTTTACATAATGGTCAGAGTTAAATCTCCCCTCCATTTCTGCCACCTCTTTTCATTCCTTTCCTTCCCACCTCCAACAGTTATTCTTCCCACTCTTCAAATTTCTTCCCAACCCACAATTTTTCCTCTACCTGAGAGGAATACTCCGAGTCAGCTAGAAATATTTGACCTGTGTTTTAGCTAAAATATACCCATTCTCATGTTGATATGTAATATCAATTTTCACCTCCCATCAACAGGTTATTTTTCACCAATGGTAAAAAAGACCTGAGCTGGCACTCAGCATTTAACGCAGCAACATCTGCACCAGAATGATGACAAATAGTAAGTACTCTGTGCAGTAGGCAGAAGCAGGTTACAACTAAGGGAATTAGAAACATAAGAAAGAAATCACTGCTATTAAAAGTATCCATTTCAGTGATCTGCACCTAATAAGTAGATATTACAATGCTTAGTAATAAAAATAACTATGAATCAATGCAAGACAGGTTGTCTTCAATCTACCTCCCTGAGAAAGAGTCATGATTTTGATACATGTGTTTGCCTCTCTTTTAAGGATAAAACTTATGGAACACTGGCCAGGAAGATCTCCCACAACTTCGAGCTATTGAGATTCCTCCTTTGAAGAAATTATTACTAAGGTAATGTGAAATGTGCAAATATTTGTCAGAGGAGTAACTATATATTTCCTGTCAGATATGTAAAGTTACTCTCCAGGTATTAATAAATGAGGAAATATAAAGTTAAAGGGTTCATGGCTTAAAACAAAACCCAAATTTCCCTGCCTCTGCTGCCACAGAGGTGTTAGATGAGTCTTTTCCTTTGTATTCATGCTATTAAAATGTTTATAATAGAACATTGATTTCAAAACTTGTTCCATGTATCCAAGTGCCAAGTTCTATGTTGATTTGTCACTTTTATTCATTTTGCTCTGTTCACGAGGGATTTATAAATGGACACATGCTAGTTCTGTCTCTGATGACAGCTGAAATCACAGGGCCTGATTCAATCCAGTCTGGGCAGCTGGACTAGATGATCACTGTAGATTCCTTCCAACAGAACTAGTCTAGTCTAGTCTGTTCTAATTATTCACTGAGAGCAAACAACATGTTGTGAGATCAGACCTCTAGGGAAGAGTGAAAAACGATTGCTTTTTATATTCTATTTATAAAATAGCAAATGTATCAAAAATTCTTGCACATATAAAACCTAATTAAAGCCATAAAGCATTTCCAACACCAGATAAAATACAGCTTCTAGACTCTATTCTTTGTTGGCTGTCACTTTCAACTCTTCTACAAAGCAAGACCAATTTTTTTCCAGTAGCACACGGGGGTAAATTGAAGACATTTGGAGTACCTTGAAAATGATACATTCCAAGTTGCTAATGTTTGACAAGTTTCTGGTGTTTGGTAATAAAGATGATGTCCTTGACTGTAGCATCTGATCAGACAAGCAACACATGCCTTCAAGCCTAAAAATCTACTGAAATCAAGACCAGGTAAGGGAGGAATGTGAAGGAAGTGCTGACTAGTGTAACAGCACATGGTGATCCCCACTTACACAGAGCACAGCCAGTTGCCATTCTCAGTAGATCATGATGATGGCTGGCATGTGACATTCAGACCTTATTCCATCTATATACCCATCACAGGCAACTGAATCCCATCCCCTGTCAATACAACCAGTGGAACCTAATGAGCAACTCTTAAGCAAAGACCTGGGGAACAAGTCAGTTGCGCAAACGTTTGGGAGGCCCCTGTTATCCATTGTCTTTATTATTCAGATGGCATTCCTGTAGGTTCTGGGCCTTCTGCTGTTCCTGTGTCATATCTAACAGCCCTGAGTGGATATATGTCTTGGCAACACCACGGTGTCTCAGATGGCATTAGATGAAAAACCGAATGGAGATGAGAACTGACAACTGGAAGCAGCCTCATGTTCAGAGGCACTTAAGTTCCTCAAGGGGGACTTCAGTCACCCTAACATCAGCTGCAGGAGCAACACAGCAGGGCAAAAGCAATCCAGAAAGTTCCTGGAAAGCATCAGTGACTACTTTCTGACCTAAGCAGTAAAGGAGGAAATGAGGGGAGGTGACCTGCTGGACCTCATGCTCACAAACAAGGAAGGGTTCACTGGTGATGTGAAGGTTGAAAGCATGCTTGGCTGCAGTGACCACGAGATGGTGGAATTTAAGATCCTGAGGGGAAAGAGGAGAGCAAAAAAGCACGCACGCAACACTGGACTTCAGGAGAGTAGATGTCACCCCTTTGGGGGTGTGCCTGGGGGAGCACATCCCATGGGATAAGGCCCGGATGGGAAGAATGGACCCCAGAAAGCTAGTTAATGTGCAAGGATGGGGTAAAATATCTGTCAGGTGCAAAATCTGTCAGTACCAACAAGCAGGAATTCAGGCAAAAAATGCCAATAGTCCTACATGTTTGAACAAGGGTTTCCCAGCTAAACACAAACATTAAAAGAAAGTATACTGAAAGTGGGAGCAGGGACAGGTAACCTGGGAGGAACATAGAGGCACTGTCCGAGCATGCAGAGACATGGTTAGGAAATCCAAAACCTACCTGGAATCACATCTGGCAAGGGATGTCAAAACCAAGAAGGGCTTCTCTAAGTACATAAGTGGCTAAAGGAAGACCAAAGAAAATGTGTCCTGCTGCTGGGTGGTGCAGGGGACCTGCTGACACAGGACACAGAAAAGGCTGAGGCACTGAATGTCTTCTTCACATCAGTCTTTAGTAGTCAGACCAGCCTTTAGGAACTCCATGTCCCAGAGACTGGGGGAAAATCTGGAGCAAGTAAGATTATCTTCCCTGTGGGTGATTAGATGAGAGAATATTAGACAAACAGGACCTACATAATTCCATGAGCCCTGAAGAGATGAACCCATGAGGGAGCCTCATTAAGTCCAACAGTACAGGCAAAGTACAAAGTCCAGCACCAGAGGAGGGATCATCCCATGAATCAGTATATACTGGGGGCTGACCACTTGGAAAGCAGCCTTGCAGCAAGTGTCCTGGGGGTCCTGGTGGACACCAAGTTGAACATGAGCTAGCAACGTGCCCTTGCAGCAAAGAAGGCAAATGGCATCCTGGGCTGTGTTAGGAGAAATGTTGCCAGCCAGTTAAGGGAGGTAATCTTTCCCCTCTACTCAGCTCTGGTGAGGCCACACTTGGAGTCCTGTGTCCAGTTTTGGGATTCCCAGTATGAGAGAGACATGGACACACTGGTGAGAGTCCATGAAAGGGCCACAAAGATGATTAAGGGGCTGGAGCATGTCTCGTGAGAGAGCTGGGACTGTTCAGCCTCTAGAAGAGAAGGTTTCCAGGGATCATGTGCACAAATAGTTGAAGAAGCACAGACACACATGCTCTTTTCAGTGGTGCCCAGTGACAGGCCCAGAAGCAATCGGCACAGACTGAAACACAGAAAGTTCCCCCTGAACACAAGGAAATGCTTTTTACCATGAGGTTGACCAAGCACTGGAGCAGATTCCCCAGAGGGGTTGCAGAGTCTCCATCCTTGAAGAAATTCAAATAGTCTGTATGTGATCATGGGCAATATACTTGAGGTGACTCTGCTTGAGAAGGTGGGTTGCAGAATTCATCCCCCACAAATTCTTCCAAGCTTTGCCATTTTCTGATTCTGACCAGACAGCTGAATCCATCCCTCAGCAGCCCTGACTAGGGATCCACTGACTATAAAAGGAGTTCAGACAACTGTCTCACAGGTCATGGCTTTATTGGGATACAAACTAAACCCTGCCAGGGTCGGTGTGTTCTTTCTAGTTATTTATGGTTTCTATTCCCCTTCTCTCACCCCAACAGCTTCTGTAAGCATCCAGTGCTTCTCTCATTATATTTCACATGCTTTGATCAGTCTCAGCTATGCCTCTACTGTTCTTTACCATGCCTCTATATTCTCTAATACTAGCCCCATATCTACCACTCTCACATTCCTGTTTCTCCTTCATTACCTCTTCAGGTATCCTATGATCCTCATATCCTAAGCAAATGGCACACATACCCTAGCTTTTTTCCACACATCTTCCCATACACCATCTTCAAGGAAGATCATTCTGAATACAGCCTGCATTTGCCTTTCTTTATGTGTTTAATATCTTACCTTTATTTTGAAAATGTCCCATGGCTTTTCCACAGACTCCAATTTAATTCTGACCCTTCCTCTAAATACCTGAAAATCATTTAAAGGTATCTCGGGTGGTCTTCTCTCATAACATTGTGCTTTACTTTTTGTGGATGAAGCTTTAGAAAGGCAACTTAAATTAGTTATTTTCACTTCCCTTCCTCTATTATTACAACTTTTTTTTTGTGCATGTGTTCCACTCATGTCTGATAAACAGGAAAAAATCCTTTATGCCACAAGGTGCCGTGTTTTACTATGCACCTCCTATTTCTACTTGCTGAAAAAGTTCCTGTATTGATTTACGGAGTTGCTGAAACCTGAAATATGAAATCAAGCACATTCAGTCTCTGCTCAGCAAAGAGAGAAACTGGAACAGTTTCTTTCTGTGGAGTGGCTATGGAAATATTTATTAAGTTGCAGTCATAACCAGGCAAATCTGCTGAAGACAGGAAAATTGACAAATAACATTAAGGAAAAAATTAAACCTGAAGAGTAGTTCAGTTGTTTGTCCGTAATAAGAAAACAGTAGAGTTAAATTCCTAGGAACCTTTGGTGAGTGTTCAGAGTTGACAATTGGATTGTAAATAAACAAACAGCTTGTTACCTTGAAAACTCATGTAGTTTATTTGGAAGACAATTAACACGGAACTCACACTTCACTTGCTTTACCTGCTAATTTTAGTCTAGGCAAAACACAGTAGTATGTAGCTTTTGACAGCTCTCTTTTTATTTCTTTCCTGTTTTGATCAAGAAAATGCCTTGCCTGTGCCCCTGCTTTTTGCCAACTAGGTCTACTGGACAATTCTCTCTCTAGAAACCAAACATCTTCAAGCAACTCATCCTTTTCCCTTCATAATCACATAATAATACTTGGCACTTAATTCTTTTCCTCTTCTCGCACCATTTCACCTCAGAATCTTCTATGAGGTCTTCTTAAATTCCCTGGCACTACCCATAACTGTCCTTGTCCCCATTCAGCCTCTTACATAAGCCTTCAGACTGTCTATCTTTCATTTCTGCAGTGCTACAGATTCTTGATACTGCCAGATACTACTTGCTCTAAATTCAACTGATGTAGAAGGCTGCTACATTGTCTTTTCACAGGCACAAAGGCAACCTGGTCACACAGCCTTTGTCCTCACCTATCTCCATTGGCTCTCAAAATGGCTGGATTAAGTTAAAAAAAACCCACTTGACTTGCTATTAAAAGTCTGCATAGATTTAGAGTCTCTGCTGTCTTTTATCTCTTCTTTCTGGGACTGTATCAGCTGCCTAAATGAGTAAGTTCAGTAGCATATCTCTGGCAACAGACATTAGTACATGCTTCAGTGGAAGGTGTAGGAAAAAAGATGGACAGGTAATTACAGCTGTGAACAGAGGAAGTTTTTTCACAGTCCTTTAAATGAAAGCTTGACTTGTGCCCTAAGATGTGAGAAGAGATATTTTGTTACCCTGATAAGTATACCTGAAGATGGTAAAATAACCATTACAATTGTAGTCAGTTTAATTATATATATATATTTTTAATAATATAGTTGTATTTTAGGTTCTTTACTTTCTTTGTGTCAGGTTCACCTCTGTGAAGAATCATAACTCCACTGCAACTACATAATAGCCTTTTCTCATGGAGTTGATGCTACCTGGAACAGCATCCCAACACCTTTCTGAATATCCTGACTAGGTATTCACCCATAGCACCTGAGCTGAAAACATTTCCATTCTCTCCTCTCATCTCTTGACAGTTTGGCTATTTTTCTTTCTGGCAATTTGCACATCTCATATTTTCCTGTCACACTATTACCATCAGAACAGGTTTTATTATTACTATCAAAACAGTTTTCAGATGCTTTTTGCTAGAGAAGGTTAAGTCTTACTATATTCAAGGAAATTTTTCAGTGCCTTTTTTATTCTGTCTTCAGATACACAGTCACTGAAGAGGATGAACGCTGTAATCAGGCTACCAGAGAAAAATGTGATTGTGTAACAAAAGCATCATCCTTTGAAGTGGAGCTAGCAGGCTGCTAGGGGTAAGTAAACTCTTAGATGAACAGTGGAGACAAAGCAAATAAGCAGCAGGGGAAAAGCAAAAAGAAAAGTAGAACTGTTCCAGCACAGAATATTGCCTAAGATATCTCTAACAAAGGGGCAGAGCGTGGGGAGGACAATTTTTTGGATCAGCAACTGGAAGAAGTGACAGAACTCTGACTGATGTATGATTAATCAGAATATTTTGGGGGGGTCTGAGCAACCTGCCCTAGGTAGAGATGTTCCTACTTGTGTTAGGAAGGTTGGACCAGATGTTCTTGGACCAGATGTTCTCTAGAGGTCCCCTCCAGCCTAAACCATTCTATGATTCTATGAATATTCAGAAACTGCCAGGGCTGGAAGGTCTTTCTTTGTTCACCTTTAATGCAACGGAGAGAAAATTATTGTTACAACCATTTATTTTGAAAGCTTATCTTTCGCCAGTTTGCTTTTTTAATACCCTTCATGCCTTCCTGTCCCCTCCTTGTCTCTTTCAAAACATAAGATCCTGAAATGTCAGCTTCTGCTTATGTATAATTGTTATTAATAATGATAATAGTTAACACAACAAGAAGACACGAGATATGCTCAAGTGAAAAGCTGCTACAGGGATTGAAGGGGGGGTGGTATGGATGAGACAGGCCACGTGACAGAGGAAGCAAGGACTTGTTAGTATGAGCTGTCACTATGAATCGAGGGCAGCTCATCTCAAGCTCACTCCCAACAATCTCGAGGAAGAGCAAGGACAAAAAAGAAACCAACACAAAAAGAAGCCATTCAGTACACCCTGCTGTTTAAGAAAGTTGGCCTCTCCTGAAACTGCTTCAGTGGAAAAGTTCCCTTAGAGAGAGACACTCAACACACCTAGAGACACCAAGAGACACCTGGAGGAATAGGAGTGGTCAGAAAAGTCCAACAAGCAAAAGAAGAGGGTAGAGTTGGTGATTCCAGGCAGGACAAAGAAGCACAACTCAAATTACTTTAGATACAGATTACAAAGGCCGAGATGAGAATTCTTTAGGATGTTAATAGAACACCCCACCTGCCTCCAGGGAAGCCAAAGGAACTGCCTGGAATTACCATACAAATTACCTAACCATATATTTCACTGCAAACAAAAACTTGGAGCCAGCCTCTTAAAAGGACCACGTATCCTACACATGCTCTGCTCCTCAGTGCCTGTCAGGTAATGTTTCAAAGGGAAGAAAGAGATGCTGCCAAACCCCTGGCATCTGCTACAAGTAGGAAATTGTTGGGGTGCAGATATATATTCTCTGCCTTTCCATAGCACAGAAGCAGAAACGACAAGCTGTGATTTAACTGAGATCCTGATTTCTGCTTTCTCAGCCTTTCACATGAGCTTTACTGAAGTCTGGTTTTGCAGGGGTTTCCACAGCCACACTGTGGAATCTCATTAGAGATTTTTCTTGAGTTTAACATTTACACATCTCTAAATATTTACAGACATTTTCTGTCACCCCTTTTCTCCTCCTTATCACATTACTCCTCATTATATCCTCTTAAACAAGCTGCATACAATTCCATACTAGCTTGTACATGCTTGTAAAGAATATATGCCCAGTCTCATTGCTGGCATTTAGTAGGACTGTAAGCCTATATGCATGTGGCTCTCTCCAGACACAGTCATTGTACATGACATTAACAGAAAATCAGAATTTGCTTTATGCTGTTCCCATTTTCCTCCATATATATAAAACTTCTGTCTGCTATCCAGTAGTCTGACCTACTCTTCAATTCTTTAATCTCTCCCCTTCCCCTGAATGCCCACACGAGCCATTAGTATTTTAGTTTAGTCATCCTTCTGGTTTAAATCCTAGTTACAAGGATCACAACACCTTTGGTACGACTGTATGACACATTTTAATACTGCTAACATGTAAAAGGCAGGGAAAAAACATTAAAATATTCATTTTTCCTGTTGATAGGAGAATAATATTACAAGACCACTTACCAGAACAGCAATGTTGCAAAGGCAAGAACAAGGTAGAAGAAAATGCATGGCATGCAGAAGAACCCAGAGCAATTTCAGGTAAGATAGGAGTGGTGATTCTGCTTCTAGATCCTTTGTCAAAATTCCATTTAACACCTCTCCAGGAGCTGTAAAAACTGTAGTTTTCATATCCTTTTATGACCCTCAGGTCTGCACAGCATTAACACATGCCACCTCAGGGTCATTTACATTTAGGTGACAAGTAGATATCATTGCATACATTCTTTTTTGGTCACACAGCAGCTATCTGTATCTTTATATCTTCATCTTTAGACAGTGACTATCTGTCCCTCTATTTTCCACTTCCTTCCTTTGATACACAGCCAAGTAAAGGTGGACAGATTTGAGAAATCACTCAATACCACTTGTTAAAGTGCACTGGAGTATGAACTGAAATGAGGAGAATGGAAGGTGGTGTATAGGAATAAGAAAGGATGGAAAACCAGAGCATCTGAAAACATAAAAAAACCCAAAGAAGTGAACAGGTGAAAAATCCTAGAGAGACTGACTTAGGTGTAAGATGAAATGGAGAAGAGTAAGAGACTGAGAAGGTGAAGAGGAAAGGAAATGCTCTCTGCGAGCTACTGTGGCAAGCTGATGCTCAAATCTCCCTGTTAAACCCTGATAGGGTGTGATGTCTTGCACAACGAAGCAACATACTGTGTCTGACCTACAGCACTACATCTCCCATTGCCATCTTCTCCAGAGCAGCTTCTGTCCCAACAACTCTTCTCCATATACAACCACATCAGCTGCTAACCTTAGTTTTTCTGCCAAGAGGGAAGAAAGCCCATTCAGACAAAGCAGGACTGAGAATTTGCAGAAGTGAAATCATGGAACTAGCAGGGCAAGATAAAAAAATGGCAGAACACAAAAGTAAGACGACAAAATTCCACGATTCAAAAGATAAAAGCAAATCAAATGAGACAGAAGTGGAAATTTTGTGATTCAGATGAAGGGGTCTCCTCACCTGACTGGCTGGTGCTAACATTGATGGTGGCATAGTGGGGTGCTTCTGAACTCAGTTCAGTCACCAGGTTGACAGCCTGGATCTCAAAGGTGTACTGCACGCGAGCCAAGAGGTTGGAGACTTGCACGCGGCTTTCTGTGAGGCCCACCTGGCGTGGTTCAAATTGTATGCTGTCCCCACAGCGCACACATGGCCCCGAGGACCCTGCTGGGCATACTTTGCAGATGACATTGAAGAAAACATCCTTGCGGCCACCCAGGTCCTTGGGGAGGCGCCAGGTCAGGAGCACGTTGGAGCCAACGACCTCATAGCTAAGGTCACGGGGAGCAGAGGGGATGCCTAGAAGACAGAATGAAAGATCAAAATCCCGTGAAAGAATAGGAGAGGTAGGGGTGGGGAGAAGACAAAAGGGAAAAGAACAGAACAAGAAGTTTCTTTTTCTTTTCATTCCTATTCTTCTCTAGTTGCTTCTCTGAACAAGGCCAAGACAACATATTTTTTGCTACATCAAACACACTCTTACATACACAAAGGAGCAACCGTACTATCACATTATAGACAAACAAAATTAACAAGAGTCATTGCTTGAAGGGTGTGATTTAATTTCCCTAAAAGAACAACCACTGTTTAAGGAAATTCCAAGCCTTTGAAATTTTAAATCTTGCACAAGTTTAGTGAAGATTTGTCTCTACTAAGACCCCTGATGTTCTTCTTTGGCATTTAATATCTCTGAACTCTCTCAGACTACAGTTAGCCTGTCCCATCTATGGCAGGAACAGAGCACCAGTATTCCTGTGATTATTCCTGATGACGGCTGGATTCCTGAATAGCATAGGGAGTAAACTCTTGAAAGCTGAAAGCCTGCATCCAACACTTCCCCTGCTTTCACAGAGACTGTGAAGAGAAGGAAGATGTGGTGGGTGAAAAGATGGCATGGGGATGAGGACGGGACAAGACACTAGAGCTGGAAAGTAAAAGCTCAGACAGGTAACAATGAGCAGCAATGTTCACTGCTAAACTCAGGCATAGACACAAAGCAAGACTGAAAGGCGGGGCAGAGAGGTTGTTTGTTAGTTGGTTGAATCCTCATTCTCACCATTACTCCATAGTCAAAAAAATGGGCAAAGCCTTTCCTCTGTCTAGTACTGACTGATGTAAGGGATGGCAGACTCTGTTCATACAGGTGGATGAGGTATTTGTGGGGGATCTTTCTGGCTACAATTTAGTTCAGTGCTGGAGCACCTGAGTATTTCCAATAGCTATATTTCCCCGGGGACTCACATTTTCAGTGCTGTTAAAAAATAAATCATGCTGGAACATGCACACAGAAGACTGTTAAAAAAATTCATGATCACATACTGGCTTTCCCTGGGGATTCTTATCACGGTCAATGCAGAGGACAGACAAATGCTCAGAAAAAATAATTGCTGTGAAGTAAAGACTGCTTGATGCTGCTGAAGATGGATTCTGTACAGTACAGGAAGCAAGGGATTACAGAAAAAACCCTACAATCATATTTTCTGATTTCTAAGTGTTTAACTTTGGGGTCATAAAGTGTTTGTATGATGCTTTAGGAAGTTATTTTTTTCCCCTGCTGCTTCCATTAAGTTCAAGGATGATCTCTGATATATTATTTAAACTTTTTTGCTGAGTGCTAATCACTAACCTCATTTCATTTCAGAATCTAGTAATTCTTTCTTAACCTACTAATATTCATAATCAATGACTGTGAAAAGTCATAACTAATGAGAAACACAGAGAAGCCAATGAAAAAATTGTTTTCCCAGAAATAAAATCCACGGAATTTGAACTCCGTGCAGTAAATATGGTCTTCACACTTTCAATGATAAAGGGAAGAGAATATTGGTTAACTCCTTCCATGAGCAATGGAACACTTCTGCCTTCTCTTCTGCATTCAGTGAGTGGATATATCCTGTGATCAACTGGAGGAGCAAGGCAACTTTTAGGCTATTCCAGAGGTGAACTGCAACTCCTCTGAATCATTTGCTGCTCTTCTTCCTTTCAAACACTTCATCCAAATACTTACCGGTGCAGGGAGCATCGGAGTTGTCCGAAGCAGATCGATAGTAGCGGTTCTGACACACGCATTCACTGGAGCCTGGCAGTGGAGCGTGGCTGTGGGCAGGGCATAGGTGGCACGGGTCATCTCCCACAGATACTTTAAAGAAACCAAGGGGACAGGCTAAGAGGAGGAAAATGAGAGAGGCAATAGCAGGGAAATCATTAATTCAGATTCCAGGAATAATGTATTCTTATTTACATTTAACTTGTGCTGTTGCTGTAGGAAGAAGTTATTACATAGAGTAGCTACTACTGGTTTTGTTGCTTTATGGAGCATGTATTCTTAAAGCTGCAATCTCAAACCAGCTTATTTTATTCTATACAATAGGTGCTTAAATTATTTCACTGGCAGATGAAAGAGAAGCAGTCCAAAGACAGCTTTGGACATCTGAAATAATTGTCTTCTCACAACTTACTCAAAGAGCATTAGTGTTGGAGTAGCCAAAGACTACAGTCATGTGAGCTGTCTGGAAGTAACCATAACAGTTGTAGGTATTATCCACACCTCCTTCTCCTCACTCAAAGCAGACACCAAAATGTTGGGGTTTTTTAATGCTGCCTTCAATCACTTCATTGCTTTAAGTAATGCAAGCTACTGTGGCTCATTTAACATCCAAATCAGAAGCAGGCATTCAGATTGGCATTCCTATTGTTTTCCTCTAGGTCCAGAAACTTTCCAGTAATGGCTAAAAGCCTCTTAATTTAGTCAAATTTAATCTGTGAATTCACAGAACATGCCTACCCAAAAAGCTGAAACAGGAACAGAAATCCATCCTATAGGGACAAAAAGTGAAAAAATAACAATTTATTAACAATATGGGAGTATGGCACTTTCTGGGTCTGGGAAAGCTGCTGAATTACCTAACAGAAGGTGCTTGCATCTTACATCGAAGTGCTAGGCTAAAGATTTTACAATTTCAGTGTAAGTTTTCTGTAAGTTTTCTAAAGCTGATTTTATATATAAATAGATACAACTCTTTTAGATTTTATGGACTAACAAGTTCAGGTTAAAGTTCATTTGTCGACTGACATTTGGTTCGTTAACTTCACAATAAAAAGCATTTAGAGAGAAGGGAAACTTTCAGATAGACCCCAGATGAGCATCTGACATCAAAATACACAGGGGACACACTAAGGAGAAGAATGGTCTTGGAGATTATCGTTGATAGAACATTGCAGAGGATTATGGATAGCAAACATTTATATAAAAAAAAAAGAAAAATTGTTAAGAGAATAATATTGTATACAGATGTTAATAGGAAATTCTGGTATCTGTTGTGGTTTAGGCCCAATCAGCAGCTGGACACCGTGCAGAAGCTCCACTCACCTCCAACACCACTGATTCCCTCAGGAACTGGAAACCTCTCTACGTGATGGTCTACTTGCCTAGTTAACATGGAACACCTTTCTTGAAGGGGTATCTTTCCTAAACGCCTGACAGGAGTCATCTCCAGAGGCTGAAGGTTTGTGTCTGTTTTCTAATTGCCTTGTCAATGCCTCTTCCCTAGACAGGGATCCCAGCTGCTTGGCTTCCTTTCCCTCCAATTCCAAGCTAGCAGCCCCCTCATTCCAGGACTGGAGCAGCCAGGTGATAATCTGCTCACCTGGATGATGGCAGAAATCCTTCTGTGTATCTCACAGATCAATCAGGGACAGGGATTGGGTGGTCACCTCTGGCTCTTCTTCCTGTTCTCAGGATGGCCCTGCTTCTCATCATCATCTCTCACTATGTGGACTGATAATTTAGTGAATTTCTTTTTCTGGATAGGGGTGACTGCTACCAGCACAGGCTGGTTCTGTGGTTCAGCTGCAGCACTTGCTGGTCTTTTTTAGGTCCGGAGACCTTCTCTTCCCCTTGAGGGCACTGAAGAGTGTTGAAAAGGATGCTGTAGGCATGGGCAAGACCCCAACAGAATGCAGTGATTTGTGTCTCTTGGGAACTGCCAGGTTGACAATGGAGCTTTTCTAATACCTTAGTAGTTTACGTGGGTTCTACACTTGTTCAGCAGTGAAATTCCTAAATATTGGAGATGACCACTGCCCTAGGCACTTGCCCACACACCCTGCCACTCATAACTATCCAGCCTCAGGGCAGACCTCTCTCTAGGTGATATTCTTGGAAGAAAATTGTGCAACCCTAAACAAGACCTGGGACATATTCAGAACACAGAGCACCACGAGCACACTGGCATGGTTGTCCCAAGGAGAGTAAAAATCCTCAAAAGCTGAGAAAGCACAGAAGGTTCCCCTCTGAACACAAGGGAACATTTTTACCACCAGGGTGATCAAGCACTGGAGCAGATTACCCAGAGGGGTTGCGGAGTCTCCATCCTTGGAGAAAAACAAAAGCAATCTGGATATTGTTGTGGGCAACCTGCTCCAGGTGACTCTGCTTGAGTAGGGTGGTTGAAGAAGATGTTCTCCAGAGATCTCTTGCAAGTTCAGCTATTCTGTTATTTCCCTTAAACATATGCAAATTGAAATGTGGATAGATCCCTATGGTCTTGGCTGCACCGCTGCCAGATCTTTTACCACATACAAGGTTGTGGGTGGACAAGCAACAATGAATGGAAAGTTCTTGACACTAGCCTACACCTCGCTTCACATGTTCAGGAGTGAAATGAGACTAGGATTGGCACATTCCCTCTGAGGGAGGAACCTGAGAAAAGAGATTTAAGGAGACAGAAAAGTGTAAAGAAAAGCAGTAAGAGATTCACCGGCCCAGTTCAAATCACAGAACAGAAATGGCAGCTGAAGACTATGGGGTGGAATCCAGAGCAACGTAGGAGGATAGATCTCTCTGCAGTGATTATTTCCTCTTTTGTCTAGTGAAAAAATTTAATGAATACGTGAACCTATAACCTCACAGTAGCATTTCCAAGAGGGATGGCAGATACAGAAAAAGGATCACCCTTTGAAATTCTCATTCTGTCCCTGGGTATTTCTAATTCCAGAAGAAAAAAAGCAAACTCAGATCATACAGCACACCACAAGCAAAGCTGATCTGCAGCCATTGAACATGATTCACATCTCCCTCACCTTCCTAATGAAAAGATAGTTGAAAATAAAAGGACTATGACCTAAAATTCAGTTGAAATTTGCAATTTTGGCCAGTAAGGCTGGACTGACTATAGTAGACACTGTCTTCCATATAGCTAAAGAATGGCCTCCATGGGTAGGGACCGCAGCTATCACACAGCTGCTGCTTCCACCTAAACCCTGACCCCAGTCCCTACACCCAGTCAGGGATTTGCTTCCCTTCATCATCACCTTTGACCCTTTCCAAACTCACCATAGATATGCTAGCTCACTGTACTCAGGACTTTAGTCCACAGATGGCAACAAGAATCGTTCCCACGACACAGAGCTTTTCCCGGCATTGCCTCACTCCAGTCACTCCATAAATAGCACACCAAAGGTCAAATCAGGAGGAAAGAGAAAAAAAATCCCCTGGCAATCTAAATAGACAAATGCCACTTCCTTTTATTCCAGCAGCTACAGTGAGCCCAGGGCTGTCTTTCCACACAGAGTCCATCTCTCCTCTGTTTCTGAGGATCACTTTTTTCACACCATGACATTTTTCAGTTTTCAGGTGCTTTACATTCCCTTCTTACTGCAGATCATGGCATCATGTCCACTTGCTACAGTCCTAAAGTCCCTGCATTTGGCTGCTGTGCACATTGGAGGCAATCGTACCAAATACCCAAGCTGAGGCAAACGTACCTTTGACCAGTCTGGTTTGCTTTAGTGAACATTACCATTTCAGATCCAACCCACAGAACATCTTCTCTCGAAACACTGTGTGCCCACAGAACAGCTTCACACAGAACACCAAAACCACTTGAGCCACAGAGCTTGTCAGAGGACAGCATGGCTTGATCTCTCCCCAGACACCAATACTTTCCAAGAAAACACAGATTTAGCTCTCATTGATTCACAACATCCGATGCAAGGAGAGAGTTGCAGAGCAGGCACCTCAGGGGGCAGAGCAAGCTGCCACTTCCCATCGAGTCAAGGTTACTATGAAAAGAGAAAGCAGAGTTCACCAGGCACAGGCACTTTTCTCTCAGCTTATCTCAGTCGTTTTTCCTATCTTGGCACAGTGTCAGGATGCCACAACAGTTCAGCCAGGCACAGCTCATCTCAGAGACACTGACCCAATTTTCCTCATCTTTCCCCAACACCACTTACCCCTGCATTGCCTGTATTTGCCTGACTGCACACTAGAGACAAGTTCCACCTGGAAGGACAGAGGAGCAGTTTCTGACAGACTTCCAGCAATAACAAATATCAAAATCACCAGAGAAAAGTGCTGGAATCATGGCTATGGAGAGGAGGGGAGTGAAGAAAATGAAAATGGGGAGGGGACAGACCAAGAACCAAAGGTGTTAAGAGACAGAAAGTGGCACTGAAAAACTCATGTGGACAATAAGAGCAGAGGAAATATTCCAAGAGCAAAAGTATAGGGGAGAGAAACCAAGAAGGACAGTTGGAAACTTCAACATTGATCTTTTTTTAATCTCCATCAGCATTTTTAGAGAATGTGATACAGGTGACAGACTTTTCATACTCAGATATGCTTTGGAACTGGGACGAGACATAGGAAGGTATTTAAAAGAGCATAACAATTGTTCTCTTCTTGACTGAGACATGTGATCTGTTTCTCAGATGGGAATTCTGCTCCTTGGGGTACTGTGGGACGTCAGGAATGAGCACTAGATGTGAAAGTATCAACAGTGAACAGCGTGCCAAAGCTGGCTTTGGAGTCAAACTGGGAGGGATGAATGGATGTGGTTTAATTTGAAGCCTAGGGAAAACTGGATATGCAGAGCTAGAGAGGGCCTCAAATAAGAATTACTCTAGGCACAGCAGAATCAGCATGGAGCTTAAAAGAGATGATAACTGGTATGGACCATGCCATTATTGTTAACCAGGTAATGGGAGGCACTGCTGGAATAAGTCCTGAACTGGAAAGGCAGATGGAATGTGGTAGTTACAGAGGGTAGGAAAAGGAAAGAATGTAATAATGTATAATATTGTAGAAATATGATTTAGATATTACTCTCTTATAATGCAAGAAAGATGACATAGTTAACATGCAGAAGACACACTAGAAAAGAAAAACCTAAGTGACTTTTAAACACTGGTGTTTGTTGGTGGGTTTTTTTCCTGGAAATAAACCTATAAGTAGCTTATGGCAACAAGATGGAATGTCCCACTGGTGTAAGCTATTCCACAGTCACCATAACTGTGTATCCTGCATCTTGTTCCCAATAAGGTGGGATCAGCCAGAGTTAGAAGCAAGGCATGGTGAAATGATAGAGGGCTGGGTTTATCTAGAGTTCCATAGTTTCTAAAACTGTTTAGGAGGGGAAGAGAGAGTGGAAACTGAAAGAAACGTAATAAGAAAAGAGTGTGGCTTTGGGGTTTTTTAAATGGAAAAAGAGACCATCACATCAACTGAGATAAAATAAATGAAGTGACTAAGAACTGTTTCCTGGTGAACTGTTGATAGCAGATCAGTTGAGTAAAGGATTTTTAGGTAAAAGAGGTGGAGCTGAAGCAATTACTAGCTAGTTGTATATTGGAAGAACTGCCAGGGAAATGGCTTCGTGAAGAAAAAAAGGCAATACAAGAGAGGAAAGATTTGGGCAGGGGAAGGATGGAATATGAGTAGAGCATCCACTGGATATAGGAAAAGCAGCAAACTACTTGAAAAGCACCAAAGTGTATGTACATGTAGCAGAATAAGGCTGGAGAAGCTCGTGAAAAGAGAAATACATTAAAAAAAAAAGGTAACCTAGTACAAGGTACGAAACATTATCAACTGTGAGTTTACCTTAGAGTTAAAGCTCTTACTCAGGACAGGCTAAGACTGGGCTTGTTCATTTTAAAGAAGAGAAGGCTGGAAGGGGGTGTGTGTTGTAATTTATGGCTGACATCAGCCACTTAATTGGAGGCTATGAAGAAGGTGCAGGCATAAGGTGGTAGAACATGAGATGACAGACATAAGTTGTTATGATCTCTTACTACATCTTGCTACAAACTCCTCCTATTCAGGAAGAGAAAATTTCACCACGGGTGACATCAAATACTGGAACAGTTCCCCTGGGACATGGTATAATCTTCATCTTTAGGCATAATGAAAACTAGACCAGAATAGGCTTTGAGGGACCTAACCCAACTCGGTCCTGCTTTGAGCATGGGGTTGGAGCAGGTGACTTCCACAGGTCTCTGCAATGGAAATTATTCTAGGATTTCAAAGGAGGCCTCTTTCAAGTGATGAAAATTTTAAAAGAGCTTATTGTGCATTTTTTTCTTGCATTTTTTTATGCATATTTTTAGCACATTACTGAAGCTTATGCTTTAACATAAATCTTCACATTTTCTTAGCCTCACACACTGAAAAATGTTTACCCATGCTAGTGGGGAAAGGCATCCTCCAATAATACAAAAATAATCATGCAATATTGTTCCAAAATGAGCCTTCAAACAGCTGTGTGCACTGTTACTAGGTCCTGTAGTTATCAGGAGTACAGATGTGTTTTCTTCTGCCATCAGAAGGGGCTACTCAGGGCCACAGGACATGGGCAATTAATTTTATGAATCGTTGTCTGCATCTGACTTCTTTGCACACCCTTGCATCTTACAGAAGAACAGCCAATTTGAGCTACCAGAAAATAAGGGGAGACTTTTTGCTTCCTTAATGCTCTCAGATACAGCTAGGGAAAGAAGAGAGAAGCAGCCACGTGGTGGTGGGTTAACCCTGAGAAACAGCTAAATGCCCATCCAGCCTCTCACTCCCCCTCCTCGACAAAACAGAATAGGATGAGAAAGCTCATGGGTAGAGATAAAGACAAGGAAATTGTTTACCAATTACTATCACAGGCAAAACAGACTTGTCTTGGGGAAAATTAGTTTAATTAATTGCTGATTAAAATAGATTTGGGTAATGAGAAAATGAAAATAAACATGCAAACACCTTTCCTTCCCCCTCATCCGAGGTCAGCTTAATTATTTTCACTCCAAACTCTTCTACTGTACCCAAGCATCTCAGGGTAGGATGAACAGTGTGTAGTTTCTCTCTGTTACTCCTTTCCTCTCCCATTCTTCCCCTGCCCCAGTGAGGGCTCTCCATAAGCAACAGATCCTTCAGGCAATATCCATCTGCTTCAGCATAGAGCTGAAGCAGATATCCACAGTGTGGGTATCTGCTCCAGCATGTGCTCTTCAATAATCTGCAGAAAATACCTGCTCCAAGGCCTGGAGTACCACTCCTCCTCCTCCTCCTCTCTAACCTTGGTGTTGCCTCTGCTGATTCTCACCCTTTTGGCTCCCTCCTCCCTTTTGTGGCTGGTGTTTTCTGCCCCGTCTCAAATATATTTGTACAGAGGTGCCACACACATGCCTAATGAGCTCAGCTCGGTCCTGTAGTTGGTGTGTTTGGAAAAAGCATGGAACAGACCCTGCCCTCTTGACTCAGAGGTCACCTTGTCAACCCTCATCTACCAGAACCTTGCCACCTAAACCAAATACACTACGATACCCAACAAGGAGATCAGCAGTTCAAGTTCAACAAGGTGTCTTCAACAAGGATGTAAAGACCTGCCCCCAGTCTCATGACTGAAACAGCTCCCTCCACTCTGTCCCCTTCTAAATATGGTTCCATATTTATGTGTAACCATATGTTCCATATGTTTTGCTCCTATATTCCTGTGATTATCTCCCTCAGACAGCAAAGCTGAGTAAAGAGTCAGTCCTCTGAGCTACAGAAACAGCAGGTGGATAGCTGGAGGGTTAGCTGCAGATGTAGGGATATATTGCTACAGTAATGGCACGTTTTGAGTGATGTGGGACAAACAGCACATTGGATACTGCTATGAGATGAGGAGAAAACCAGACATGGAACTTGATTGGCAGACTTGGAATTAATTTGTATTTTGACTTGAAAGAAAAAAAAAGATAAAGTCCATATTATTAATTTAATCATTCTACTTCAGTGATTTTCGAGTTGAGATCTCTTACTTCTTCATTTGGAAGTCAGCTTAGCACTTTATCAAGCAGTCCTTTCTCTTTCTTCTCCCACTGTCACTTCTGAAATACTTTTTAAATGTCCCAGTCATTAACTCTAAGCAATATTTTCAAAAGCATCAGCTAACTTAAATCCCATGTAACTTTTAGCTAAAAGGAGATAAGAAGTGGGCAGTGAATCCCAGGAAATACATCATATTGTAAAATGGTTTATGGGGATGGAATCCAGGAACAACTGTTTTCAGTAATGAATTTTTCGATCTGAGAGAAAACTTGAGGGAATATTTTGGGAACTGGTAGCCTAGGATGGCCAGAACTTTCCACTTCTGGCCTTCTATGAGGAAAAATACTTCAGAGTTACAGGAAACTTTGCAAGGGAAGGTACCCTGTGTGCACACATCTACAGAAAGAAAAGGAGCTGAGGTCCCAACCTTTCTCTTCCCTCTATAAACTGCCATTCTCCTTTCTGACTGTTCACCATGGGAAAAAGTCTACACACACCACTTCCCACATCACCTAGGGTGCTTACTAAAGGATATTGTTTTACTCCTCTATTTAGGTGGAGAAATTGGCCACATAGTAAGAAACAGCCGGCAGTCTTATGAAACTATGAAAGGAAGTACCTTAAGTCATGATAAGGGGCAGGAAAAAATAGGGGGGTTTATCTCTCAGCTCAGAATGGTTCTTGTCAGATTCTTTGATCTAAATAAAGAGATAACAGCTGGTCCAGGAAGGACTCCACAGGCTTCCATATGGTGAGGGGGAAGGCAATGCCCACACACTCTTCTACTAAAGTGTAAGAAGGAAGCTTGCTTCTCCTTCCTATCCTTTGTTCAATCTTCAGTCTTATTTAGAAAAGCTATATGCAGGATCATCAGTGGAAATCTGCCTTGGGGCTAATGCATTTGTTCTATATTTCATACAGAACACAGTACCAGCTCTGTATCACTTCTGTTCTTAGGAAGGGGACCTATACAGAGGAGAAGTCCTCCATGCAAAGAAACACCAAGCAAGGGGACAAACTACACTAGCTGAACTGGGCTCCTTTCAGACAGGACAGCGACGTATTGTTAACAGGAGAAATGTCTATGTCCAGCTTCTGTGCTAATAGGGCTGCAATCAGCTTTCACTGAATGCTACAAAAAAGGGAAGATGGATTTTTTTTAAATACCCTATTTTATTTGCAAAGCCTAATTTCTCTGGGCTTTGAGTGCTGAAGGCTACTACCTGATACTAACTTATGGACTGGCAGTTTACCTGGGTTGTGAACTAGCCTTGCTACTAATGCTGACAACAGTGCTAGTGCCTTAAAGAGCTGCTCTATGTGTGTCTGAGCCTTCTGGCTCAAGAGCAGCTCTATATAAATGCATACAAATCTCTTTCAGGATGAACAGGATAAAAAGGCACACACATTTTAATCATTTGCAAAGCTTAAACAAATAAAATCGCTTACCAAGTTTGATTTCCTTGGACTGGAGACTTACAAAGCACTGTATTTTAATAAAGTCATTTTGCACGATGACAATTACTCCATGAAAAAGGAATTTTAAGTAAGGTATTGACAACTGTTAACTGTCCATTGCATCTGCACTTGGAGTTAACCAGAATATTTTACTCTCAATGTCCCAGTCGAAGTCTTAAGTACACTTCTTTAAATTTTACTTCAACTTCAAAATTGTGTCTGCAGCCAGAACTGAGTTCCACATTACATTTATTTTTTAGGAATACTAAGTGTGGAGCAGCAACATTCTACATCGCTGAGAGATCTTGAGTAGATGCATATTAAAACCAAGAAAGCACCAGAACATCACATACAACATGATATAAGCAAGGTAAGCAATTTGGTCTAACAAACTGTCTTAGGCTTGACATGGGAAGACAGTCACATGCTCAGGCTTGGCCAGATCTTGGCCCACTACCATGACTGGGTGATATGTAATTTATTCTACTTCCTCCTACAATTATTTCACCAAAAATACCACGGGCCCCAGGGCAGAGAGTATGTTAGAGGTAATGATAATACCATTATGCCTGTTGCATGTTTTCTGTCCCATGACCAGGCTGCTGCCATTTTTCCCCCACCACCTTTTTTTTTTTATTACTAGTTCCAATAGTACTAGAAAAAGGACTCAAACTAGTTAAGATGGTGGTTTCAGCTCTGGGATCAGCTCTGCCTCTCTAACATCGTTGCCTCTTGGTAAAGAAGTTGGAACTATGATCTGGCTGGTTACAACTCTTGTTAATTCTCCATATGTAGCTTAACAGGCTGTCTCTGGTGGAGTTCCCAAGCAGGTTCTTAGCACCAAGAAGTGGTTGCTCCAACTCCAGTTTGAGGCACTAGAAGGGTCAGAAGTGGCTGCTAGTAAGCATTCTCTGGGAGAAATCACTTAATTTCCTAACTCTGTGAAATTTTAACAAATGAAAAATGCTACTACTCTACAGAACCAACAAAGAAGTGAATGCCTAAGGTCATTCTCACCTTGGCAGGCTCGTTCATCATCAACAGGCTGGTAGCCAGCCTTGCAGGTGCATCGTCCAATGGCCACCATCCATTCCCCTTCTCCATTGCAGTGCAACCGAACACCTGAAGACCCAGTCATGCTTGTTTCTTCAGCATTTGGTACACACATCCCTGGTGATTCCACCAGTGAGGTCCTCTCCCCTCCAGCAAACGTTTCAGGGAAGGATGCAAATCCTTTCACCACAGCTGGGCACTTGTAGAAGAAGACTTGGACTGCCACCAGGGACATGCACGCTCCCGAGTCCTGGAAGGCCAGGTAAAAGCCATGTTTGGTGAGTGGCCCAAAACTGCGTACTTTAACATTCATCTTCACCACTTTCCCAGTGCTGTCCACCTGGGAAAAGCTTTCATCAGCTGCAATAGTATCCACTTTGGTCCAGGGGCCTTCACGCCACTCTGGCAGTTCCTGAGAGCCCATGTCGGTCTCAGACTGGTGATAGTAGAGTGTGAAAGTCTCCTTGCAAGAAGAGGCCACAGTGCGCATGCTGGCACAGTCTCTGACGGAGAAACGGAGGCGGACGTGGACTCGGTGGGCTCCACGTCGCTCTATGAAGTGAGTGCGCAGCCAGTTGTTCTGACCTGGCTCGGCCACGTTACAGACTTCGAAGGTTCGGATCAGGCGCTTCTTGTCATCTAGGACACTCACCTCATCCCACTGTAATGGATATACGGGAGACAAGAGAAAGAAGAAATAGTAGACAAAATATGGATACAGTGTTTGATTGCATCAAAAATACAGNACTTGAACTTGTGATGGCATGCGCAGCACAGGACTCTAGACAGGACAAAGTATGATGTTGCAAAGAAGAGCTGCTAAAGCTTTCAAGAACTGTTGTGACAGAAAACATAATTCACGCAGGCCTGTCACATGGCATCGAGAATCTTAAAGTTATGGTCCTACTTTCTTCCCTCCTATTTTCCCATCTCCTATCTCCAGAGACAAGATGCACAACACAAACAGAGAAACAGGACATGGTTCTTCAGAGGAAACATTAAAGCATAAGACCCTTCTGCCCAGTTTTATCACAGCTGGAGCTTTGCACTTCCATCTCTGATACACACAAGCCAATTCAGCACAGCCACCATGGGGGAGGTCCAGGACCTGTTTTGTGCCAGGAGAAAGTCATGAGGTAGAGAGAGGGAGAGGTGGAAGCAGTTTACTTCATGAAGCTCTAGGAGAAACTCCTCCTTACAGACTCAGCTATCTTTACAGAATAGGTATGAGGCCCTGGATGTGACAGATGAAGCAGATAATGAAAGAACCTGTGCAAGCACTGTTGCTAAGATCAGAGTGACCAGCTCCTTGCAGTAAGACCCACATTAAGACCAGTGCAGAGAAGAAACAACAGCAAGTTATGGTCATGGATGACTCCTACCTGTGTGAAATGGAAGCACCCATTTGCAGACTGGGCTGTCTTCTCACAGAAGCATAGAATCATTAAGGTTGGAAAAGACCTCTAACACCGTCAAGTCCAACAGTCTATCCAACATTTATGACCACTAAACCATGTCCTGAAGTTCTGAAGACCTCCAGGGATGGTGACTCTACCACCTCCCTGAGCAGCCCGTTCCAATGCCTCACCACTCTTTCAGTATAGACATTCTTCCTAATATCCAATCTAAACCTGTCCTGGTGCAACTGAAGCCCATTTCCTCTTGCCCTATCACTAGTTACTCAGGAGAAGAGACCAACACCCACCTCACTACAACCTCCTTTCAGGTAGCTGTAGAGAGCAGTAAGGTCTCTCCTCAGTCTCCTCCAGACTAAACAATCCCAATTTCCTCAGCTGCTCCTCACAGGACTTGTTCTCCAGACACTTCACCAGCTCTGTTACCCTTCTCTGTACCTGCTCCAGTACCTCAATATCTTTCTTATACTGTAGTGCCCAAAACTGAACACAATGCTCAAGCTACAGCCTGACCAATGCCGAGTACAGGGGCATTATTTTCTTCCCCCTGGTCCAGCTGAGAGGAGGGAGGGAAGTGACAGAGCAGCTTGGTGGGCACCTGGCATACAGCCAAGGTCAAACCACCACACCTCCAGATCCTTTTCCACCAGGCAACTTTCCAGCCAGTCTTCCCCAGGCCTGTAGCATTGCAGGGGGTTGTTGTGACCGAAGTTTAGGAACTGGCACTTGGTCTTGTTAAACCTCATACAACTGACCTCAGCTCATCAATCCAACCTGTCCAGATCCCTCTGCAGAGCCTTCCTACCCTTGAGCAGATCAACACACCCACTCAGTTTGCTGTCATCTGCAAATTTACTGAGGATGTGTTAGATCCTTATGGGAGATTTCAACTTCCAGACATCAACTGGGTATACCTTATTGCCTTGAGCAAGTGTGGGAAAAACCTGAAATCTGGGGAAGAAAAGTTCTTGTCTTGTACTTAGAGAGCCAACTGGGAAAGATGCCCTCCTAGACTTGATATTTTTGAATAGAGATGGACTCATGGGAGATGTGATGCTAGGTGGTTGTCTCAGATGCAGTGATGATGAAAAGGTTGAGTTTAAAGCTTTTGATGTAATGAGAAAAAAAGGATAGCAGAGCTTCTACCCTGAATTTCAAAACAGCAAACTTACAAGCTATTCAGGGAGCTACTTAGCACTGTCCCCTGAAAATCTGCTTTTGAGAACTTAGGAGCCCATGAGTGCTCACCAGTTTTTAAAAAGCACCCTTTGGAAGCACAGGAGCAGGTAATTCCAGTGTGTTGGAAGTCAATCAATTGGGGCTGAAGACCATCTTGGCTGAATAGGGAACTCCTTGTAGAGTTTGAGAGGAAAATGAAGTTGTATGATCTGGAAACAAGGTCAGGCTTTGCAGGAAGGTTACAGAGCTGTGGTTTATATATGCAGGGAAAAGCCAAAACTCAATTACATTTGAAACTGACTATGAGACAACAAGAAGGGCTTTTTTAAGTACGTTAATAATCCTACAGAAAACATTGGACCAATACTTGTTGAAGATGGTCACCTGACTAATAGGGACAAATAAAAAGCAGAGATATTCAATGGTTTGGTTTTGAGGGTTTTTTTTGCCTCAGTCTTTAATAATCTTGATAGACTTTGGGCTGCCTGGTCCCCTGAGTCAGAGGAATGCAGGGACAGGGGCTTTCCATTTGTGGACACTGAAATTGTAAAGGACCAGCTGTATCAGCTGAATGTTCACAAACCCATGGGCTCTGATGGGATTCACCCCAGAGTACTGAAGGAGACAGAGGGTGTTACAGCAGGACCCCTCTAGATCATCTACCAAAGGTCTTGGAGTCTGGGAAGTTCCCTGCTCACTGGAAGCTAGCTGGTGTTATTCTAATTTACAAGAAGGGCATGAGGGGAGATACAGAAAACTACAGATCTGTTAGTCTAACCTCTGTACCTGCAATAATCCTGGAGATCACCCTGGGTACTACTGAAAGTCATTTAAAGAACAATGCCATCATCAGCTACAGTCAACATGGGTTAACTTAACTGTACTATTCTATCCTATCCTACCTTACCCTATCTGTGTGGAGGGATGGCTGGAAACCTCATGAATATTTCTGAAGGAGAACAGAAAGAAGAATGTAAGAAGGTCACAATAGTATCTCACCCAGTATCCCACTCTCTTCACAGACTGGCTTCACACAACATACTGTGTTCAAATTGTTCGTATGGACAAAATCCATAAAACAAATCTCCTTGCTTCCAGTTTCTTCAACAGAGGCCTTCTCAGCAGAGGTGTAATGAAGAAGAGGACAAGGGAAATACTTACCCCATCAGAAGGATGGGTGATCCAGCCAATCTCTGAGGTTTCTCCAGTTGTATCCAAAAGTATTTCTGTTTATATTTAAAAAAAAAATAAATATAAAAATAGTAATTTGTGCTTTTCCAAGTCAGGCTAAATCTGTTCCTCACAAGATTGTCTCTGACAAAAAACCCCAAACATGCCTTGTAGAGGGTTTCCACACACCCAGAATATGCATTCATGATTTGAGATTAAACGAGCAGTACAGATGAGACCACCCTCATTTTAGAAAGGAAAGGGTGGGACAGAGACACGAGTCACATGAATGCATGCCAGTCTCCTCAGGATCACAGCTGCCTGTCTTATTTGCAGGTGTAAATGTGGAAACAAGGCCAAGATGCTTTTTTCTCAAGCTGTGGAACCAAATTTCTGTAGGTGTTTAGGATCATGAGCCGACTGTTCCTGTAATGGATTCACTTTGTCCCAGAGCTGGAAGCTTGTGTATAAGTCCCAGTTTTATTGGAAAATCAGTGTTAACTGATTAACTCTTACCTAGATGTGGTGCTCAGAGATATGGTTTAGTGGAGGACTTGGTAGAGTAGGGTTAATGGCTGGATTCAATGATTTTCAAGGTCTTTTCCAACTTTGATGACTGTATAATACTATGATTATACCACTCAGGGTATGTGCAGAACTTCACAGGTCTGCTTTTATTCCCACAACTAGTCTGCATTTCCACTGCTACTGAATCTATTGTTCAGGTATGAAGAAATACAGAACAGATGGTGACAGTGCAAGCTGCCCAGGTAGTATTCTCCAGAAACAAATGTCAAGGTCTGAGACCACCCCAGAAACCACTGTTATGCAAACATGTGAGCTTTCTGGATACATTCACAGTGAGGACACAGAGGAAAAAAAGGACTCTGTTAAATAGATATTTACATGCGCTGATACATAACTGTATAAATCATCTGCTTTTTCTTAAATTCTGGAAAGTCAACCTCTTTGGTTTGCTTGTTTTAATTTTCATTTTTTGATCTTGTTGTTTTGTTAAAAAAAACCCAAACTAAGCCAAACAAAGACAACAGGAAAAAAACCTCACAAAACCCAACAGCAACATCCAGCTTATTTACAAACAGGATTTATTGTTAATCTTGCAAAGGTTTATGTTTTTTGCATATTTTACCCAGGAGAGATACTCAATATTGTTTCTATTTCCAGATTATGGATTGCTGACTGCACTCTCAGTGCTCCCAGGGATTCACTGCATATTAATCAGCAGAAAGGAAAGACTAGACTCATCGTAAAGCAGACATGTTCAAGTGAGCAAGTTCATCCAGACCTCAGGCTTCATTGATATCCCTGAAATAACATTCCCTGTATTATTATAGGAGATCATACTTTAGACCTTCTTCAGCTGATGCAGTTACTTGCTTCAAAAGCAGTGCAAAATACCCGGGCTGCCAGAACTGGAAAGAGCTCCTGCTAAAGCACAACCTCACTAAAATTACCTAACAGACCTCAGGAAATGCTGAGCAGCTTGGCATACTCAAGGACAGCACAGCCCAGATGGCTTCTTGGAGCAGTAAAACATCTGTGAAGGACCCGTGCCTCCTTGTGGCACAATTGTCCCCTAGTCTGTCCTGGCAGCAGAGGCAGTTGGCATTCCCCCATGCACACTACTGTCTCAATTGCACAGTCTGGCACATGGGCTGTCCTCTGTCATGTCAGTACCTTGCCAGTGGCTTCCCAAACATGGCTTTGATCCGATGGAATAGTATACAAGCTATTTTTTCAACAAAGAACAAACTTTTTTTTTCTGATCAAGTCTGAGTTTCCCATTTGCCAGACTATAATGCGACTATTCCATGGAAACTCTAGGATAAAATAGAGGAAAGTTAAACAAGGGATGAAAAGCCAGATAAAAAAGTGAGAAAGGAAAGGAGAAGAGAGAAAATGAGAAGACTTGCTCAGCAGCCTGGGCTCTGCCACGACTAGCAGGAAGCATATTCTCCAGACGCCTTCGCACCAGTGAGCAGGGTAAGCTTTATGAAGCACATGAATATTTCACAGGCAAACAGATACAGGTAGCCTGAAGCAGGCAGAACTTTCCCTCTCACAGTGAATATTTTAAGTCAGGAAGGATTAGAAAAATAAGGAAAGTACACAAGAATGTTGTGTGTGTAATACTCATATGGTGATCTACAGTCAAAAGTCCAGCCTATTTTTCTTCTTTTTGGCCCTTTGCTACTGGCTGTATGCCTTGAATCAGACTCACAGTCACACTAGCTGTATGGACACTCATAAATCTAACAAGTTGTTAGACTTCTCTCTAATTCCGAGAAGAACATGCCCAGTATGGTTCCTGTTTACCTGTCTAAAAACTCCATCCCCACAGAAGTGCATGGTTGCATCCAAACCATCTCTCAGGAATGGTCCTTGGTCCATCCTAACCTCTGACCTACACCTAGGCACTGCTTAGGAGAAGCTTAGTTGGCATGGGCCAAACCTATGACTGTGCTAATAATTGAACAGCACAGATTACTACATACCACTGTATAGCTACAAGCCTTCACTCTGCCACTTTGAGTACTGGTGTAGCATTCTGCAATCTCCATGTGCTCTGGCAGACCAGTATTCTGCTGCTCTTTCGTGCACAGAGCAATGATCTGTTCAGCTGAATTTACCAACCTAGAAGAAAAAATGGCATACAACCTTTCTCTCTTCCTCAGGATCGAGGGTCTTGCAAGATCGTATCGGACCCAGGACCTGTTGAGGGGACCTCAGACCATCAACAGAAAAATATTTCACTCTGGATTACAATCGAGGAATAATCAAGGTATTTGAGAAATCTGAATGTTTTTAAACACATGAATTGTTAACACTTCTTGGACTCCTGCTTAGATCATACATTTTTGAAGAATGATAGTCCAGTTTCTTATTAAAACTGTTATTTTAGTTCAAAGAGTGAAAAATAGCTGATGAGGCATTCTCCTGTGTTTTGCTTCTCTAAACTAAAAAATAACCCCTCATCTTTTATAGCAGTCAAACGTATTCAATATACTCTTCATAAAACAAAATTCAGAATTATCTACACTCTCATTTCAGTGTCCTCTGTTCCTGCAGGGCAGAAAGGGTGAAAAAAAAAAATCCCAAAGACATCTACTAGTCCCAGTCTATACAAACCAGTCTCTTGGGCTGCACTTGGTCAACAGCAAACCATCTGGGCAGAGGCCAAAAGTTGTTACTACAGATCAGGCTGTTCAGAATGGTAATGATGTTCAGACTTTGGTGAGACACTTTAGGGCTTGCTTATAGGTAAACTGTTCCCCTGGTTTAAGATGATAATTCACCCAAGGATGATTGACCCTTGGACAACCTTCAGGAAGGCAGACATGACCTAACAGCTTTCTGGATTGCAGAGATGGCCTGACAGCTTTCTGGATGGAAGAACACTCGTCGTCAGTGTCTGAACACTGGAGTGGTGCAAGAAGGAGTAAGACAGCTCAAGTGCAGGCACACTACAGCCTTGAAGAAGTTGATCCTGAGAAGAAAGAAAACCTTTACTTGTGGGATGAGAGGTTGGTGCTAATGAACAGACCATAGAATCACAGAATGAAACAAGCTGGAAGGGAGGTGTAGAAGTCATTTTGATTAACAGCCTTTTCTAGGCCAGGTTGAATTACAGTAGGTTGCTCAAGGCCGTAGCCAGTTGAATTCTGAATATACCCAAATGTATGCATACATTGGTAGCTGAAGCAAAGTGCACAAGGGTAAAAGGTAACAGAGTTTGCTTTGTGATGCAGCTGAATGCCCCAAGCAGAAAAGCTCTCTGAAAAGAGCTAAAACAGTACCAGGCTTATTCTGCCTTGTATGACCATGCCTAGAACATGAACAAGTAGAAAGATTGCAAATGCTCTCTACCAGGGCTGGAAAGGGGAAAGCATTTTCTGGGGTTGTGCAAAAATTTTGGTAGGAGTTGCCCCATGTGGTAACCTCACATAACCAAGGCTCCTGCAGCTCCATGTCCTCAGGTCCAACCAATAGCAAGGCTGAGTGGGTATCCCCATTAGGCACACGCACAGACACAGGTAGGCACTGCACATACACAAATGGCCAGCCACAAAGATCAACACAGACAGAAACACTCACCAGTCATGCAAACAGAAACAGCACCACCAACGGCCTCATCCTGCTCCCCTTTCTGGCTGGTCAGGATGAAGGTCTGTTATTGGGAAATATATATGCATTTATATAAAATATGGATCCCTGCAATATCTGTCCTTAAACATTCAGTCTCCAGTAGCTGACCTCTGCATCTGCGATCTCCCCATTTTCTGGCATCTCTGCATACAAACACCTGAAGTTTGCAGCCCCACTCCTCTTCCTAGTGCTCAGACATCCTCATTCACTGGAACATCCCTACACACACAGAGGCATACTGTGGATCCTCTGCTAAGTGGTTTTAGGCATGTAGTCTACCCAGTAGCTAGCCCTGGATTCTTGTTCTCCTAGGTTGCTAGCACTTGGACAGGTGAGCCCCCAGGGCCAGCAGCCAGTTGCTGCAGTGCCCCCCCATTCCAGAGAACCCCATTTACACATACGAGCACACACACAGGCACACTCACTATGTATCCCTCCAGTAACTGGGCTTAGATGCTCAGCCTACCCAGGAGCTGGCCCTTGGACTGTCTTGTCTCCATTTGCACAGGGATACCCAATAGACAGACAAGATTCTCAAAGAGTCCCCAGAATTTATGGCATCCCCAGCAGTTGGCTTGGACCTCCTGATTCCTTCAGAAGATAACTTCTCCATCTGTCTCACTCAGAGATACACACATGCAAACGTGTAACTCTTTCACCCCCCAGACTCTAGTCTCTCCCTGTCTTACCAGCACACTTACTCTACTCACCACTTAGTGATGCTTATTATTTGCTAGAGATCCTATAAGCTCACTCACTCCAGCTGCTGGCATCACAGATGCCCAGATCCTATGACCTGTGGTCCACCTTGAGATCCTGGCACTTGATTTTCATCCATTCCAGGTTCACCATCCCATAACGAGTCTCATGCCCCTGTTGGCAGTCAACCCCCCTCAATCTACAAGGTGGTCCAGAGAGCACTTGACTTGGATAACTCCATATTGTGAATTCATTCCTGCAATGAATGTTCCTGTGTTACTTTTGTACTCATATGCAATTAATTACAAAAAGCTATTTGGAGCCAGTGGGATAGGTACTTAGTGAGTTCTATGACATATAATATTTAACTGCTTGCTCTGTCAGAGCAAAATGCTGACACTGTCAGAAGGTTGAAGATGGCATCTGCATGGAGGAATTTGCACACCCCAGTCAGGAGCTATGTACCATCTGTGAGAGAGAGATGACAGCCACGTGGGCCAGGGTATCAAAATACACAGCTATTTGCAAAGTAGCACAGCTCTTTACATTTATGAATGACTGTGTATTTTCCTCCTTACCTCCTCTAGTCTTTCCATAAAGCTCTAGGGATACTGCCAGAATTAGCATGTTGCACTAATTCCTCTGCTGCTAATGTCAGGAAAGGCAAACATCAGGAAATAAAAGAAATTACATCCCTTGCTTAGTTCCAACTTTGCATATACAATCAAAAAAAATTATTATCTACAAATTCCTACTAACAGAATACAATATCCATCCTTCCATAGTTTAAGAGATTCATCCTGCAAGCATCCACTGTTCAGTCTAGAACTTACACAACTGGTTGGTTTTTTGGTTTGTTTGTTTGGGGTTTTTAAATTTTTGTTTGTTCGTTGTTGGATTTTTTTCTTCAACATTAAAAAGTGAGCTTAGGTCTTCCAAGGCTTCACTGAAGCATATCCTGAAAGTCCCATTATTACTGTATATTAGAAGAATGCTGTTCCTTTTCTTTGAAGCTTTAATTAGCTTTGAATATAAATCGTGCTCACTGCAGCATGAATAGTTTTTACCATCCTACAAGCAGCAAGAGCCAGCCTGCAGCTCGTGAACAGTTTCAGCATAGGGCTATGGTACATACCTGAGAATGGGGACACTGACAACAGAGTCATCTATCATGGCAGATATCAACAGATAAGTGGAACTGCTGAGACTCACCAATGGGATGACCCAGACACCCCTCCCCTTACACAGAAGCTGCACATCCAGCCCCACCCCATTCACCTTCTGAATGTCTACAACAGGAGATTCCCCTGCCCTGGGCTTTCCAAGTATGTGGTAAAGATTTTGGCATGCAGGGAAGTGTCAGGAAGAACTGGGAAGAACATAACAGAAAATATTTGCTAGGATTTTAATAACTCATGTTAATCACAGGCAACGGAAGTAAAAAGTCAATTTAGCTTTATTTTTTTTCCCCTTGAAATAAAATAACCTCCTTTTCAACCTTTCTTTCTATGTAATAAACCAAAATTCAATGGCAATCTTTCCTCTGAAGATTGCCTTTGAGGAAAGTATAGTCTTCCTCCACTTCAAACCAATCTGAGCAATCCATACATTAGTTTCAAGAACACAAGATGACAACCAGCTAATAGAAAGGATAGCGGGAAAATGAATCCCTGACCTCACCACCTTTTTCTTGCATATTCCTTTTTGCCAAGGAGACACTTTGAATGCAAAAAAAAAATTCTACTAAAGCAGAAGAATTATCCTCTCTGTAACTAAAGCTTCCAGAAGATATTTAGAAAAGCTGTTCTGTCATTCTGCAGGCTGGAGACTTTATTGTAAAATGAATGCAGTCACTCACATGCAGAACATATAATTCCTTTGGAACATACTTAATGAGCTCTGCAAAATGAACTCCACTTGTGTTTATAGTTGTAAACATTTACAGCTCAGTCAAAAGAAAATTAATATTCCAGAGAAAATTCAACTCTGAGCTCTAGTGAGAGCTACTTCATTAGGAGGTTACCACTTGCTCTCAGCTATTTTGACTGCAGCCCATCAGGCACTCTTAAATTCTGTATTTCACCAACATTTACAATAACAAAGGCATGCTTCCCACGCAGGTATTTTTCTAGTCTAAGAAATGTGCCTGAAAATTTTAGACAGACATGGTCATTCCTAGTGAAATCAACATGTCCAAATATGAGATCTGTATCAAATAAGTTCAGCCCAATGATTCCTTTTCATGCATTAAAAACAGCAATGACAAAAACATTTTCAATTGCTTACAGGAACTTCCTTACTTCTAAGTCATGAAGGAGTTTAAAGACAGCACTGCTTTCCTTATACATGAAAAACATTCTGCATCACGAGTATTTGTTTTCTTCATAACGCATAAAAAGAGGGTTTGAATACTTTGGCTACTTCCCCTCACTACAGCAGCCTTCTTTTCTTAATGATTTACATTAAAGATGTATCAATATATCCCTCGTTGGAAAATTTCAACCAGTTTAGTTTGAGACAAAAAGTGGTTTACATTCAGGCTGTTTAAATCTAACTCAAATATTTGGAAGAAAAATTACTTTGATTACTTTTCCCACTCAGTCAATTCTCTTCAGGTAGAGGTGAGAGGTATTTTAGACACCATCTAAATCTTTTGAGATACCTTACAAAAACTAAGGGCTAAATTGGATATTCCCTATACTTTTCAACTTAAATCTGAAACCTGAACTTCAAGTTTCTACTATCCACAATAATGAGTTTACAAAACAGCCACGAGCCTTTTTTCTTCCTTATGAATGACTGTAGTAAAGCTTTTTACACAGTTATCACCAGACTTTCCTTCTCCTAACTCATAATTCTTCTTTGCCTTTTGACCACAACAAAAATACTTACCTCTGAGATGTAAATTAGCTTTGGAGTGCAATCCCAGGACCATGGAGTACAGTCACAACACGAGGCACTGACTCCCCGACTCAATTTTCAGCTCATGGGCACCTTTACTGCTTCACCTCCATAGGCAGAATTTTACTGGCCTATTTTAATCCAGTCAGTTCAGCCACGTGATCTGTGAAGCTGTGTTTTCTAAATTGTTTTAGCTCTACAAACATAAAGGAGTGGCCCCTGAATTTCAAAACTGTCAGTTCCTACAAGCATTACTGAGTTACATTTGCAGAGAATGGACCTTTTCTCTCCCTTTTTTTATCTCAGTTCCTCTATCTGTTATAATAAGGAATGAACATAGCACTTGGTAAAATATATTTTAAATCAGCAATTAACAGAGCTGCACAGATTTAAGATTTTGCATTATTATCTTAGATCAGTTATTTCCTCTCTGAACTCCTTCTCCCTCCGTTTCCCTCTTATTAAGAAAATGGATGCTTTACCAGGCTTTTCTCTTCATTATTAATAATAATCCAATCTCCCCCCTGGTTTTATTATATCTCACACTCTTCTCCTTTCCATTCCTCTAGCTCTTTCCTTCCTTGTGTCCCTTTGATCCCCTCTCTTCCTCCTCTCCTTTTTCAGAGACTTTCACATACGCAAGAGATGAAGATTCATCACAAAGCAGTGCAGTTCATTGAGCACATGTAGCTGCAAGGATATTTCTTGGAACAAACAAGAGAATTGTTTACACTACCTCTGCCCTTCTCTAAATCTCTCCCACAGCTCTCATCTCCTGCTTTCATCACCCTCCTTCCTATCATCTGTTCTTTCTTATCCTGTTTTCTTGGTCTCTCTTTCCCTCTGCCCACCTGTTCTCTATCCTGTCTTCAGTGCTCGCTCTCCTCTGCTTGGCTGAACAAGAGCTGCCTCTTCTCGTTAAAGCAAATCAGCCTTTCCATATCTTTTATACCAGGCAAGTGTTTTAGATGGCAGAGACAAAAATTCCTGATTTCAGCCTACTGGATGCTGCCTTGCAGAACTGCCCAAACACTGAGAGATTGTTTCACAAAACAAACACGGTGCAAGAACAGGAACACAAAGATAAAATATGCAATACATAAACAAGGAGTTTATTCCCGGGCAAAACATTTATGCTTTGAGACTGACACTTCTGAGGTAGCTGGTAGAAATATTCATTAATGTTCCTTCATATGAGGGTTTGCTGTCCCACTAGGAAAAATACTAATACATCTTTACATCTCATGAGATAGTGACCAAGCATCAAATGGAAAGACATATGCTGAGTGCTCATCTAGACTAGGATAAGTATACTGGAGAGCACACATTGTTGTTTTTTTTTTTCTCTACAGGAAACTTTGCTAAGTTTTTGCATTATATAAAATCTGATCTTACCTTCTAGTGAGGTGACTAGATGAAAGAAGCAGACCATCCATAGCCAACCCATTCCCACCACTCTTCTTGCACTGATGACAGCATTAGAATCCATGAAGATTCTCTGTAGATACCACCATCTCCAAAAGCCACACAACACTCCCTTAAAATGGTCAGAGACTTCTTTGAGTGTTTTAGTATCTTCCCAAATCAAAGCGCAGGTGCCTTCACACAGAAATACTGGTTAAAAAAACAAAAACAAACAAACAAAACAGAATGTGGAAACAGAAGTCAGGTCACAGTAATACAGAACTGGCAGGTTTTATTTACCCACTCCATAATTTCCTACTTCTAAACTACAGGTGGAAAAGAATATTTAAGGTGAAGAAGACACAGTATTTGCCATAGATCCACACCTCACATCTCTCAAACTTTCAGTCCCAGTTGTTTTGTCTACCAACAGTATATGCAGATTTTGAGACATTGACAGAATCAGTGATCAGATCAATCAGATCAACTTTCATTTGTTCCACAATATAGCCTGTACTCTTACTGAAGTTCTGACCCTTTACATCTCTGCTAATGTCCCTTGGAAAGTCTCCATTCTATTTTCTCTGTGTACTTTCCAAATCCTGTCTCTTGTAATTTACACTTTGCCTTTTCAGGAGTCTGCAGGGCTGTAGCCATGACAGAAGAGTTTTCACCACTTATGACAATACAAGTCTGCACTGATGACAAACTTGGAGGTGCATTTCAGATACAGGCCTTTTTTCCTTTTAAGTAAGTGACTGTACAACACTATTGAAGCTGGACAGTATTTTTCCCATTAATATGTGTCAGGTGAGGAAGGAAAAATATTTCGGGTCAAATAGGGAGCCTATGTTACAGCCAGCAAAAGGACCCAAGTCCAAATTTACTATCCAAAGTGGGAAAATGCAAAGAAAACCAAACCAGACTCCACCACCACCATTAAGAACCTGACATAAAGACCTATCTGATGGTCACAAAGCAGCAGGTAGCCTAATCCAGCGCTGCATTAGATCAATCCAGCCCAGCAATTTTCCTTAGCAAGGAATTTCTGTCTCCATCTGCCCTATTCTCAGCCCACCAGAGAAATAGCATCATAATATGTAGGTTACATGCAAAAAGCCAGTATGCTTTCTTTCTTTAGGTGCTCTTTGTGCAGAGCATTGAAAACACTTCAATGTCTTCAGTGAGACAGTGAAGCGTAGCTAAGGAGAAAGAAAAGTGTCTCGGGCAATATAGAGAAATGGCTCAATAACTTGGCTGAAATAGGGGAGGGAAGAGTTGTAATTAAAAGGGGGAGCCTCACTGCAATTATATGAAAACCCAGCAATGGGGCATTTGAGCAAGTAGGGCCTAGCAGAGAAAATAAGCAGAGTGGGGAGTACAAGAAAAGCAATGGAGTGCAGCTTGATTTGCTTTACTAGAGAGGGGGAGAAATTACTGGATAGGATGGAACTGTTCTCTTACACCACCCCTAATGAGAACCTAGAGCACCAAACACAGACAGAACCAAAAGTACCCTGGACATCACAAAAACACAGGGAATCTAAAGGGACCTCTGGAAGAAGCAAAACTTAGATTCATGATTTATGGGGAAAGAAAGAAAATAAAATCAGTTAGGTAGATCTGAGGAAAAAGTAAGATTAAATGGAAGGCTATAGATATAATACAGGCAGTCCATATTACTTTATGAAGCACATATATGCCACAGAAGAAAAACACCACTGGATGAAACTGTAAAAAGGAGAAAATTCCAGGCTGAAAGATGAGACCCCCCTTATTTACAGAAAGAACTATCCAAGCCTATAGCAGTGTTCTCCAGGAACAGGGCTGAAGATTACTGCCTGAGACACCAAAATCAACACTGGGTACACCGAAGGTCAGTCAATCTATATAACATCTAAAATAATATATAACTATATATATGTACTATAATATATAACTATATAACATCTATATAACATCTAAAAGCCTTTACTTTAGGCCACCCAGCTCCTGAGAGATGGGGACTTCTAAACAATCATTTTGAAGGTAAATAAATGCAGAAAAAGAGGTCAAATAAACTGAAGAAAACTTTCTTTTCAGTTGCTTTCACTATGGAAGGTTTGAAAACAGCCCACAGTCCAGACATTCTCAATGGCACGTAACTTAGGAGTGGCAGAGCAGGAAACAGAACCCAAATATGCTCTGACTGCTGGGTCTCAGGCCAAAGTCTTCAAATTACCAGGTAATATGCAAGCAGGTAACCAATTTGCTACAACAAAACATATAGAACTAAAAAACCCACGCTATCAAGAAGCAGACACAAAATAATTTCTGGCTCCAAGAAATCCAGTTTTCTCCTTCCCTCTCTACCTGCACATGTCTCTTACAATATCTATTCATCTTTCCTTGGTAGACTCTGTCCCAACAACGTTGCATTGCTCTTCATGAGGCATCATGCAGCCTTTGTCTGGATTATAGGGGAAAAATATTTTTCCCCTGAAATGAATTGTGGCTAAATAAAAAAGCTGGGTTTGATTTAGCAGTTAAAAGAGGTAAATCTAACTTTTTTTAATTATTATTACTCTGCCCCTTCCACACCTCAGTGAAAAATGCTTACTCCACAATGAAGGATAGAGAAGAACATTATGGAAGTATTTAAGGGAGAGTAGGAGGGAAGCACTAGCCTCTCTGAATTAAAGAGTACCAAGACCCTAAATTGCTAACCACTGCCCTGCCCTTCCCTCCAGCACTTGATGTGTGCAGATTTTGACTACATCCAAAGACACTCATCTTTCATTCTTCAGTTCTACTATTTCTTCCCTACATTAAATTACTTAAACAGAAACCTCAAACCATCCCAACTTTTAAACCACCCTCTTCTCTTGTCCACACAAGCACCTTTCCATGGCCTTGTCAGCTTGTTACTTCACCCAAAACTGCTTTCAGACAGATTATCTCTCCTTGCTACAGAATCTACTATCTTCTATCATCCTCCAAGTCCAAGGGCAAAGTAATGCACCTTCCCTGCACAGGATTCTTCAGCAAACTTCCTTAAATACCCCTTCTCATTCTTTCTCTGTTCTAGCTACATAGAACTTGCCACCCATGTACCAGCTGTCAATCCTTCTTATGCTAACCTTTCCAAAAAGGACTTTTGGGCATATGCTTCCTTGGCTAGTGGAGTGATCTCTAACTCCTTGGAAGCCCTGAAAATCATAATGTACCTGAAAAACATGACAATTCCTGAAGATCTGAATGTCTTCTAATGATTCAACCCTATAAAACAATGACAATCCCAAGCAGTCAGGAAAGACCAATTGTATACCACTTGCCTTTGCTTTAGTACTAAGCTCCAAGAGATGGGAGATGGAAGTTCTCAGGTTATCTGCTTATTCACCAATGCTACTGTGACTGTTGACTTCGGCACCAGCACTGTGGCATGTGGATTATCAAAATTTCATTATGTTCAAGATCCCAGTAAAAGATATGAATACAATCACCAGTATTTTCAAGAATCCTGGTTTCTTAGCTGAACAACCAGCGAGGGAGTAGAGTTCTTTGGGAAGTTTGTCCAGGAGAATGGAGATTCCTCAGCATCTTTGGGCATCTGTTTCAGTGCTGAACCACTACTGGGGATTTTTTTTTCTTCCTTATATATAGCCTTAATCTCCCTTGCTCTCTTCTGTTGTATTTCTCAACAGAAGAGAGTCAGTTCTTGCCCAACATCTCAAAGCTTCTACACAGACTGCAAACACAAACCGTTTCATCTGGAAAGCCCTGAATGTGAAACATAGTATGCCTGGCTCAACTGGCACTGTTTACAGACTCTTTCTTCTCACCAGACAGAGTCAATGAGTGTAAATTTTCGCTTTTTCTAAACTCAGTCTTGAGGTGGGAACACTTTAGAACAGTCTCCAGGCAAATGATACTCAGTGCTACCGGATAGATAGCAACAGTGCTCCCTCCCATATGTACTAGGAAAACCAACACTAGTATAGGTCTGTGCTTGTGTGAGTTCTGCTGCAAAGGGGGCTGCTGTGTGCCCCCCCGTACCTAAACTTCAGCAGACATTAAGTATTCCATGCAGCCATTATCCCTGCAGCAGTTTCCTTATGCAAATAAAGGATTCCTTCAAAGTTCGAGCACTGTCAGTGATGACACCTGAGGAGCCACGGGGCACTATTGTTGCTAAACGGGTTGGGCATTGATTCAAAATTGTCTTCCAACTGTGCACGTGTTTTTATTAGGAGGGAAGGAAATTTGCTGGTAGGTTTGTGTAGTCACTTACTTTATTGTACCCCAATGGCATATCTCCTGAGTCTTGATGGAAGTGGTCATGCACAGGGCAAACCTAAGAGGGATTTCCTTCGAATGAACTCCTTTTTTGCCTTGAGTTTGCCTGGCACTCTGAGACTGCTCAAAATCAGTGACAGCCAGATAAATGGTATTAATTATCTGCTGGCCACAGGTTTTGCTGGACCCCTAAGCTTTAAAGAAGACCCCTGGCTTTCTAGTCCTTTTGATTCCACCCATAAATTTTAGACAGATTTTGCTGAAGCGTGTTCTAGCTGAGTACAAAAAGTGTAGCCACAGATCAGAAAGCAATGCACACTGACCCTGTTCTCCTCTGCTAGATACCACCTGCAGAACCTGATACCAACTAGCAGTTAAGCATTCATCTGAACCATGCACCTTTCTGTTCTGCAGCAGGAATTCGGGCATTCCTTTAGTATTCAGAAAAAAAACAGGACTGTTCAGGCAATGCACAAGCCTCCTGGAGAGAAGGTGAACAGCTGACAGGTTCTTCCTCTCTAGAAATGCTTTGCGTTCTGTGGAATTAGAGCAAACCAGGGGTAGCAGGAAGAACTATTAGTCCTGTAGCCCTCAGTTCCTACAGGAGACCTATGGGCAGCTCCAATATTCTATTCCCTAGAAACTGACAGGAGCTTGATCCACTGCAGAGAGGATGCTCCGCCCTGCATTACTTTGTAGAAATTCCAACTCTAATATTGGTCCAAGTATCTCATTCCCAGGAGGCATAGAGGCAAATGGAAACAATGGGGCTGTCAACACAATAAAAAAAATTGCCAGTTCTTAATCAAGAGTTCCTGACAGCCTTCCTTATTACAAGAATACTTACGGTGTTTTTGAATGTGCGGTCAAGAGAATAACAATTCCGAGTGCTTTAGTGCAAAACTACATTTCAAAATACAAGAAAGAACACTGAAGCAAATCAACGTTCATCTAACCCAAGTTTTATCTGTGTCTCCAGTGCCAGGAAGAGGTGCTATTTAGAGACTGCCTGCAAGCCTGGCCTCTATGTGGTCCACTCCCTTACTATTCCTCCAGCATCCACAATTACAAGATTAGGGTTACTAGAGAGTGTATCTCAGTCCACTCCATAAATCTATCTATTTATGAATTTATTTAATCCCTGTTTTGAACTTGCCACAGATTTGAAAAGATACCTATCCCCATGCAACGAAGTATTTTCATGCTTTTTAAATTGTTCTACTAATAGAAGCTGAAATTGTTACAATGCTATTTTTCTTAACTGTCCCACGAAGTTTTCCAAATCATCTTGTTTCCTCCCATAGGAATAATGCTTCTTCCTCCATTGTTAACTGACTGCCCTAGGCCTATTTTTCAGTAGAAATTGTATGGGTATAGCTTCCCTTCACTTGATTCAACAGATTTCCCTCATATTTGTCCTACATCTTCCTCATACAAAGCACCTACATGCAAAATAAATGCACTTCAAAAACACTTCAGGGCAGAGAAAATGCTGTACCTTTGCAGGCACAGCCTTTCCTCCTCTTGCTTGTTTTGCACTATGACTCATATCAGCTTAATATTATCTCAGTGAGAAGCAGTAAAAAGATAAATGAGCACAACATCTGGGAAGGTGAATAAGCTGCTATTACAATTAATTTTTGCTGCACACCATTTCATCACATTGAGGCAGAGCACAAAAAGTGGAATGAATACTTCTCATTGATGATAAATAGGGAACGGTGATAGTGTGACACGTCAAGCAAGAAGCCTCCCCCTTCCTTTCCCCCCCAGTTCCCTGCTCCTATAATCGCTCCTTCACCAGAGATGCCCTTGCAGCTACAGTCACGCATCTCACTAGGATAAATCTCACAATGCTGCTCTGAAAAGCTGCCCCTCAATGTCTGTGCAGCACTCAGAGCGTGACATAATACTGCCTACCTTCTGTCCCAGACAATAATTACAATAACTGCTATTCATAGAAATCTTTCTACACCCCAAAGAGGAAGTGAATGGGGGGGAGAGCAAAGAATCATTTATCACTTGGGTTGTAATATTATGAAGTTAATCTGCTTTTCTTAAAAAAAAAAAATCACTTTATAGCAGCACCGAGAAATGTTTAATTAAACATAGAGATCATTTTAACAGTTGCTGTATGTCCTTTTATCCTCTGTTACTATTTGAGATTATTTTGAATGACTCCAAAATACATAAAAATTACCTGAGAGTGGATTTGTAACAGACTTGTTGGATTTTTTTATGGTTATTAATTTATTTTTAAGAGAAAGGCTCTATGTGGCAATGTATAACTAAGCTTAAAGGAATTCTCCCCCAACAATGTGCTTCATAAAAGATTTCCTCTAGTTGGTTTGATCATTTGTTTCTTAGAGATTATCTATATAGGGATGTGTCTGTGTCTTCTGGGATTCTTTAAATTAACGATAATCCAGAAGTTGGAATGCTCTCCAAAGAAAGGCATTTATTTCCTTGTTTACCATGGAAACACCATGAGTCTTGAAGTTGATCTTCCACGCTTTTGATTATACATTTCCCAGAAGGATCCAAGTTAAGAATTTCCATAACCTTAAAAAGGGAAGAGATACTTATTTCCATGAATTTTTATTAAGCCCCTGAGGCTTGGATAGGGTGCCCAAATTAGAAGCAAAACCACTCAAACCTCTACAGTCAGTGCACTGAGCTGTGGCTGTGTGAGGGGAAAAGTGAGCTTACAAATGTAAGATATGGATAAGCCTAAGAAAAGGGATATCTTGGAATAATGCTGTTTCCCATTTTAAATTAAGAATGTAGCCTTAAAGTGGAACAACGTCTACAACCAAATCTGTGCACAAACACTGAAAACACACAATGGAGGGCAAAAACCCAAACTGAAAATACTTTTCTGAAATTGCTCTTTGTGGACAATAGTTTGCAAAACCCTTCAGCAGGAATTTTCTTCAGCTGCAGTAAAGAATCTTCACATTTTGTAAAAAGATACTTACTGTCTTTATCTCTTCATTTTGCTTTTGACTTTGCAAGGGTTTTACAGTAAGGAATATTTAGCAAAAGCAGAAAATGCATGCAATTCATATTCACAGCATCCTAATTTATGCTGTCCATTAGGCGACAGAGGCAGCACTGACAGGCAGTTAAGAGGTAATATTCCACTTCTGTGGCAATTCCCTGCATTTTGGAATTGCCTTTCATTCCATGGGAGGAACTAACATTTCAAAACAGACTATGGAAAGAACTAATAATATTAAACCATCTTCATTGAAGTACTGCCCCTTATATTAACCCCCTTTCTGGGTTTTCAGAGAATGTGCTTCGTGATTTTTCAAGGGTTAATTATAACTACTTTTTTTTTTCATTTTAATCAGTTTCACAGCCTTGGGCTGTCACAGAGCTTGGTTCTCAAATTGTTGGCTGGATGTATTTGCAGATAGAGGCTACTTTGATTTTTAAACCAATTTCATTATTAGCATTATTTATCATCGCTGTTTTGACTCCTGTTAAAAGAAGCAAGAAAAGACTGCTTCTTTATAAAATATCAAGGCAGAAAATCACCGAGGCATAATTATTTTACTGACTTGTGAATTGCCCCAATCTTGCTGTCCAAACCTCCTCCCCCAGTCCCACTCCCTGCAGCTTCCATCCAGTTCGATCCCCATACCTATTGCAAAGATCACTTTTATCGAGTTTGTAATGTTGCCCTAACAGCACTGTAACCTATTTCCTGAATGGAAGTGGGAATAAGAAATTATCTCTACAGTGATTTTGCTGACTGCACCAACAGTCTACACAATACACAAGCTTTAGCTTCAGCATGTAAATTAGTGCCTTTGATGTGGAAACACATGCACAGAAGTAGGAAGCTACTGAGAGAGAAAGAGAATGGCTCAGACAACAGTTCTACCACACAGTCTTCATCCTTTTATGACCACTGTTTGCCGAGATGGGAATTCTGTCCCACCATTAGTTTGAGCCTCATGTTCCCTTTCAGCATTAAAACACTTCCAATTAACCCTGCACTGTACTCATCATACTCCCCAGAGCTGCACACCGATGCCATTGTCTGTCTATAACCCTTCCTGCAGTGACAAGCAAGTAGGGAGCTGCCTTGGTAGCCCCCTCTCAAGGCACAGTGAGAATACAGAGATGGGAACCATGAGACCTAGAACTTAACCTGGGAAAACCTGAAGGTCTCCTTCCCTCATAGTACCTTGGTGTCATTGTTAAAATGACTCAAGTGCAGAACAAGAACAGACAATACAAGAGTCCCGCTCAACTTCAGAAAAATCTGACTTGGCCTTTAACTTGAAGCTTCTTTTACCTTTTGTCAGTTATATACAAATATTTATTTAGGGGAAAATGTTAACAAGTCTATGATAGTTCAAGGCTTAGACCAGGATCACTTGGATTTTGGGAATCGGGTTGCCCCAAACTGGCTCTTGTCTAGGACACAGCTGAGAGAGCAATGAGGCAAAAATGGCAGCTTGAAGAAGAGGGGTGAGATCAAGGCTGCAAAGAAGAGAGAGATGACCTGAAAGGGGTACAATAATCAGCTGAGTTCAGTGAAGCACCATAGGGAGCCTCCGTGTAGAGAAAGAGGGTTAGAGAGCCCCACCAAAAATTTGAACTTGCCACTGGCAAAGCCTGCAGAGCAGCCAATTCCATTCTCAGGTCCTTCCCTCCCCCTCCATCCTGCATTTCCAGTTCGTTGTTTCCACCCTCAGGAAATAGGAACATTATGTGCTACTAATACTTAAACAGAACAGAAAAAGTCTTAGAAGGAAAAGCAAAGGCCAAGCGGGTTACAGTAGAAATATATTTCAGGCTCACAGATTCTGTTTCTAATGCATGTTTGTATTTTTTTTTTTTTTGTGCCAGAGGTGAAAGCAAGAACATACAAATCTCAGAGCTCGTTCTGACTTCTCTGTGTCTCAAAAGTTTATTTATATTTCAGTGCGGATGCTGGGACTCACTGCTCTTGCTACAGCCACGTCCAATTTCAAGCCAAAGGATTACACCTAAAATGGAGCAAGTAGCAACCCACCATTCCCTTTCCTTGGATACCAACCAGTCTTAGTTGTAACACAGCAGTTCCAAGATACATTTTCTGTAAGGAAGGTAGTCCCTCCCCCAGTTGCTGGTGAGATGGTAATAATAGAAAATAAAAGAGGGGGATGGGCATCTTTATTTAGGCAACATCTGGCCTACAGTCCCCAGTCAACTGAAGAATTTTTGTTTGTATTTTCCTTTGAGCTTTCCCAGTTATATTTTTTAATGACATAACCCTACAAATTACTTAGCCCCTTGCTGGAAGAAAATATACCTTACTACTGAACCTGAAATCATCTATTTTGGGCAATTTCAACTAGCCCTTTTACTTTAGCCACATTGCCTAGGATCCTGTGAATAGTCTCCCAGGTACCATAGATACTCCAGAGCAAACATTTTTCAGTCATCATTAAGCGAGTTCTTTTCAATAGCATGTCAAAAATTCCCCGTAGTCTCCTAATCACTTCTGCTGCTCTTCATTTATCTCCCAGTTCATCGGTGCCATGCCAGAGCAGTTCACGCAGTCAAATGCAAATAGCCCATGTGCATTTGCATTAGCGCCATGAAGTCAGGGATTGTCCAATTTCAACACCACAGGTTCAGAGGCAGAAGAGAAAACACAGCAGAGAACACTGGGGTTGATCTGCTATGACCCTGGGGAAAAAAAAACTAACAAAACCCAAAGGTTTTCTTCCAAAAGAATAATCTAAAACCTAGATCTAAAAGAACTTTCTGAGGTTTTAAGGCAAGCTCCCCCTTCCCACTCTGAGTTATCCACGTAACTTTTTATAACACTACTGAGCACAGTGGGCTGGTACAGACTATCAGTCAAGGGAAGCAAGAAGGGTAGAGCAATTCAGGGATATGATACTTTCTTTCCATTAGAGTTTCCCAGTAAGTGTTACTTTACCAGAGGGAATAAAATTTGCTTTAGTTTAATTCTTTCAAATAATTGAATGTTTTTATTTTTATTGTTTCCAAACATTGATTTGTGTCCTTTGCACCCTGTCACCACACACACTTTTCTGGGGGTAGCTCCTTAGAAAGAAGCAATAGAATCTATTTAGGAAACAAGTTTTTCAAGCCCCTCTCTTCAGGTAACAGAGATGGAGTCACTAATTTAGTTTCCTTACTTGCAGGAACCTGCGTCTCTCTGAGACCATCCAGAGCCACTTCTAATTGAAGACAGGTAAAATTATCCACGAGAAACATGCAACTGTCAACACAGTTCTTTCAGTCAGCATTAGGAGGACTTCTGACTGAAACGAGGAGAACAAATCATGCATCATTCCCATTACGTTATTTCACCAAATGTCTTTTTAGTGCTCAGCCTGGGCCCCTGAGCAAAAAGGTGCTACAGTAAGGCTCCAAAGGAACATTAATTACTCTTCAGCATCTGACTCCACATACGTGTCCCAGCAGAACACAACTTCCAAGACGTATACAAACTACAGAAAATTTCCTCTGTCAAGCCTCTGTTTACCTGACAGATTTAACAGACCACTGATTTATACTCAGGTGGGTACAATTTGTTCTCAAAACATGTTGTCCTGAACCTTTACTGTTTTCTAACATGCTTAGATACTTGAGGAGGAGAAGGCCACCAAGATCCTCTATGCCCTAGTAATTTAATGCACGTTCCCCAGCAGGACTATTCTATTCCTGACAACATGAGGATGGCAGTGATAACTGCTGATATGGTGGCCCCTTTATGAACAACACATGCTCCAAGTGGCATTAGCAAACTCACTGAAAAGTGAAAATGCCAGTACATATTTTCATTCCCATTGCTTCTGGCACCAACTCAAAGCCTATTGACATTAGCAAGGGAAGGGACCATCTGGGAGACAACTGCAAGCAAACATCCCAATCCAGCTGTGCTTTCAGCAGCTTCTTCCTGGCTCAAAACCAAGAAGGAGTAATTTCAAACATCTTCCTAGTGCAGAAAGCATTTCAAATACTGCTTGCTGGAATCAAATTGATCCTAGCTGCGCATGAAACTTGACATTTGGAAATTAGAACTGTTTTATAAACAATCCGATTTGAATTTCCAGATTAAAATTATTCAAAGCTTGCCCAGAAATCTCTGCAACAAAATCCCTCTGGTGACATCCCGTCCTCTTCTTAAAGAAGAGTTTGGAAGATAAGAGAGTTTTGCCAAGGAATCCTGCTTCCATTTGCAGACATCCTCCGGATCCGGGAGAACCTGTGGTAAGTGTGATGCTCAAGTCCTCCACAGAGGCGTCTGTATCCTACACACTGCCTCTGAAGTGGTCAGCTGGGGCAAATAGATTCCTATCATGTGAGTATTTTACGGTAAGTGGGAGAGAGATCAGGTCATTTAGGGAGCTTTGAAAACTTTACGGCAACTTTGAGGAACATTGGTATGCTAAAACAGAAATAAGGTACAAAGAGTCAGTCGTCCTCAGTCTCTAGCTTCTAGGGTTTAATTACATGATTTAGACACACTGGATGTTTTCCAGAGACATGGCAGAGAGAAAAAACTGCACCTGGAAAGTGCAGAATCAGCAGAGGAATCATTTACTTGGCAAGCTTGGGGAGAAAAGAAAAAAAAAGAAAAGCAAAAGCCTGTCTGAAAATGAAGTCATGTATGTTTCAACAGACAGGTCTGGGCTGGCGAGAGTTTCCATCCTAAGGTGAATCAAGACTTTAAAGATCCAGCCTTTATATGTAAGTTTTCAGACTTAGGCTGTGTTCTCTTAGTATCCAGCATTTTCTCTACTCCCAGGACAGCACTTTTTCTCTCCTCTTTAACCGTGTGTGTGTACACAGGAGGGAGGGTGTGTGTGCACATGAAACATTTGAACAAAAATTTTCTTGACAAGCAAGCCCTGAATAGCAGAATGCAGAGGGGCCTCTGGAGGCGTGAACAACTGAAATCAGTAACTAGAAGAGCTTGGCTTCTGAAGATGTTTCTTTTCTCAGAAGCGGTCTCAAGAACGATTTTCAGGTAGCACCTCCACGACAAGAGCATCAGTCTGCTCCAGACAGCACCTTCCATAGGAAATTTTGGGAGGGTACCACCATAAAGTACACACTTTTCAATCAGTTATTATTATTATTATTTTTAATATCACGTGTATCAATGGTACACTTAAAATAAAACACTCTTCCTGGTGGCAGAGGAATATTTATTGAAAGCACAACACATGCTTCTGAGAAGAAAGCACTAGTGTAGTTCTTCTCTTTGTTAAGTTTAAAACTTCTTGGATAAATAAAATGCAAGAAGGGTGACAGACAACATGACAGGGCATTTTCTTCCTCAGCAGGTTTGCTGCTCACAGGCCAGCGTACCGTGGCTAACACAAGTAGTTAAGGATTTTTGATCCTTTTTGGGGTCTGTTTATGTCACACTGAAGAGAGAGAGCTAGTTTGCTGCTGTACAACATCTATAGAATTATTAACAAAACCCACAGGAGTTATACTTGGGCATACCCCCTGAAGTCCCTGACGCTGCATGGTTGCCAGAGAGAGCAAATACGGAGAGAAGAGGGATGTCCAGTCCAAGACTTAACAGGCAGAAGCTAAATTACAAGGTTGCAAAGAGTTGGAAAACTGATGAATTTGTGGTCAGTAGAGGAAAAAGTATGTTAACTGTGCTGCTACAAGAGGATATAAAAATTCTGGACAAAACACAGTTTTCCTTTTTTTTTTAAGCAGTAAGATATAATAGTAATATAATATTAAAGCAGGTTTAAGAAAAAACAGAAGAGAAAATAATGACAAAATCATAGGAGACTCCTCAGTTTCCTCCTAAAGCTTTAAGCAACTCTACTCTTCATAGAAATGAGTCTTTTATCTTTTAGAGAAAAAAAATTAGTATATGTTGATGACAAGAGCAGCCGATCTTGAATATTCTTAATAAATTCTTTTCCACAATAGCAGCCTTTTGGGGTGACATTGCCAACCTTTTTAATGGCCAAACCACACCATAAAGATCTAGCTTGACCATGCATACCAGTTAGCTACCTCTTAGATCTCATACTGTTTGTGTGTGCAGTAAACATATGCAGTATGCCCACAAAAATGAGAAATAAAAATAAACTGTGCAACCTTAAATGTGCTCTAAAAGTACTTTGCACCCATCTGTAGGGACTTTGGAAGAATCTTCCGCTCAGAGAATGCTGAGGGATGATGTATGGATAATAAGAGTGGGGTTTTAGGGGGAGCAGACCTATAGAGGGAAGCATTCCTGAAGCCAGAGGAAAAGCATGCATAACAGCCCAGGCTTCCAGGGAAGAACAGCTGACCACAAAGCACCTCTATCCTAATGGAGGCACACAAGGTAAGGGGTGAGAAACTATGGCAATCTCTTACATGATTCTCTGCATATGGCACATGCAATATCAGAGCGGAGAGGAGGAAGACATCTGCACCTGGGCACAAAGAGGAATATACACAGCAGATTTGTATAGGCCTAAAGAAGACAATTCTCAATGGACTGAGGGATCCGGTCTCTTGTCAGATACATCTGCTGGCAGCCTATGGGAGCATATTGGAGAATAACCAGCTGTCTCCTTGGAGCCTTTCCCCCAAACAGCATTTACAGTGTCATTGGTGAGCCTCCAAGTCAAACACAAAAGGCAGGGACAGTAGCAGCCTTGGGCAAAAGAAAAGACAGGAGACATCTCTTCTCCAGCCCCCTCCAAAAACAGTGTTCACAACCCAACCTGCTCTTGCCGTAGACAAAAGCTTGAAAGAGCTGAGACCTCAGAACAAAGCAAGAAAATGTGCCTTTCTGCAGGGTTTCAGTGATTAAATTAGAGAGGATACAATCCTACTTCATACATGCTCCAGTGCCCCAAAGTAATGGTATTGCCAAGTATCAAAACACGTGGCCATGAAAACAATTCTGCGCAGCTCGGTGTGAGCAGAAGAAAGTCAGTTTGGAGAGAACTCAGAAGACAAGAAAAAACATTTAGTGGCTAGAGGGGCACACATACAAGTCAAGGAATTAAAAACTGCAGGTGTAATTTGGATAAGGGGGCATATGTGCAAATGGCAGTGAAGGAAAGGATGCAGTTATCTGCGACTTGCCAAACACTAGCAAAATAAACTGAAGCAGTGCAAAGTGTTGAATTTAACGAATGAACTTCTAGAGAAAAAAAAAATGGCTTTTTTTTTAGCACAGATATCAGGTAACATCAAAGAAAAACAGTTATTAGATTGTGCAGTATCTCTTCTTTTCGTGCTTCCAAAGGAATCTCAGCATTGGAATTAATTCAAACTGGCAGTGAAGACCTGAAAGACTCACTAAATCTTGCATTAGTGGCTTGGACAGGTGGATCAGCTGTGACTAAACAAGGGGTGCATCCATGTCAAGTTTCTGTGTTTCTGATTAGAATTTACATAACAAGGAAGAAAGCAATCTCTCTTGTTCATCCCAGCTGAGGATGCAGGTCTGTTTCTGTAACAAATGTGTCTGGTGGCAGCTACTGTTCCCACTGGCTTGACTTTGTAGTTTCCATTTGCTCTCCCACTCTCCTTCCTCATCCATCTGCATGACTTGATATCACCACTAATAAAGGATAGCCCTTGGGAGATTTGCTTCCTCATCTTTACTCTCTTATTTCTAGAACTTGTGGGAGAGGCAGGTGATATTCACTGTTCTTCCCAACCGAACGAGTGTGGTAATAGCAAGAGAAACTTCAGAGTAAGTGAAATTATCTCGGTGGATCCATGAAAGGCAAATTTAAAATTACCCATCACAACAGCCCCTCCCACACTCAGATTTATTTAGTATGAGTAGTAGTAACTTGCATCATCTCCTTGAAAATTAGGTTAACGTGGCTTTTTCTCTGCCACAAGCACTCATACAGCCATCTGTCCCCCACAAGAGCATTCAGCTGTACCCACAGAGAAGGCCACAAAGCCTGACTTGTGTCACTCCACGAGGATCGGGAACCCACCCCAGCATACATCTACTCCTGCCTTCCTGCTTCAGAGACTTCAAAGGCAGCATTTAACTGCGGCTCTCCAAGGGGAAAGAGAGAGAAACAACACGCACAGGAGCAGAGCAAACACACCGTGCATGTGTGGAAGATAGCTGCTTTTGTCAGGCGTTTCCACGAGCAGAGAGACCGTGACCCCTGGCACACAGCTCCTCTCTGCTTGGTCCACAGGCAGCACCTGACAGCAGAGGTGCGCTCGGGGGAGAGTGCTTCTGGTCACTCCCCTGTCCCAGCGCTTCATGAACGGCCATCAGCAAAAGAGAAAAAAACCCCAGCATTACGAGTTCGAATCCCTTTTTGAAGTCCCACTGGTCCGTTCTGTTCCCCCACGCCGCGGATGGCAGCGACCCGAGGATATCCTCGACCACGGCTCCATCCCTCAGCTCCCCGCGGCCGGGCTCAACAATGCCCTCCCCGCCGACCCGCTCGCCCGCCACGCTCACCTCCGC
>VWZY01012428.1:96971-117332 GCA_013399075.1 Chloroceryle aenea
CTGCACTTTGTTCGTCCCGCGGTCTGGCGGGGATGCCCAAGTGTGGCCGCAGGTGTGCGTGCCCCTGCGGGGCTGATGGCAGCAGGGACGGTGTGGCAGTAAGGGCAGGAACCGCTGAGCCTTCGCCAGCCTCTCTTGACATTGTTGTATGGCATCTGCTCTCGTTCTGTGGCAACCTAGATGAAAGTTAGCACATGGGTGCTTATTTGCACTCCTCTTCCAAATGCTCCAGAGCATATGTCACAGAAGCTCGGTGCTTTCTTGATTCTAGGTGCTAACAAACAGCTCCATCACCAATGGCGTGGGTGAACCAACCGGGGCTCCTCAATTGTCTCAAAGGATGAACCTCAGCTTCCAACGTACAAACANCCCCCCCCGGCCCGCCCAGGATTCCTCTCCTACAGGAATCTCTCTTCCTCCCGCTTCGCAGGATCTGCCTCGTCCCTTTCTCCGAACTCCTCTCTCTCTCTGGCTTTCTCCTTCCCCTCCCTCTCCTCCTCGCCGTGCCCCTCCTCCTCTCNAAAGTTAGCACATGGGTGCTTATTTGCACTCCTCTTCCAAATGCTCCAGAGCATATGTCACAGAAGCTCGGTGCTTTCTTGATTCTAGGTGCTAACAAACAGCTCCATCACCAATGGCGTGGGTGAACCAACCGGGGCTCCTCAATTGTCTCAAAGGATGAACCTCAGCTTCCAACGTACAAACAAAGGACTGGAAGCACCTTTCACTGTCACTCCGGTCTCCTGCTAGTGCAAGAACGAGAATCTACCTACTCGATCAGCAAATGTCCTTAGGCTGAACAAGGAGAAAGGCTGGAGGATTAGACATGCTGCATAACCCTCTGTACCCACCGTCCGGTGAGTTACCTGTACAGAAAATGGGAGTGCTGCGACCTACGGTACAAGCGGAGTGTGTCCCTTAGGACTGAAGGGAAAACATCAAAACTCAGGGACTTACAATTCACAAATACTTCTGTGATAACACAGTGCAGACCTTTCGGCTTCTGCGGCCAGAGTAACCCCCTGTGGTTTGATGTGTGAGCTTCACGTTACATACGATGCATAGTGACAGTGATTCTCTTTCATATAAAGCACTGGTATGCATACAAAAGCACAGATGCACATTAGGCACACGATAAAATGTATAAAGTTCTGCCTAAAAGAGGTACCATCATCAGAGGGTTAATTTGCACACAACCCGGCCTTTCCTAGCAGTTCTGTATGCATGCAGAATAGCACAAATACCTGCCTCTTCCCATACAGCATAGTTTCTGTCTTAATCCTCTCTGTGGGGGTTTCTAGACACCAATTACAACAGACCTCTTTCCTTCCAACTCCCCTACCCTCCCTCTTCCCCTCCCGTCCTCACCCCCAGCCTGATTTGAAAGAAAATTGACTTCTGGAGAAATCACAGGTGCTTAGCTCCTCTTGGAATCTGGTACTGAGACAGTTCAGTAGTAAATTTGTGCATGTATCTTTTCCTTTCTTCATCGTTTTAGTACTGAGAGGAGCATCTGGCCCCTAGAAAGAAGCAGTGGGACCGTACCATTGCACCAGGGTCGGGAGAGAGGTTAACTAGATGCTTTATTCAATAGCTGCAGAAACACTTCCTCCCCTTTATGGGAATGGAATATTCCCCTCAAAACCTCCTCCTCCTCCTCCTCCTTGTGGAATGAAAGCCAAGCATGAGTGAGCTGCTACTGTGAATGGAGAAGTTTGAGAAAAGTTCCTGTGCTACAGGGAGGCAGGCATGCACATGCCACATCCAAACCCTGTTTGAAATCTCACTTGGTGGAACGCGAGACAACAGGCAATCCTCTGCTAGGGATTAATTTTAAGACCGGGTTTAAATGTTCTTTTTTCCATGTTGCAGTATTTTGCAATGTGTACATTTATATCTGAAAAAAACTTTTACATTTTCTGAAACCTTCTGCTAGGCAGATTATCAGATCATGCCAGAAAAACTCACCCCTCTCAAAATGTAAACAATCGCAGCCCAGACCTTATAGAAATGGAGAGACAAAAGCTCCATCCCAGACTATCACGGAGAGATTGGTTTCTCAGGTCAGCCTTAAAGCATGAGTGGTCTCCAAAGCGGGGTGTATGCACCCCAAGGGCTGTGCAAGTCTACCCATTGGAGTGCAGGAAGATGCTGTCAGAACTTCAGTTGTACCTTTACATAATTTATAAATAATATATGTGTATTTTGGCTGCAGGCTAAAGTTTTTTACCGATAGGGTTACGTTGTCAAAAATGTTTGGAGCCCACTGACACAGACAATCGTGTGCTCCCAATTGCACAGACAAACACTCATTTTAAAGACACAGAAATTCACCCAGGAGCTTGTTACTAATATCCAGACACACAAACAGATCTCATGATATTTAAAGCAAAATAAGAAGGTGCAGTTATTAAAACAATGGTCAGAATAGCAAAGCAAAATCATAAATAATCTCCTCACTGTGTGAAACATGTTAGGTCTTGAAGAGAAAAGAGTTAGAATGTGTAAGGCAGACCACACAAACCAAAGAGAAGAAAACAACTCATGAGAGAATAGCTGAGGAGGATAAAAGGGAGGGGTGAGGCTAAGAAAAGGGGAATAGTGTTTCAAAAGAAAAAGAGAAAAAAAGAGGGTAAGAGCAAGAGAGGTGAGAGACAGAAGTAAAGAAAGCAAGATGCACACAGAGTAAATATAAAAGACAGACAAGGAAAGAAAGGGTTGTGAAAAAGAAAGGGAGGAGCTAGGAATGGCAAATAGAATAGCAGGCAGAAGAAAGAGTAAGGAGGGTACTATTTATACATGAAAGAACATGTTTGACAAGCAGTTTTGAAGCAGAACTATTTCAGTGGATAAAATCTTCAAGAAGATTTTTTTTTTTTCCAAGGGCAGATTTATCACTTCAAAAGTCTAAACCAGCACATTTTCCTTCACAGATTTCTGCAAAGTGATCGTATAGATCAGTACCTGAAAAACTGAAAATACCCTGTTGGGTACCATATATTATGGCCTTGTTTTGTTTCTGGATGTATTTGGCTAAATACAAAGGTATTTTCTCCCAGTGAAAGCCCTGCATAGAAAGAGATGAACGAACAGAATTTAGGGAAGCTCAGAAGTGTAAAAGGACTAAGGGCCAGCCCAAAATGGAACGTGAAAGACCAGACCCTGCAGCTTCACAGTCCCTACACTGGCTCTTGGTAGCCAATACTATACAATCATGCTTCTTGGTTGTTGTTTATTTTTAAATCTTTATTACAAATAATGAGATTTTCTACAAGCAAGGAGGCTTCTTATGGTTTTCAGTCCTCCCTTGGAATAAGCAGTGCGTTTCTGTTGACAGAGCAGACTTGTTCTCTGCTCTATTCCTTTTTTCACTTCTGCTTAGAGAGTTGTTTCCTGAACATTAATGGAAATAAATCTTAACCAGAGAGGGAGAAAACCCCAATATACATTAGATGTATATGCACCTGTATTTTTAATCACCATTGTTATTAAGCATGTGTATCAGTTGTTAGGAAAATTCCCTTCCTTAACTATTCTATCAACCAGTATGACAGTGCATTGGTTTTGTTAATATCTATATTATTTCACGTTATACTCTGAACTGTCATGAGATAGTTAAGTTTTACTGAAGCATTCCTATTGTTCCTGCTTATGTTAAAGAAACTAAAGGAGAGTCCAGTCCTGGAAATAAGGACTTTGCTTCCCAGAAGCTTGCTTTGTCCATGAAGGATAAAGGATACCCCTGGACAGCCATAATGCCAGCATCCTAGACCACATCTTTGGACACACAACACCCCCATCCCCACCACCTCCCCAGCATCATCTGGCATCATAGGTAAGTAACTATAGCAAGACTGACTCCAGGGACAACTGGATCAATGGACAAGCAGCAAGAATGCTGCAAAAACATAGTTGCCTCACAGAGTTTTACTACGATTAGTAATGAATAGTGTGGGTGTAGTACCTGAACATTTGAAGGGCATAAGAATTATGTGTAAAAAACCAATTTGGCTGGGACACGTCATGCCCATGAATTAATATTTACCCTCATAATTCTATACTTTGCATCCTAATGTCTCCCCAGAGTTGTCCCAGGCCAATTGCAAAATCTCCTGACATTCTCAAAGGGGAAGAAACTGCTGCACTTGTACCCGTTCAGTGGAGCTACAATTTAAATGTCTGTTTAGCTATCCATTTTCTAGCAGTCTGCTTATACAGTCCAAGTGTTTTGACACACTTAGCACACAGACTGACTGCTAGTGTTCATAATGCTAACAACCAAAAGGAAAACCAGCCTTTTATGCTGTGGATCAGGATTTAGGTAACATTTAAAAGAAGTATCTGCCTGTGAATCCATGACTGGTTTTACAATAGGCCTAGTTCCATGCTGGGTCTGGGCACTTTGGGTATATTTAGTCAATTCTGCATAGACCTGCAATCCAGCTGTGGAAGTTCAATACTTGTAGTTTAATTTGAAGCTTACTGGGATATGAGACACTACAGAGTTTCTGAAGCTGCCAAAGGGGGTGAAAATAAAATTTGTGAGCCCTGCAGCCATGGAATGGAAATGTGCAGCTGTAAATAAGAGAGGTACATTTCTCTTGTGCGTGTTACTCAAGTCTTGTGAACTCCCTAGAAAGTATGACTGTTTAGGTATATATCTTATAAAGGTATATATATCTTTCACAATCTTCTCTGTATTCTATCAAGCACCCAAGACTAGGCTTTTCTATCTGCTGATCTCCTTGTTGATCCATGTAGAAAAATAAGGACACTAAGATACTGGAGTTGAAAGGCAGAACAGTAAAGATTAAACACTCTCAAAAGCTGGAAGGGAACAGAGCTGAGATTCTGTAGGAGTTTGTAAGGTGCTAATGGACTGTTTCTCTTTGCCTCCTACAGTGGGCATCTTGAACCACCCTGTGTCAAAGTCCAGGGTCTCTGAGCCTGCTCAAGGTTGTAGTAAGGTTATAACAGTAAGGAATTATATAAATGACTGCAGTTTCTGTTTAGCTCTTGGCTGAAAAATGAGTAGGAAAGGATCAGAATGAAATGATTTTCTTCCTGAGAGAAAAAGAATGTGGGAAGTGTTAAACAATTAATTTTGTTTAGCATGAAACACTTCATATAACTTCCTTATTTCAGGAGTTCTTCAGAGAAGGAAATGAATAGTTTAGATACATAAAGCTGCTGGCAGAAGAACTGTTTCATGAACAGAACAAGCCTGTAGCCTGGCAATCCTTGTGTCCCATTCTGTAGGCTGGGTGCCAGTTTCTTCCCCAGGGAATGCTTAATTACTCGTAGGACATGGAAACATCTCAACAGGAAACATGAATTTCTCCCTTCACTTATTCCATCTCCCATACGCAGACTGTCATGCTCAGGAAACTCGTGATGCTATCATCTTTGTAGAAAACAGTTTAAAATCACCATAGTGCAAAATGGGAACTGCTTCTGAGGCTGTGGCCCCACAGATATTTCAACATCACAAAAATATGAGTCTCTACTGAGATAGACAACTTTACTCTCACTGTGCTCTGCTCTGAACTGTATGTCCTCATCACCTTCGCTTCTCTGGCAGCAAAGATATGTTCAGTGACCTGGATCAGGGAACTGATCTGGTTGAATACTAATGCAGCAAAAATTATATGCAAAATTTTGGAGTGCGTGTAGGACACTTTATGGAGCTGTATAAATGCTACAGCTGGAAGGTGGATGGAAGGCAGATGATGTGCAGGCTGGGGAGTAAGAGGCAAGACCACCTCTTTTACCAGTACTTTTAAGGTGGACATATGCCAATTGCCCAATCCTTTACTGGTATCTCACAATAAGGATGGGTTTTCACTATCCCTTGCTCCTACAGTCTGTGACTGAAACTGTTCCAAATTTCAGATTTCAACTGGCCAAGAAGTCCAACAGCATCCTGGCTTGTATCAGAAACAGTGCAGCCAGTAGGAGGAGTGAAGCTGATCATTCCCATGTCCTTGGCACTGGTGAGGCCACACCTCCAATACTTTGTTCAGTTTTGGGCCCTTCACTACAAGACACTGAACTGCTGGAGCGTGTCCAAAGAAGGGCAATGAAGCTGGTGAAGAGTCTAGAGCACAAGTCTTAGGAGGAGCAGCTGAGGGACCTGGGGTCGTCTGGCCTGAAGAAAAGGAGACTTGGAGGAGACCTTCTCCCTCCCTACAACTATGTGAAAAGAGGTTTTTAAAAGATGTGCAGATGTGGTTCTTAGGGAAGTGTTTTAGTGGTCAACTTGGCAGTGTTAGATTTATGGTTCAGCTCAATAATCTTAAAGGCCTTTTCCAACCTAAATGATTCTCTGATTTCCTCGAGTCCTATTGCTAGCCACCAGAGAGAGATCAGCACCTCCTCCTCCACTGCATCCCTTGAGGTAGCTGTAGCCTGTCATGAGGTCACCCCTCAGCCTTCTCTTCTCTATGCTGAGCAGACCAAGTGACTGCTCTTGAGACCTCTTGCCCACAAAAGCACACAGTACTCAAGGTGGAGCTACACCCGTGCAGTGTAGCATGGGAACATCACCTCCCTCGATAAGACAACTATGCTGTGCTTGATGCACTCCAGGACATGGTTGGCCCTTTGGGGTGCTAGGAGATACTGCTGACTCATATTCAACTTACCATCAACCCAAACCCTGAGATCTCTTTCCACAAGGCTGCTCTCTGACCTCTTGTCCTACAGCTTTTAAGTATTAGAGACCAGAATGTGAACAGAGAGAACTAAGATTTATGAAGAAGATAGGAAAAAAGAAGTGAAGAAGAACCTGGAGACGGGAGTGTACTTTTGAACTGGATCTCAAGAGAATAGGGAGCCAAAGGAGGTGTTTGAGAATGAGTAATAAAATTTTCCTTGTGCTGTAATCTGCACATAGCAGTTGGGAGGCTAAAGATAATACGTCTATCTTGCATTTCTCTAGTTCTTCCAAGAGAGCACGGAATTCTAGTTCACTGTAGGTGTAAAATCACATAGAGCATGCAATTGAGGAGCCTCTCAAACACCACGTGTTGTGGCCAGAGGACAGCACTTCGTTTCTGCGATGGAACATTGCCACCAGGTGGACAGAAGTCGCATGGTTACCCAGCAGAAGATGCTGCTCAACACCCAAGCATCCCATAGCACCACAAGACCTGTAGGTANTTTTACTCACTGGAAAGTTGAGGTTGCAAATGGGGAAACAGAAATAATCTTAAATCATTAAACATAACAGCCAGTTTTACCTCAGTGAATGAAGCTACTGTAGAGAGATGTCATCATGATCAGTTTTATTTGGACTAAGAGACTAAGTCAAGGTGGTCTTGCACAGGTGCCACCACAGCAACAAAACCCACAACCTTTTAGCAGCTTTTTCTTGATTAATAGGTGTTTTGTTTTGACCAGCCAGTCAGAACCATAGAAAAGAACAATCTCAAAGCTCACTTTGAGAATTTGTCCTCAGGTGAAGACAAATGTAACAACATTTGTGCTAACTACTTGTAGATGTAGATGTAGACAGCCCTTGACCAAGCACTTTAAAAATCAAGGGATCTAGGACTAGAAATCTATTTCAAGTTATGTGCCTCTGCCACATGCTCTAAAGCCACTTCAGCTAGTGTCAATACCATTGTCTTTTTGCAAACAGTAGGAAAACAAACAAACAAACAAAAAAAGGCAGCAGAGGGCACCAGGATTTCACATCCAGTGCAATCTGTAAATACGTTCCATGAGAGATCGCTAGCACCGTCTGATGGGAACCCTCCACAGTTCCCATTAGCATCACTGAGACAACAATTCTGTCCTTGTACTGATGAGAGTGGGGAGATGCCATCCTAGAAATACAGTAGGTTTTATGGGAAACATCACGGAGCTACTTCTGCAAGGTCTAATGAGACTCATGCTTCTGAGAATCACACATAGGTAGATCTCACCTGCATCTATTCCTTAGGTTCCAAAGTGCCCAGCAGAAAGAACGATGGGCATGGCTATAAACTTGCCTTTAATGCATTCTTCAGCTTTCATGTTTCCTTCTGAAAATGCCATTGAGCTATTAATAAACTTGCTATGTTTAAGTTTCTCTTTACACCTCAACAAAGCAAAGAAACTCTAATGCTGCTGATACAGAACCGTGCGCTGCAGCTCGCTTCCCACATAAAAGGAGTAATGATTTTGACAAGGTATAATCGTGTGAACAATAAACAGCTGTAGGACAGGAAGCAAAAATGGTGAACTTATCGTTGTGCTTTGCAGCAAGGTTGTCAAAATAAATAGCTATGTATATTTTATATAATATGATTTGTACATGCAAAATGTATGGTATAATTGTTGCATCTTTACAGTTGATTTTGTGTCTGCTTGGAGAGGAGGACATATCAGACAGCTTGTCTGTGCACATAATGCAGAGAGAAAAAAGGATACCTGTCCTACAGTAGCTAATGCAGCCTGCTTGCCCTGATGTGCTTTCTGGTTTGTCAATCAACAAGATGAACATGGATGTGGTTGAAAGATTTGTCTGTAACTGCAACACTTTGCATCCTGACTAGGTGTTGGCCGGTTCGGAGAAAAAAAAAAAAAGCTTCAAGACTGCAACTTCAGACAAATACAAGATGTTTTTGAGACAAATAGAAACTTGTAATGAGGTCAAGGACCAAGCTGACACGGTTCCTTTGATCTGTTTAACTCTGCAGTGGAACAACTTAGCAATGGTCTTGAGAGTCTAAGTACAAGTTCCAGAACAAGAGAAATTATCTTTAGGGAATGGGCCTCCGTGGAATATGAATGCTGAAAAAAGCAGCACAGGAAAACCATTCATTTCTGATTTTTCAGGAAAGGTAATAGAAGAGGAAGGACCAGGAATAGTAAAAGGAGGGAAAGCAAAAGACAAAGCATGACCAAATAACAAATCCAGAGCAAGGAGTTAATGAAGAATGGGGAAAAAAGGAAGGTTTTGTGCAGAAAAAATAAAATCAAGGCAACAGATAGAACATCTGGCTTCAAAGTGCCTAACATCTCTTGCTGAGATCAGGACAGGAAAATGCTGACATGGTTGCTGCTGTTCTTCATTACAGCTGCTGAATATAAGAAGAGAAACTAGCTGTCAGGACCACGATATGCATGTTCTCCCTTTTTCTGCATCCTTCTTTCAGATGAGCACTCTCAGACTCTCTACTAGCCTCCATGTTTCATTTTTCTGCTCCAGGGTCCAATGCTGAGCCCTGGAGAACACTGCTTGTCACTCCCCCAGTATTAGATTTAATTCCATTCATCACAACTGTCTGGGCCCAGCCATCCAGACAATTTTTTACTTAATGAAGAATATGTTCATCCAAGCCATTAAGCAGACAGTTTCTCCAAGAGAATGCTGTGGAAAATAGTGTCAAAAGCTTTACTAAAGTCCAGGTAGACAATATATCTACAGCCTTTTCCTCATCCATTAGGCAGGTCACCTTGTCATAGAAGGAGATCAGGTTAGTCAAGAAGGACTTGCCTTTCAGAAACACCTGCTGACTGGGTGTGATCACCTGGCTGTCCTGTATGTGCCTCATGATGGCACTCAAGATGATCTGCTCTAAAGCCTTCTCTGGTATCAAGGTCAGGCTCACAGGCCTGTAGCTCCCCACATCCTCCCTCTGGCCCTTCTTGTAGATGAATGTCACATTTGCTCACCTCAAAAGTTAGGGGTTATAAGTTCTGAAACCTTGTGACTTGAATGGTGAATCAATGAATTCATGTGATAGACTAGTCTAGGCAAAAGGGGACTGATTGATTGAGCCCCTCTTTGTTGCATTTCTTTGCGAGCTCAGGAAGTAAAGTTCAAATCACAGGGTATGTTGTCCTGTGAATCTGAGACATCCAGATAAACTGTGTGAAGAGATTTGATCGCTCCTCACAACACTATTACCCTAAATTACCCTATTACCACTATTACCTCTATGTGCATTCTCTTCTAGATATATTTGATATCTTCCCTCCAGTCAGGGTAAACAAAAGGGTAAATGATACATAACCGCCTGTTTTAGAGACAAAAGAATGTTGAAGATTTTCAAGTAGAAAAAATCAAGGCTGTAAATAACATATTCACTGGTCTGCACCGTAACAATTGCTTAATATAAATAACTTTGTTTTCTGATTTTAGAATATCTGAATACAAGTGAACTGCAGTGAATAAAATAGATGACAAAACATCCTTGAGCCCCACTGATGCTACTAGTTCAGCCTAGCTGTTCCTAAATCATGTTGTGTAACTGCAGAAAGTAATTGATTCCAAGTCTCTTATATTTGCATATATGATGTTATTGACTTATATAAGAAGCCAGCTTTATTAATGTTCTAGGTGAAAAGTGGGGGAAAGTTTGTAGAGTTTGACTGAAAGAAAATTAATTTTATTATCACGAATTGCATGTGTATCATTGTAAGTACATTGTTAGAATTACACTATTCCCCAAAGTCATTTTTAGCTTCAACTAAACAGCTTGAAAATCTTGTAAAGAAAAGATAATAGGATTGTTCTGTGGTGTCAATGATACCTGTAAAAGCTAAAGCTATGGAGAAGCCCATGCCTATCTTAGTTATGAAGGTCTGTGAATGTTTATTTAAAATCTTTTATCTATGAAAAAGTCAAGGCACTTATGATTTAAATGGAGAAGTAAAGTTCTAAGTGTGCTTTATCTTGTAAGATATTCTTTTGTAAGAACTACTCTGATTATTGACAAAACATCACCACAAATATGGGGTTTTATGGACCTAATTTTTTGTTGTTGTTGTTGTTCCCTTCTTCTTTGTGAGAGGGGAATTGTCTTAGAATGAGTATAACTAACTGCATAAGCTCTTTCCTCAGGGTGTGATAAGAATTATCAAATTGAGTAGGGTTTGTCTATACTGTGGCACAGTGAAAGGCAGCCTGATAAAGGGATTACACTCATCAGGCTAGGAAAAAGTTATTAATGCCACTCAGATGCAACCCACCTTCCCCTTCATGTTTTAACTGTTTGCAGAACCAGCTTCTAGCTCATTTTAGCCAGTATCTAATAAAATGTTTTGAATAATCTGAACAGTGAATAATCTGAATAATTTGAAATAATCTGAACAGTGCAAAAGTGGATAATTGTGATAGATATAAAAATAGTTCTATATAAACTATATTCTATAGTTCTATATATATTCTATATATATATATTCTATATATATTCTATAATAGTTCTATATATAAAATAGTTCTATTCTCTTTCAGTAACAAGCACATTTTGAGTGCACTTATCAAAGAATACATCTATGTTAATTAAAAATATGCCTCTATCTTGTAGTATCACCAGGCAGGAAGATTTCCTCCTCCTCCCATAAGGTCCTGCTGACCTCATAAAATGCAGGCTATGTTTCTCAGTCCTGCTAGTGTGTGACCTTCACTTTATTCGCTGCCTGGCTGTATGCTATTTGTATATGGGAAGGAAGAAAACCAGGCATAATTGTTTTCAGAGTCAAATGCTTTAGCTTTTATTTTATTTTTGTTTTCTTTTTATTCTTTTATCAGATGGATAAGATTGAGAGCAAAGAAATCAATTTTCTTTGGTGGTCACACGTAAGGTTTTGCACGGAGGTGTCAGAAAGCAACCTCTGCTGTTAAATACATTTATCACCATGTGTAAAAAAATGACAGTTTCAGGCTGTTTGTAAATTTTGGCTCAGTTGCCTTCTTTCCCTAGTTTTGCAGTAGATTGTTGAATAGTTAATGAGCAGTATCTTCTACTCGACAATGCATGGCAGCCAGCATCCTTTAGGATTTACTCGCAGCTGTGCTGTAAGGCAAACTTCTTCACTTACATGAGAATTTAGAGATATGTAGCTTTTGCTTCCACTGCAAAATCTTTTATTAACTCCAGTGACTGCAAATGTACTCAAACCCAATAGTTTAAATGTTAGGGATTGTGGTTCTCGAAGTAAAGAATCACAGTATGGAAATTGTGATCCTCAAATTAAAGTATCACGATAAGATAACAGCAGATAACACAGGGATGGGCTACCTAATCCCAACAAAAGATGAATCACATCCTGACCAGGGGGATGGGAGAGGGGGAAGCAGCATTGCATGAAGGTGATCTGAAGTACCCCAAGTCTAATAACCATGGTAAAAATCACACCACTAGGAGGAGACCTAACATGCTAATGTCAGACCGCCTCTGTATTGTGTGATACCATAAAACTCGGTCACACAAAGAAACCCTCTAAGACTTGTTTTGAAGCTTTAGAAGGCAGGCATTCCTTATTGCAGCGCTGGATGCACAGGAAATAGTTCCTCCTAACATGCCTACCATTTTATTTTTTACTCTTTTCTTCTTTANGGATAATTGTGATAGATATAAAAATAGTTCTATATAAACTATATTCTATAGTTCTATATATATTCTATATATNATGGTAAAAATCACACCACTAGGAGGAGACCTAACATGCTAATGTCAGACCGCCTCTGTATTGTGTGATACCATAAAACTCGGTCACACAAAGAAACCCTCTAAGACTTGTTTTGAAGCTTTAGAAGGCAGGCATTCCTTATTGCAGCGCTGGATGCACAGGAAATAGTTCCTCCTAACATGCCTACCATTTTATTTTTTACTCTTTTCTTCTTTATTTCTTTCTTTTACATGTGGACACATTCAGATTTTCCACCAGGAGGCAATCTTGCATGTACTTGTTCCAACAACTAATCCAGGACGTTCTGATAACATGGTTTAGTGTCAGGTAGAAAAAGAAGTGCAAGTTTACACTGAGCATAAACCAACTTTATCAGAAAAAAACATCCAATAGGTGTGCATTGTTGTGCCAGGAGCCTTCAGAATGACCAATCACATGCAGCTCCTACAACAATACCACCACCACCACCTCCTTTATTCTGAGCTGGAGCTGAACAGACCAAGTTTCAGCCAGCAGGCCAATTTCTTTCCCTTCCATGCTTGCCAATGTATGTTCCCTGGGATATACAGCCTAACCCTTAATTATATTATATGATTAATTAAAAGGATCTGCTGTTAAGCAGCATCTTACCTACTTCAGAAATCAAACTTTTTTTTTCCCCCCACAGAGCTTTCTTGGAAGCTGAGATCTTTTTTGGTACAGAAATAGAGGCAAACTTCTTTCTCAGCATGTTTTGTTCTAGTACATATTAACCGTGCTAATTATAACTTTTCCACACATTTTGCAATTTCAGAGTCACACAAAAATCCCCAAATAACTGGCTAGAAGGATAAACGTGGCATTTGTAGGGAGCTGTGCAGTTATGAGACATGGCCTTTAAAGTGTTCATATGTATCCTAGGTACATAGATTATCTGATATATAATATGATGGTCCAGCCTTACCATAGAATACAGAAACATATTCTGGATCATCGAGTCCAACCATTAACCCTACTCTACATGTCCACTGCTAAACCATGTCCCTAAGCACCATAGCCTTGTATAATAATAGCCCATTAGGATGTCAGTGGTCTGGTCCCACAGGCAGTAATGCTGCAGGTTTCCAAAACAGCTGCTTTATATGCTCTCAGATGTAGCTTTCCTGTGTTCCTGGATATCAGATTCATGAAGCCCACTGAGAGGAAAGTAAGCCTATCACATCACTGAGCTGATGATTACCCAGGTCATGTTAGGCTCAGATCTGCAGTAAAACATTTTGATGACTTTATTTTTACAACTTCATCAGGAAGCCCAACCTCCCTACAAACTCACTGCCATGATTACATGATGAGGTCTCTCCCTCCAGCTGCCCACACTTAATAGTCCTTAATATTCAGCTGGAAAATATCAGACTAGGTTTTATTCCTCCCTCCAGCTTGCTCTGGCCTTGACGTAATCACTGGTGTGTAACAGGATCTTGTGGGTCAGATTTTCCTCATGAAATTCTTTCACTTTATTTACATATTTATTGATCAGCTACAGCATCTGTCCCATGTGAAATGTCTAGGTTGTAAATTTGTGGGGTTTTTATACAGTAGAAAAACATTTGTCATTAATCACTTTGTGATGTCATACAACGCAGTACACTAGAGGGTTTGTCTGAATTCAGAACCCGGCTTGGAACAATGACAACATCAGATTTGAATCTAGATATTCTCCTTTAATACTTTACCTATTATATTGCTGTAGACCACACCTCTGTCCCCAGTCCCACATAAAGCCAGAGGAAAACTCTGTGTGCTGTGTGTAAGGAGGTTTCTGTTTCCAGGCCATTTAACTGGACCTTAGGACAACTTCTACAGATCATCTAGTTAGATAACTCTTTAACTACTTCACATACTGGTTTCCTCCCACATCTGCATTATGCTGGCTTTGTGAAACCTCATACTCAATATTGGCTCTGAGATCTTTCTTCTACAGATTAAGAACTTTTGTGCTTCTGAGACAACACTTTCAGCTCAGCATTTTACAGTCACCAGTTTAACGACAGACACACGTATGTCCGGAGCATTAGTTCCAGTCCCTTTTCCATGCAGTTCTGCCAATGCAAAAATAGAGAACTGTGGGAAATAGAGTTCCTAAGGATCACTGTAAACACCCATTCATTCCACCAGATGGTATTCTTTTACTTAAATACTAAACATTAGTTGCAGTAGTAGAGATCTGAGGTGGTTTGATTTTGACATTGGTCTCTGGAGCATCATTTCAAAGCTATGGCTGGTGAATATGACTACTGTGATGATTCCCAACATGCATCCAAATATCATGGTAGGATCGGAATTCTTAACACAGGTTAAAAGACTGTGTCAGAGACAGTGGTGTCCCTCTGAATCCTGGAAGCTGGGTTTATAACTAGTGCAGGTACTACCAGGGCAACTAAAGGAAAAGAAGTTGTTAGATGTTTGCTTCAGGAACAACTCCTTCACTTTGGGGGTGTGCCAAGGCTCTCAAATAAACAACATATAAACAACAGCCCCTCATCTAAAGCTCTTCCCAAAACAAGATCATGCATGCTGGTTCTGGCAGGTGGAGAAGGAAGAAAAATGATTCAGACCTGGGCGCATGTACAGTATTTGCTCTTTTTCCAGAAAAAAAAATCCCAGCAGTCACCAATACCAAAAAAATCTTTAAAAAGCTTACACCAAACAGTTTCTGTTTTATTCAGCAGCCCAAATGTAAAAAGGTAAACCAACACATACGAGGGCAAATAAAAAGTCATTTGTCATGTATGACAATATCCCATCTGATAGAATAATAAAAATTTCCACTCGAGTCAGTTTGAAACCTTCTGTGTGTTTTTAACAGATATACTTCAAACAAAGTGCTTGAAATTTCTTTACAGGAAGGAGCTTGGTTTTCAGCATAGATTCAGGTGTTACAGGGACATCTCCTATTGGTTTAAGAGAAACATGTGAAACAGGTCTATATAAGTCCCTTATAGGGGCATGTTCACTAACTACTGAGGCAGAAATGAGGATGTGGACAGCTTGGTGTGTGGCCATGTGCTTCTTTGGAGCAAGTAAGGAATTGGTAGAACCATAATACCTGCTCTGCTGCTGGGAGGATGTAGTTCACTTGGTTTATGTTGTTTTTGTTTTGTTTCATCCTATAGGAGCTAAAATCATCCAAAACTCAGGTCTTGTGGTGAAAGAAGATATGAAAGCTACTCTGACATGCAGTCAAAATGATGATCACACTTACATGTACTGGTATCTGCAGCAACTGGGGAAGGGGCTGCAATTGATCTATTATTCCTTTGGTGAAAAACTACAGAAAGAGGGTGACATTCACATTGGATGCAAAGCTAGACGGTTAAACCTCTCACACTTCTATCTGGATATATTATCTGTGAAGATGAACCACTCAGCTGTTTATTTCTGTGCCAGCAGTTTGGACACAACACTTCAAAGTCACTTGCTTTCTTTACATAAACTTCTCTCCTTTCCAGCACCTTCCCTCAGAAGGGTGTCGCTCTCAGCACAGGAAAAGGGTATGTAGGCCAATACCCTATTCACAAAACAGACCTTGTTGAGGAGTTGGAACAGGAGAGGCAGAACAGGTCCTTGAAATGCAGGTTAATTGCTGAACTCCTCTTTCCTGGTCACAGATTTATTCTCTATCCCATTACAACAATCAGTAGATTGTTAACCAAATACAGACATAAAGAAAATGGAAACTGCAATCCTACACAGCCACAAATTATTGTCCCCTACATCATTTTCTTACCTAACTGAACAGTTATTTGAAATACATATATGTCTAAGTCTAAAATACCTTAGAGGTAGTGACTTTATGTTCATGCTTATTCCTCTCTGAGTATTATCAAGCAGTGAAAGCCACAATGCTTTTCTCTCTGCTTGTAAAGGTTGCCCTGATCACCAAAAACATGTAGAACTGAGACTGTAAACAGCAACAACAAGGGACCTGAACAAAAGATGATACAAGAATAGAAGCTAAATAGAACTAATATGCCACAGGTTGGATTAAAAAGACAAAAGAACGGTCAATAGTATGGTAACATCCTGAAAAGTTACATGTGTATGGAAAATATGAAGAGGAAAAGGAGGTTGTAAAAAGTAGTATGCAATTTAGAATGAATTCATATTCAATAAAAATAACAGGTAGCTTCCCATTTATTCAGAAATTGTTCTGATTATCCAATTTACTTCTGGCTATGTAATGAAGCACATGCCACTGTGTATGTCACATCTATCTCTTTACGCCTTATACCTCTCTCACAGCTTAAGAAGCAGCAATACAGTCTATATAGATCTAGTTTGTTCTTTCTCTCTGGATGAGTTCTGAGATGTTTGGATTTTGTTGTTTTGTTTTGTTTTGTTTTGTTTTGTTTTTTCTCCTAGACAGCTTTGTGATGTTCCTCATTCAAAGCTTTGTAGTTTTCTCTGACTTTGAGGTAAGCCCTAATACGAACACTGCTCCAGAGATCAACCATATTTTAAAGACAAAATTGTAGAGGGATGAACACACAGGATGTGAATGTAATTTCATTTACTATATAAACTCTCCCTGATGAAATATTTTAAGCTTGACATGAAGAGTCTTGTGTCTCACACAAAAAGACCTAACAATGGCTTTCCAGCACCACCATTTTGCCAGACAGTGTCATTGATGCAGTGGGATTAGTCGCAGCATGAGATACTCTTTGGCATAAGCATTCCATGATAGAACAAATTGTTCTAAATTTTCCTGAAGCAAGAAAACGCTAAGCAAACTCCTGTGATGTGTAAAAGTCACCTGCCTAATCTGCTAGCTCTGAAATAAAGAAAAATAATAGTGTGTTTCCAGTCAGAGGGGTTTCGAAGGGTTTAAAGAAAGGATGTAGAATGGGAACGTCCATAATTAAACACAACAGCCGCGTTCTGCGATTATTTTTATCTCAATCTGTGTTATGTCAAATTATATAGTAAATGCTGTAGAGCAAAGAGGTATCTGTACTACCACATACACAGGATAAGTGTATAGATCTTCAAGGGAAAATTTCAATTTGTGATTATTGAGCAGCATTTCCTGACTGAAAAAGGAGTTATTGGATTATGGGCACATCCCCGGGGAAAAGGAAAGAACATTTCTGAGTCCTTTAAATATGGACTGACTGGCTAGGGAGCAGCTTTGCAGAAAAAGCAATTGAACATGAATAAACATCAAACTCTTTCAGCACTGCAGGCTAATTACATTTTTGGTTGCATTAGCAAGAATGCAGTTAGCACGCTGAAGTATTTTTGAGGCTGCATTTCCCCTGCTGCCTCCATTCTCCATACACACCCTGCTCCAGCCTAACAGAGATATCAACGAATTGTCGAGAATCCAGCAGAAGGTCACTAAGGCGATCAGAGAACTGAAGCAGAAACATAAGAAGAGAGGTTTTTCATCAATTTGAATTGAGAAACCTCCAGAAGTCCCCTCCTATTAAAGTTTTTCTACATGTATATGATTTTTATCATCTTGCTTTGCTAGAAAAAATGTGCATTATTTTTTTTTATTTGCAAAAGCAGGGCAGCAACTCCTCAAGTCAGCAACCCACAAGTCCTTTTTTTTTCTGTGTTGCACAATAGAAACAACAGCTGCACTTGCAAAACCCATCTGCAGACTTCAGTAACAAGAAGATCGTGTGATAACGAGAGACAAAAGCCCCTCAGCTTTCATAAGGCCTGTATGTGTCACTATTTCTGTCCAACTGTAATATGGTAAACAGAGAGCTGTGCCTCTTCCTGAGAGGCTGGGGTTGTATTGTGGTAAGAGAGGCTGATGCATTATCAGAATTTTTTTTTGAGTAAATGTCAAACCGCATCCTGTTTTGCTAAAATTCAACTGCTTTTCCCTTAAACAGTTATTTTCAAGTGCATTTTTGGCACATCATCTGCTCTGATTCTATGATACCATTTTCTGCTGAGGCCTTTCTCCTTCTGTTGAAGACCTTGGCTGTTAGACAGAAGCTTCCTTTAGGGAAGCATCCTATTCCTTCTGCCTTACTATTGCATTCCCAGATGTTATGCTTGCAAAGTTCCACAATCACTCTGTCTTGGCTTGTGTTACTCCTACCTCTATTCAGGATAGAGCTATAGATAAAAGGTATGACTGTTCTCCATTTATTCCCGAGTGAGCTACCTCTGCATTACCAACTGTTTAAATTGTGCCATAAGTAGCAGCGCTACAGCTTAATTAGATGCAAAGTGGGTGAAAAATCTCCAGAAACAGTCTCCGGGATTAGTTGGGTTAATCTCTTGGGTTTGTGCCACACAGAAATGGTACCCACAAACACAGCTTTAAAAGGCCACAGTCTCCTTCCCAGTCCTCCCCTGGAGATCAGATTAGCTTCTCTTTTTCTGAGTTGCATTCTCTCTTCCTTCCTCCTTGGCTTTTCTTGGTCCTTCTTATTTTTTTCTGGTTTTCTTCCTATTTTTTCCATTTTACTCTTTTCTTTAAAAAGACCACAAATTTTGATAATACTTCGTTCAGTATCTTGTGCAATAGCTCCCTGGATTTCTTTCCCTCTTTTTTTTCTAAACCCTTTCCATTTAATTCTTACTTGTTCTCTGGAAAACAATGAGAGACACAATATAATTGTGGAGAAGTGGATTTATATAGTTGTCAACTTTAAGACATCATTTTGTCTGAATCATTTCAGAGCTGAAATAGACATGATAAAGACAGCAGAGAACAAATACAGAGGATTAGTTTGCTTATTGTATAACTAAGCACAACAGACAAGATAACTACATTATTTTTTTCAGTTTGCACCTTAGCTTTTAGTAAGCCTGCCTATTTGGCTAGTACCCAGAGAGAAACTTCTGTACTTTCCTCTGTACCTTTAGATTTCAATTAACCTATTGATTTTTATTTAAATGGCATATATAGCATGATATATTTAGTACAGAATATGTTGGGAAGCCAAAATTTAATGTAAATATAATTGCCTTTTAGACTGAATATTGTGATCCTTCATGATCAGTGCTACAGATCACATTGAATCTTGAATTCAGCATCCAGCCTCCAACACACATGGTTCTGCAAAAATACCCACATGACCTGACATTGAGATGTATGAGGGTGAACACTCTGGGCCATATTGCTTTCTGTTTCAGGGGAGAATGATGAAATCATACCTCCAGCTGTGGCCATCTTTTCCCCATCAAAGCAAGAGATCCATCAGAAGAACAAGGCCACGCTGGTGTGCCTGGCCTCTGGCTTCTACCCTGACCACCTGAATCTGGTCTGGAAGGTAAATGGTGATGAAAGGACAGAAGGGGTGGATGGATAAGGGACTTTGTGAATTTGAGACCCATAAAGGCATTTATGCAAAAAACAGTCTCCAAAGAAACACAGTTGGTTTTGTTTGAAACAGCCATGGGACTACATAAGTAATAGCTGTAATTAGAACACCAAATAAATGCCTTTTTTCAGTATGATATTTTCTCTTATTCTGAAGTATTTGGAGGAGGTTAAAGAAATGACAAACACAGAGCAGATAAGATTACTCTGTTTTATGGGATTATACCCATGGGTCCTCTAGCACTAAGATTTACTATTTTTCTCTGTCACGGGGCAGCCCCTTAGACTTCTCTGTTAACCCCCTTCCCACCCCAAAGGGAAAAAGAATTAAATAAGGGAGAGAAACTTAGCAATTACAGAAGGAAATTAGAATAGCTTGAATGAAAATGAAAATAATAATAATAATGGAATATATACAAATATATATGAAACCGATATCAAACCAAATCCCCCCCGATCACTGTCACCACTGATGCTGTGGAGCAGGCACTGGGGCAGTCCCAGCCTGGGGCCCGCAGCAGACAGGAGCTGTGTTCAGGGGCTGGATTCTGGTACCAGGTTCAGGAACACACTGACTGGGATTGAAGGCAGAAGGGACAGAGTCCTCCTGGGATGCTCCAAGGAAG
>VWZY01012428.1:117421-132360 GCA_013399075.1 Chloroceryle aenea
AAAATCACTGGATAGAATTAGTTCTGTTCTCAATCAAACCAGGTCATTCTTCTAATGATGTATAAAAAAAGATAGGGCAAGGAAGTCTATTTTTTCCTAATACTGACAAAACGTACCACTGTCCATCTAAATAGTGCTGTGCAGGGGGCATGGGCTGGGTAATATCCTAAATACTCTTAACACAGCCAGAAGTGAATCATAAGTTTGATTTTATGTAGTGTTACTGAATCCAACAGCCCAACAGTGGCAAGGCTGCTGCTGCTCCCTTTGCCTAGGCCCAGACACTCACAAGGCCGAGGGTGGATTTCCTGTAGGCACACAACAAACACATACACCATACAAACAGATGTACACACGCAGCAAGCCAAACAGATGTAGAGAGAGAGAAACGCTCCTGCAAACTCAGATGGCATGAACAGAGGTGGGTATATGAGGCCCTGAGGCCTGCAGCCCCATGCAGCTTCCAGGCACAGAGCCCCTGGCTGCCTGGGGCAAACCCTCGTGCCTTCCTTTGGGAACGCACACACACAAACACATGTGTGCTGGGTTCCAGTAACTGTCCCAGACTCCCTGGTCCTCCAGTTACCTCACCTACCCTGTCATGGAGGTATCCACAAAACAGTCAGAGCAGCTGCTCAAAGGGCAGATTTATTCCAACCCAAAACTCCCCAGCACTGACAGACCAAAGTGCAGTGCAGGTTTGTCTGTCAGGCAGGGATGTAGTGCACAACTGATTCCTAAGTTTCAAGAAAATTCCTTTCTGGAAAGATGACCCAAAGTGTGCACACACTCACTCACAAAAGGGAAAAGTCGGGGGTGTCCAGAATAGAGGATCACTCACAAGAGGAGGGCAAGGGCTCACTTGAGGATATATCCAGCAATATTACTCACTAAGGGGTGGAGAGGGCTCACTCTGTCCCAAGAAATTTCCTTGGGTGGCATCCCAATCCAAGGGGAGAGTCCTTGACTGCAGACTCACTGCTTTGCAGAGGACCAACTCAAAATGGCTTCATTTATAGCTTTCATTTATATTTAGCTGAGTCTGACCTTTGGTCAGTTCTATTAAGTTTGGGGTGAGCACAGTCACAGGCAAGGTAACTTTGTTTCAGGCCTTACCTGAAACAAGGTAATCAGATAATAATTAATAATAACATCTGTAAATCCCTGATCTTTATCAGATGGTTAGCAAGGCCCAGTCATTGTCAGGTCTTTGTCAGGGCAGGTACATTGGCCACACCCCCACATGCACATGGGGACCCACACTTAGACACTGTGGATCTCCCAAAAACTATCCTCTGACATGCATTCTGTCTGCTAACTGGTCCTGGTTGCTCTCTTTCTCAGGTCACTGGTACTAGAGTGTGCAAGCCTTTTGAGCCTACACACCCACTCTAGTTGTTGGTACACAGTGTAAGCGCTGGATGAGCTTCTATGGTTCTCATAATTGATAAATTTTTCCCATAAGGATTGTCAGAGAATGTTCCTTATGATGCTACACATCACTGGCAGTTGTGTTGGAGGACATTATTACTAGAAAAGACCACATTAAAACCCAACAACATATGCTTCTTGAATGGAAAATAAGCTAAAATTTTATTTCTAATTCAAGGAGTTGGGTTCTCCGCCTCTGAGCATTAAGTTGTTAGTTTTAAAGACATGACACTATATGATATGGCATGATATGATACAGTATGACACGATACAATATGATATGGAAGTACAGGGAAACCCCTGCACTCATTACAGGAGGGGGACAGAGAATTGCCAAGAAATAATATTCAGAAGTTTTTAGAAGCTATGGAAAGGCAGAAAGTATAATTTTCTGTGTTCCTGCTGATGTTATGAAGACGACTCTTCATTTATTCTCTATACATCTTGCTGCCAGCCTAATCGAAAACAAAAGAGAATAAATAAATAAATAAATAAAAGCAACAAACAAAAGTAACAAATACAGTAATCTATGAAACAATAGACCATATTTATCAGTGTACTATGTCTCCCAAGAGCATAAGCAGAAATGCTCATGAGTAAATTATTTAACCTGTACAAATGATTTACTTACATACTGATCTAGTATCGTTACACACAACTTTGTATGTTAGCATGAAAAAAAAATAATGTTAGCACGGACATGTTCAAGTGGGTCCAGAGCAGGGCCACAGATCAGATGGCTGAAACAGCCCTCCTGTGAAGAAAGACTGACAGAGCTGGGGTTGTTCAGACTGGAGCCTCCAAAGAGACCTTCTTGTGCCGTTTCAATATACAAGGGGACATACAAGAAAGATACTTTTTACCAGGTCCTGTAGTGATACAGGACAGTTTTAGATTAGATATAAGGAAGAAATTTGTTATTATGAGACAGTGAATGATATCCCTGCTCACATCCGGAGTATTGCACCAGGTGATCTTTAAAGGTCCCTTCTGACTAAAACCATTCTATGATTCTGTGACTGTTATCCACCAAAGTACAAACTACTCCCTCTAGTATCTTTAAAAACGGACACAAAAACATTATTGAGATTGTGTTCATACTCACCCTGAACTCTACTAGGTCACTTTTCAAATACATTTCCCAGTTCTGCTTTTAAAGGAACAAGAGCTGAGGCTTCCACTCCTCTCACTGGGAATACCTTTCAGCCATATGAGAAACTTACTGATAAAAATATGTCCTGGTAGTTAGTTAAACTTCTACCATTTGTTCAGATTTATTCCATTGTTCTTAGTAAATCTTTGTTCAGGTTTAGCCCAAGCACTGCCTCAAAAACCTTGCTGCTTACTTTCACTGCAGGCACAAGTCTCTTTTCAAAGTCCACAGAAAAGTATCTGGTATTTCCCTTTAATTTCTGAAGAAGTTGTCCTTAATTCTCTTTTTTTTTTTTTCCCCCCATGTGTTTCAAGAGTATTTTGAGAAGAAATTTCTCTGCTAGATAGCACTGATTGTATTTTCGTTCTGGAAAAATAATAATAATAAAACTCATCGCTCGTAATTTTTCAAACTAGCCTGCACAAAGGTTGGCAGAACACATGGAGAACAATGCCACAGTTGAGAATAGATTTACTTTGTATCCACTGATCCTTGTACTAGTGAATAACATAAAACTTTAAGTGGCACACTAGCCTACCTTGGCTGTCCACACCAGACCGCTCACCAAAATTGCATAGAGAAAGGCTTTAGCACAGAGCATGAGGTAAGTGAGCTTCAGAGAATTTCCATACCACAAGTAGGACTCTGCAAATCAAACATCATTCATGTATTGAATTATCATGGTTACTAGACCTAATGTAGCTTTAACCAAATAAGAACTCCTGAAACCGTTAGCTAAGTGACAGAAAGGAACTGGACCCAAATTAATTGCTCTGTTGACAAAAGGGTTTGGGAAAGAACACTGTAATTCAAAGAACCAAGAAAGAAAGTGAGTCTAGGAAAAACATAGACTGGCTTTATGCTAAGAAAGTATGTTCTGATTTGGAATGTTTAAGCATTGTGTTGCTTCACCTACTGAAAAACCAGGCTGTTAACGTGAATCTCATTAGGAACTCATATTAAGCTGAATCACAACATACAGGTATTTTTCACTTGTTAATGACAATGGCCTTGTGAGTGCTGCTGATATAATAGGGAAGTTTTACACAGCTCAGAATAAGCTGGTACCAGGAACTTTTATTCTTGGAGATTTTTCACTCTTAAGGAATTGCAGTAGCATTAAGTTATCAGCCTGATCTTTGTTCAGCATTAAGATTCCTGAAGCATTAAAGAAGCTGATGAAAAACAAGAGTATGTAAATATGTATACATAAAGGAAATATTTTTTTTTTTATATGGATATTGTTATAATTTGAGAGGACTTGCATAGAGAAATATTCTGAATTTAATACTGAGAAATATTCAGAATTCTGCATTCTGAATCTTGATGTCATGATCACTTGGCTAAGTATGACTTTTTTCTTTCTTGGTTGAGTAGGCAGCTTCCCAACGTAAGGCATTGTTAAGAACTGGAGGAAATTATAGATGAGGAGGTAAGTTATTCTTGTAGTAGAACTCTTACATACCTTGTACTTAGCATAAGTAAAACTAGAATTAAAATATGTACAGATATTTACCTGTGAGAAGACACACATACCTTCTGTGATTGCACAACCTGAAAGACAAAAAATGAACTGACAGTCACACTTCTCTTCAGTGAAAACAGAACACAAATTTTAGACGTTTCAGTCTGCAATCTACTGCTTGATTTGTGGTCTTTAGTTTGTACAGCACAATGATACATGTATTTCACTCACCAGCATCACCGTAGATAAATCTGTGTATCGATTCCAGTGTTCCATTATTAAAAAAACTGGCAACACATTCAAAACGATTCGAAGGGTTGAACCATTCCTGGGCTGAGATCCTCAGTCGGCTGGTCAGTGAGTAGGTACTCCCATTCTGTGTGGAAAACTCATCTGTCCCCACCCCTAATGCCCTTTCGGCACCATTGACCTTCCAGACCAGATTCAGGTGGTCAGGGTAGAAGCCAGAGGCCAGGCACACCAGCGTGGCCTTGTTCTTCTGATGGATCTCTTGCTTTGATGGGGAAAAGATGGCCACAGCTGGAGGTATGATTTCATCATTCTCCCCTGAAACAGAAAGCAATATGGCCCAGAGCCTCTATTATTAATTTCTATCAGAAATCCCTTAAATTGCACTGTACTTGTGCTGTGTGACTCTGTATGGATCATCTGGCTCATGGTCTGTAAACAAGTTTTGGTAATGTCTACTGGATGCAGGCAACTTATAGTGTGTCGTAAAAGCAACCCAACCTTGGTCTTGAGGCCCTATCTATGTGGAGACAACCTTTAGGGAGTTGTGCAGAGAGCTCAGCCACAGACCAAACAGAGCAGTGGTGCATTTTGGAAAGAACCATAACCTGAGCTGAGCCTTGAAATCTGTCAAGAAACAACATGTCCTGAGTCTCAAACCAAACCACTACTCAGTTGCTTGAGAAAATCAGGTAAAGAGAACCTGGAGTGTTTCAGTGTCTGTTTCAGCCTGTGTATCCAGCTGGTATAATCCACCCAGTCATATTCTTGCCCACAGTTACATAAATGAGGGGATGAAAACCCTAAGGTCCCAGTTAGGAATTAGGAGTCACCTCTCCAGCACTACATCATGCCTGCGTGGAGACCCTTCCCCCTTGGTTGGGACACTGGCCAAGGTCAATTTGCTAGGACTGAGAGCCCTTACCTGGTTGGGTAAGCGAGCATTTAGCATGCTGTGTTTATAACCACAGCAATTAGCTAACACACATATATTCAGTACGCTTTTTAGGTTGTTATAGTGTGTTCTTGCAACACTGCAATCTTCAATTAAGCCTGTAAGTGAAGCTCAGACAGATCATTTGTTTGAGCCTTGCAGCTAAACCTGTGAGTGAAGCTCAAATGGATCATTTGCTTGAGCTTTGAAGCCTACTCTCTTCTCACCACAGACTCCTGATATGTCTGGCCTTTTAACAACTGTCTATTAGACAATTAATATCTATTAGATAGCTAGACATTGGAAAAATGAAAGCATTAGTCTTCACTCATTACACAGAAAGGTGAAATGTCTAGCTACAGAAGTGCAAGCGTGTCTGAATTTCTGAATGCTGAAAATAAGCCAGGTAGGCAGAAAAGTACCCAATATTGCTATGAGGCCTGCGTTTGTAATGTACTAATAGATAAGAGTCTGGGTTTTAAGGCACAAACATCTTCAAGTGAGTGCATTACATTCCTGGTAATCCAGTCGGGTGTTATTAGAGTGTTCACAACTGCAGTGCCATGTGATACCCGACTTGGACCCCCCCTAAGAGGTGACTTGAAAGGAAATAGCTAACCTCTCTCACTGTCTGAAGTGAAGAACACTTTAGGTAGGTAACCTGAATCTACCTAGGACAAGTTTTGCTTTAGGTCTTAACTTGCCATCCTTTCTAAGACTATGAAATATCTCTTTATGTTATTTATTATTTAGGTTATCCTAGGTGTGAGAAGCCCTCATCCTAGACTACACATCTTCTCAAAATGATGCAAGATTCTGTACCCTCACAAACCAGAAGTTGTATTCTGACCTCAAGGATTTAGTACCTGCTTGTAAGACTAAAGACAACGGACTTCTACAGCCAAAAGGATGTACAAGGCTAAGCACTGACCCTAAAAGCCATCTTTTTTTTTTTCCATGTACTTTGTTAGCATGCATGCCTTTTTTATGCATCTAGCATGCTAAAGCAACAAGGTCTGCTGAGTGAACATGGAAACAGAAATGCTGGAAACTATGGAGCCAAAGGGAAAACTTTCACTATTTTTTCACTCTGAAGGCACTATGAATTGGAGATGTCCTGCCTGATTACTCACTCCTTTATAGAGTGGAGAGAATTAGTAGAATTAGCAGAAACTTACACCCTGCGTGGATCTTGACCCCAAAGCTCTAGTGTTTGCTTTCAACTGTTAGCTTTTATTATGATTGTCAGTGCTTACTCTACAAAGATCCCTGGGATGCTTTTGTGAAAAGATGTGAGATTGTACAGATTTCAGAAGAGGTAGCTGATAGTAATGGAGAAAACTCCCTAGAAGGTTTGGCATTGCTCTGCTTTACTTCCAGGGGAAATGAGGAGAGGTTGATCGCTTTTACTGCTCCCTTCTAGTACCTGGCTTCATGATTTCTTTTACTATCCTAAAAGTATCTCTGACTTAGGTTCATTGCCTCATAGGCTAAATGGCTAATGAATGAAGACATGAAAACAGAGAGGATGAACACAGAAGAAAATTGAGATATTTAAGATGCTAAATTAAAAAAAAAAAAAAGACAAGAAAAAAAAAGACGAAGAGAAAGGCAGGTGAAAAAAACAGACAGAAACAATGATAAAGCTAAAACTGATGGAAAGACAAAGTCATGGAATGAGCATGCTTGAAATGGAATACGGAGACTGGTACAAGCAAAGCAGAGCCAATCAGAAAAAAAAATGCCATCAGCAGCCCATTCTGTTCTGATTTTCCACAGCATTCATGGCAGACAGTGCAACAATGCTTGATCATTCCCAAACATAAAGTCATGCATTCCCTATCACACATTCTTCACCCACCTAAGAGAAGAAGTACTGCAGTTCTTCCATTCCCATCACAGCAAGGTCAGTTTTGTGATTTCTTGTTATCCTTTACTCCTGCTCTCATTTTAAAATCATTTGGGTATATGTTATATATCATTAAAGTAAGGAAATTTGTCAAGTTTCCTCCACATTGAGTGTGGGGAATAAGCACAGCTACTTGCCTATAACTGAGCACAGGGACAACTCCAAAAATAAGTAGTGCAGCTAAAAAGCAGAACTGTGCATGATCAGACTACAAGTCAAACTGTCAATATGTTCTTCTTGCCAGTCACTTAGTTCCTTAAAATTGTGCTGTTTAAAGGAACAGGCACCAGAGTATTTCTACAGTTTGCTATCAGGTGTGTCAGTAGCAGTTGGAAAAGGTTATTTTTCCCTCTGATTCCAAAATGCTTTAGATATAGGTGATGTTAAATCCTTTCCTGGGAGGTGAGAAGGCGAAGAAAGCAAATGGGGGAAGAATAATGAAGAAAAGTGCACTGAGAGAAAAAGAACATAGTCCTTTCTCAGAATTAGAAGCTGTGAAAAGGACTGCTAGATGAAGCAAGAAGTGACTTCAGGCAGTCTGCCCACCATCTCTGGACGGTGGAGTAAAGTACTAGCAAGGCTACTCTTTCTCTGACTGGTTCAGCAGACAAAAGAATCCAGATTCTAGCTCTGAATTGTTGTTTTTGATTGTTAGGTAGATGAACTACAAAAACTTGCAGACTAAAGAATGATCTTTCTTTACCAACGTCTATAATGTTTTCTTGGTGAATGGGAGGAAACAGAATTATTTCTTCTTTTCTTCCTTCATGAAGTTCCCAGTAAGGGAATACAAAGGCAACAGACACAAAATTCATTCCTGCAAATCCTACACTTATATAGTAGCACATCTCATTTTAATAAACAACCAAGAAAGCATTGATCCTGTCCTCATGACATGCAAAATTATCATTATACTGCTGTTAATTTAGAATGCTCTTGTCCCTTAAACCACTATCACATATATCACAAAGATCTGACTTCTGTCTTACCTATGACTGTGAGTTTTGTCCCACTGCCAAACTCCAGTCTTGCATTGCTCACACTGCTTTGCAGCTGCAGGAAAACTCTCTACTCTCAGTCCTCTGAGACAAACCTGTGGACTAACCTTCCCCTAATGAGGTACCAGCAAAAGAAGAAACACAACGTACATTAATTTATGGTCCCCTAAAAAAAGAGAAAGGTCTGTAAGAGAACACCGCCACATCTGTGTGTCTAACCAGGTGAGAGCAATCTCAGAAATATCTCTTCCAGAGACCTTTTGCTTCGAGCTTAGGTTAACTGGTTGTTGCAGCTTTCACCATTTCTTTAGAGGATCTTTATCTAATTTACTACATGTACTATTAGAAATTATTTCACTTATGAAGACAGAGTTATTTTCTCTGATTATCTTCCACTAAACAGCCTCATTTCCTTAATTTTCTCATTTCTATTCAACACCATGAATATTCTTCCTCTGTAAAGGAAATGTCTTTTATATAACTTACAAAATAACTTGTAACATACAGCACAGAACCGTGATCCGCTCTCCCCATTGTATCAGTTCCTAAAGATCCCTCCCTTTCTCCTTCTCTGGAAGGAACTCTCTGCTTTCATTATCTCTGTTCTCTTAGCTGTGATTATTAAACTTAACTGCATAATTGGTTATGCTCAATGAGGGACCAGAGTATTGATTTCCTTCAGCCCAGGCACTTCAGATTCACACTGGATTTCAAAAAATGTGCTGACCACTGAATTTTCCCTATGGAGACAGAATTTGTAATCATTTTACTGTACAGTGGAAAGTGTGATACAAATGCCCGAGGCATCAATTCTTCTGACTCCCGAAGCAATGCAATGAGAAGAAGAGATCACCACCATTTAACAGAGTCTTAGAAGCAACCTTGTTTTCTCCTGGATTTGGAGGAGGTCCAAATCCAGACATGTGGCCCAGAGAGAAACATTCCCTGAGAACTACTTTTATTTGAAATCAACCACGTGCTCTTTTTATTTGTTTTTCAGTGGCCTTTTAGCAGCAAGGAATTAAACAGCTGCAGAGAGCTGTTAGTATTGTTTCTGATCTTGAGTACTTATTTGTGGCTTCTCTTTTGTCAGCTTAAAACTGTACCACACTTATTTGTCTTTCCCAGTTATGTGAGATAATGCATGCTTCAGTTTACTCTGCAAAGATCCAAAGTAACTGATGTTTGTAGAGTCTTGATTTTGCTTTCCAGACCTGTCCAAAGTGTACCTGTATCTCATTGCTTTCCCAAAAGCCTTTCATTGACTTGTCCTTAATTTCCTTAGCCCCAGGAGAACTAGCATTATGGAGAATAGTTACACATTTGGGCAACAGTGATTTTTGCAGATGTTGATTTATTAAGACCATATGTTTATAATATGCACACATTTCTAAAGCCATTCCTCATCCTAATTCTTCCTATGTACAACTTTTTATTCACTGAAAATGCATTCACTTGGTTCTCCAAAGTGAAATGTGTGCCCCTACCTAAAGTACTAAACTTGCTCTATTCTCCAAAGTAGACTGCACATCAGTAGTAGTAGACTAGCACATCACAAACCTACCAGTTTAATAATGAAAGGGAGAATAAGGTTGAGGTGAATTTCTCTAAAGATAAGAGCTGGAATTTGAAGGAATTTTAAAAGAGAAAACAAAGAGTTCTTACCAATTACTGTAAGCTTTGTGCCATCGCCGAATATCACGTTATTAGAAGTCACAGTGACAAAGTGTTGTATCATAAGCTAAGAAGGCAGATACAGTGCAGTTGACTTCAATAATCTTTAGCAATATTTACTCCATCTGGAATTCCAGCAATCCCTCCCTATCTGGCTGAAGGGCTTTGGCAGAAAACCAGCTTGAAATCCCATTGTATAATCTGTGGCATTTATAAAAGCATTTCCTAGAGGTTTTTGGTGCTTATGTTGATTGCCTACTTTTCACCTCAAGGTTTACAACCTTTGTCTAATCTCCACACTATCCCACTGATATTACCTGCTGTTCTCACTTTGCAGATCTACAAACCATGCAGATGTACCCAAAGTAATAGAGGCTATCAGTGTCTAGAAATAGAATTCCTTTACAATTACCATCAGTCTTGCACTCTAAGCATTGTGAAACCTTCCTTTCTGTAACTTGCAGAGTTAATAATCAAATAATACTTGCTTTAGGGTTGACACAGACATAGTCACATGCCTTTTCATATTTATCGTTCTCCTTTGTGGCACTAAAGTAAACCAAACCCATTTGGTTTCCCTTCAGTGGCAGGCCAGCCATCCTGATTAGTCTTTCAGGATTCCATTCCATTTTCTGATAAAGTAATCCAAATCTGGAGTAATCCCAAGAAGGAGAGTCCAGAAGAATCAACTGGCTGGTCTCAGACAAGCTCCATTAGGAAGAATAGCAGTGAGGTGGTGTGGAGAAGGCTTACAGAAAACCTTTGTGCACGAGTCAGTCCGTGGTCAATGGGGGCTTATTTAAGAGAGAAAACCCCAACACATTTTTACACATTTATATACCTCTGAAGAAATACCTGCTACATGTCAGAATTCTTTTTCTAAACACTTCTATCACATTAATAAATAACCATTCTGAGGTCTATTGCAAACATTATCACTTTAGAAAACAAACAAACAAACATCTAATGATCTGTTTGACATACTCTGACAGGTTTGAGGTGCATCTGCAGTCAACCTGGTTTGCTGGAAATTACTTCAGCAAAAGTTTGCTGAAAATTACTCAGAATCTCCTGGCTTGTTATCCAGAGAGTGCAGGCTGTCAAGAAAAACCAAGAGAGAACGTGCCCACTGCTGTAGAATTCTCTGTAGCTGCCTTAACACGCTCTCCTACAAGGCGTATACACATTGGGGTTTTTGTAAAGGCCTCCTGGAGAATGCATCATTGTGTAACCCCTGTCCCCACAACGATACAACTTCGTACAAAAACAATCCCACCCATGGCTCCACCCTCCAATTTTTGGCACCCAGTCACCATGAAAGATTGCCATGGGACCCACAGGCCACATCCTTCCTCTGACATTGCTGCTTCTTCTGTGATGGTCTGACTACTTCTTAGTGCATCCTTTATCCCTGAATTTATAATCCTAGTCTGTTTTTTTCTCATAAATGAAAAGATAACTTCTTTTCCCTTTTAGTAGCTTGTTTTAAATGCAGTTATTTTCATATTTCAAGCTTCATAACAGTGTTCATGCTGTTTTCCTTCCCATTCTTTCTTCCTTCTGCCCTAGGATGATAAACAGACCTCAAGCCCACAGAAACTGGTTTGCATTGAGAGCAATTTGTTTAATACAGCCTGGTGCTTCTGTTTGTAGCCTGGCCTGACTGTGAATATCCTCTTCGGTCTGTGCTGCACTTGTCACAGTTTCTCTGAAAGGAAGTGAGATGCCGAGCTCTTGAATTTGTATCCTCTGACTGAGCTGTTACAGGAAGCAGGAGTACAAGCTTCTTCCAGGTGCTTGTGACCCTGACTATGAAAACACTTCATCTAGGAGTGTGCCTTCATTTTGGAGACTGTCTGAAAGGGGTAGGGACAGGTCATGACAGGTAGCAGGATACTTTTATCTCCCACTCTTACAAATAACTAAGTGGAGACACAAACATGTCTTTTTTTTCCCCCATAGGCTTGTCCAGGTACGATGTCTCTCCCAAGAGGGAAAGATCTGTGCCTGTGAGACAGTGTGGACTGAGGCAATACAGGGAGAGACAGGCATGTGAACAAACCAGTTTAGGTTTTGGGCACATACAGGCCATCCTGGCCTTGTCTTCTGACATAAAAGCTCAATGCACAGTCAGCAACATGATCAAGTACATGCAGTAAACATGTTCAGATTGCTTTTCAATGGTTACACTTCAGCATGTCATGATGATAAAAAATAGCCTGTAAGTACAGGACACAGGCCTTTGAAACAAGATGATTCTACTAGGAAAATCATGAATAATTTTCTCTTGTTTTCAGATATCACAGAAGGCCCCATAATTTCTGATACCTCCTGTTTATCTGGGAACAGCTATGAGTGTCCCAGGGAAATAAATGGGAAACGTAGACTAAGCTGAAACATTTAGGACCAAGACATAGGACTACAGAAGGCAAGATATTGCACAGATGATCTCAGGTGCTCCTCTGTCCTACACTATCAAAACTCTGTGTGTAAGCTGCTAATTATGGGAATGACTGTGGACATGTACCTTTGTTTAGATTTAATTCTTTTTAAAAATACATTTAGGATTTCATTTGTCTGGCTCTGCCTAAATAATAACACTAATACTGGGATATCATTTGCCTGTCGTAGCCTGCCTCTGATCTCAGCACTGTTTATTCTGGGTCTAAAATTATTCTATTAAAATTCATTCAATATTATTCTGCCTCCTTCTTTAGTCCACAGATCCATTAGTGTCCTCGCTGTCACTAACAGACTCCCTTCCACATGGTTTCTTTCATTTGAAAACAAGCAAATCACCTCTGTATTCATTTTGAATGAATGTTTCTATGGGCTAACATTTCTTCAGGGTATGTTCATAAGGCAATTTCCAAGACATGCCAGCAGAGACCAGTCTTGTCCCTCTTTGTTCATCTGTAATCAGTCAAAAGGAAGGCCCTTGTAGGCCATGAATTCAAAGGAGTGAGAGAGAGAAAAGAGAGGAAAGACAGATCCTTGATTTTTATTTCTATGCCTGTCGTAGGAGGCTTCATGGGTCAAGCTGTGTATAACTTCAGAAAGTCCTGGGGAGAAGAAAAAAAGATGAAAGTCAATTTAATTAATAAAAAGCAAAAACTCTGTGTAGAAGCAAAGCAAAACAAAAAGATTTATTCCCTACCTCCTATCTGGAGATGATATTCAGCCACTTTCTGGGAATTAGGGCCTTAGTACATGTAGCAGTTGTTCTGGAAGATGAACACCTCATTAGCAAATATCCCCTCTCCTCCTCCTTCCTCTTAGATTTTTACTGTTGGGCATGATATCATATGGTGTGGAATATCCCTTAGGTCAGATTGGGTCAGCTGTTCTGGCTGTTTGTCCCTTCCCAACCTCTTGTCCACCACCATCCAGCCTACTGGTGTTTGAAGCGAGTGGATGGGGAGGTGGGTTTGGAGAGACAGCCTTGATGCTGTGTGAGCACTGCTCAGCAGTAGCCAAAACACTGCTGNTCACAGAAGGCCCCATAATTTCTGATACCTCCTGTTTATCTGGGAACAGCTATGAGTGTCCCAGGGAAATAAATGGGAAACGTAGACTAAGCTGAAACATTTAGGACCAAGACATAGGACTACAGAAGGCAAGATATTGCACAGATGATCTCAGGTGCTCCTCTGTCCTACACTATCAAAACTCTGTGTGTAAGCTGCTAATTATGGGAATGACTGTGGACATGTACCTTTGTTTAGATTTAATTCTTTTTAAAAATACATTTAGGATTTCATTTGTCTGGCTCTGCCTAAATAATAACACTAATACTGGGATATCATTTGCCTGTCGTAGCCTGCCTCTGATCTCAGCACTGTTTATTCTGGGTCTAAAATTATTCTATTAAAATTCATTCAATATTATTCTGCCTCCTTCTTTAGTCCACAGATCCATTAGTGTCCTCGCTGTCACTAACAGACTCCCTTCCACATGGTTTCTTTCATTTGAAAACAAGCAAATCACCTCTGTATTCATTTTGAATGAATGTTTCTATGGGCTAACATTTCTTCAGGGTATGTTCATAAGGCAATTTCCAAGACATGCCAGCAGAGACCAGTCTTGTCCCTCTTTGTTCATCTGTAATCAGTCAAAAGGAAGGCCCTTGTAGGCCATGAATTCAAAGGAGTGAGAGAGAGAAAAGAGAGGAAAGACAGATCCTTGATTTTTATTTCTATGCCTGTCGTAGGAGGCTTCATGGGTCAAGCTGTGTAAAACTTCAGAAAGTCCTGGGGAGAAGAAAAATAGATGAAAAACAACTCATTGGTCAAGATAAAGGCAATTTAATTAATAAAAAGCAAAAACTCTGTGTAGAAGCAAAGCAAAACAAAAAGATTTATTCCCTACCTCCTATCTGGAGATGATATTCAGCCACTTTCTGGGAATTAGGGCCTTAGTACATGTAGCAGTTGTTCTGGAAGATGAACACCTCATTAGCAAATATCCCCTCTCCTCCTCCTTCCTCTTAGATTTTTACTGTTGGGCATGATATCATATGGTGTGGAATATCCCTTAGGTCAGATTGGGTCAGCTGTTCTGGCTGTTTGTCCCCTCCCAACCTCTTGTCCACCACCATCCAGCCTACTGGTGTTTGAAGCGAGTGGATGGGGAGGTGGGTTTGGAGAGACAGCCTTGATGCTGTGTGAGCACTGCTCAGCAGTAGCCAAAACACTGCTGCGTTATCAACAGTCTTCTAGCTACAAATACAGCGGGCAGCACCATGAGGGCTGCTGTGGGGAAAGCTCATGCTATCCCAGCCAGACCCAACACTCATCCATATGCAGGCAGTGATGCTACACCATCCTATGTATGCATGTTTCCTTTATTTTACTCCCTTTGTACTCCATTCTCTTCCAGCCTGTGTCTACTCAAGCTTCCTGTTAGATGACACTGATAAGCACCCAGGTTGTTCTACTAAAGAACAATATTGTTTCCCAAATGTCCATTTTTAGCTCCCAACTCAATACCTTTATTGGATGATTAACACAAGGCTGTGTGTCTTCTTATTTTTGTTCTGAGTCAGTTTTTCTCTCACAGGAAGCCTAAGAAACAGCAGCTGTGGTGGAAAACATCTGTTTAACATCTTCATTAATGATCTCTACTCT